>CM035808.1:57199528-57232028 GCA_020466095.1 Chlorops oryzae | reverse complement strand
TAGTTCTTTTACGTTCGTTGGTGGCTTGAGACGTTCGATGGCTTCAATTTTTGACGGGTCTGTTTGAATCCCTTTGTCGCTTACCATATGACCAAGGTATTTGATTTCTGTTTTTAGAAATTCGCATTTTTCTGGATTTATTTTGAGGTTGGCCTCACGTAATCTTCTAAAAACTTCTACTAAATTCGTCATATGTTCTTCCAGTGTTCGACCTAGTACGATGATGTCGTCGAGGTACGCAAAAGCGAACGGTTCTAGTTCAGGCGTTATTACTGAGTCTAATGCCCGTTGGAAAGTTGCGGGTGCTGAGTGTAATCCGAACGGCATTACCTTCCATTGGAAAAGGCCCCGTCCGGGCACAGTGAACGCGGTATACTGTTTGCTTGCCTCGTCCATTGGAATTTGCCAGTAGCCATTTTTAAGGTCCAGACTGCTAAAAATTTTTGCATCCTTCAGACGGTCCAAAATGTGGCTTATTCGTGGTAATGGGTATGCGTCAGGGATTGATTTAGCATTTAGTTGCCTGTAGTCGATGCAGAGTCTCCATTTACCATTTTTCTTGCGTACGAGGACCGTTGGTGCACTGTATGGGCTGTTCGATGGTTCTATGCATCCTTTTTCGAGAATATCATCGATTTCTTTGTTTATGATTTCTTGTTTTGCAGGGTTTTGCGGAAAGTATCTGGCTTTGATGGGAATGTCGTCTTTTACTCTTATGTAGTGTTTTGCGATGTTAGACGGGCCTTCAATGCTTTCGAAACGTTTTATTTCTGTTTGAATTATTTCTTCCGCTTCTGCTCGGGAGATTGGTTTGCTTTGTGACTCGGTTGTGTTTTCGGCGACTTCTCGTATTGAGAGTGCATTCCAGTCAGCGGTTTGAATCTTTGGAATTTTTATACTCTGGCCTGCAATCTCCACCTGTGCGTCTAGCGCTCCCAGTGTGTCTATGCCGAGTATGACGTCGTCTACCACCTGCTCTAATATAGCTAATTCGATTTGTAGGCGGTTTTGTCCGAGTTGTAGCGTGGTTGTAGTTGCTTCAGTTACGAGTGTTTTGGTGCCGTCTGCTAGTTGTATGTTGGCACGAATTTTGTGTCGTTGACTGGAGTCCCGAATTTGTTCGGCCATAGCCCTACTTATGTAGTTTCTTGTGGCTCCGGTGTCGATGGTTGCTACTAAGGGTATTTCTCCCAGTTTAATATGAGCAACTATGGTATTATTTAAGAATTTTAAATTCGAGGCCTCCTGTAGGGGTTTGTCGCCGTGCCTCGTTATTGGCGGTCCCCTTGCTCGTTTCCCGATTTCCTGCAGCATTCAATTGTCCTTACTCCTCGTTTCCCGCAAATCCAACAAAATAGGATTTGTGGATTTTTACAGCCAAATTGGCGATGGCCTGGTTGGCCGCATCGGCGGCATGCATTGTAGACATCGATTTTGTCTTGGGTGTCTTGTGCTGGTTCTGGTGGTTTTTGTTCGGTAACTCGGCGACTTCGCTCTTCGGTTCGGTTTTGTGGCTGTTTCTTTTGTTTCGCTCTGTCTTGTTTTTTGCTTTTTAACCTTTCGAAATCGTCTGCTAAATCGATGAGTCCTCTCAGTGTTGCAAAGTCTCGTCTCTTGGCATATCCCTGGAATTCGTGGGTGCTATTCTCATATATGCGATCCAGTTTCTTTATTTCCGTGTATTCGGTGTGTCGCATCAATTCCTGCATTGCTAATAGGTATTGTTTAAACGGCTCTTCTTCTTGTTGTTCTCTTCTGCGAATAGTGTCCTCTAATAGCTCGAAATATCGTGGTGGTAGGAAGAACTCTAGGAAATCTCGCTTGAAGTTGCTCCAGATGCGCCATGCTGCATTGTTGTTCCTGTACCAGGATAGGGCCATGTCTTTTAAAAGTTCTGGGCAGCATATTTTTCGGTAGGTCGTAGACTTCTGCCAATTCCTCCACTCTTTCTATGAAGCTCAGAGCGTCCTGCTTGCCGTCGTACTTCAGTCCCCATTTGCGGACCTTGTCGATAATGTCCGTGTATGCTGGCATGGAAATTGCGGTTACTGACGGTGGCGATGTGGTTGTTCGGAGAGTTTCTGCTTGTACGTATTTCGGAATGGCTCCCGTTGGATTATTTTGGTTTGCGTCTGCATCCAGTGGTAAAAGTGGTGAAGGTGCTCTTGCGTGTTTTACCTCCCATTCGTGTAATATTCGTGCGTATTCGTCATCTGATGCGTGCTCATTTGCGAATGCGGCCAGTCGTTTTCGTAGCTCGTCGACGGTGCCTTGGGTATCGATTTTTACAGTCTCGCAGTAATTTAAGAGGTCCTCTTTCCGAAGAGAGTATATCCATGTAGTTTTTACCATCTTGTGTGTCTTCTTGTCAAATTTTGCTCGGGCGCCACTTGTAACGACCTATCCTGCCGGGGTAGCGCTCAGTCGTGTCCAGGGGTCGTACAAGAAATTTATATTTCAACGCAGTTATCTAAGGATTTTCAATGGTTGTTTAATTTCAATATAATTCAGTAAATGTAATATATAATTCAATGTAATTCAATATATAATTCAAGTAATTTGCGTGTAATTGTTGGCTGCGTCTTGCTGGAGTCCTCTGAAGTGAGGTTTCACTGTAGTTCCACGAAGCGGGGTTTCACTGTAGTTCCATGAAGCGTGGTTTCACTGTAGTTCCATGAAACGGGGTTTCACTGTAGTTCCACGAGCAGGGTTTCACTGTAGTTCCACGAGCAGGGTTTCACTGTTGGTCCTCTAGTCGATGTCCACTGCAGTTCGTTGTCGCGGTTTTACTGTCGAGGATGCTCTGAGAAAGATGCTCTGAAAGGATAATAATCGGACCTAGTTTCCTTGTGAGGCTTTGTCTCGTTACCAGAAACCCAGGATCAAACAATTATCCTTCAGATTTATCCTAAATTCTTTAATCGCTTGTGAGGCAAGGTCTCGTTAACTACGATTAGGAATTTTCTCTTGTGCTGTTCTCGTACTGACTGCCTTTTCCTTGTGCCGTCGCTTGCTTTTATATCCATTTCTGGACTGACCTTTGGACTATTAGTCACGCTTTTCGTGCGTGTCGACCTTTGGCCTCTGAGTCACGCTTTTCCTGCGTGTCGACCTTTGGACTGTGTACATGCATTATCCGCATGCGCTCTGCGTGCTGCTCTGCTGCGTCGCGTCGTTCGATTTCGATCGTTTAGTTGTGTTGTTGTTGCGCATGTCTGCTTTGTGTCTTCTTGCAGTTGTTGTTGTCTTTTGTGGACGTTGTGTTTCTTCCCGTTGTTGTTTGTGCAAAGTTGTGACGATTTTGTGGTCGTCACAGTATGGTTGGTGGTTATACGGTTTGGACTGGATTGAGACAAAAAATTACTCAAAAACAGCCAAAATTTGGTTACTAACCATATCGTCTAGCCTACCCTTAAGTGCATTTCAAATTCAAATTTTATTCATTTTGCTCATTTTTGTATGTCCGTCGACCTACGTATCTAATTTCAATTCTCTAGGATAAAAATTTTGGAAGTTAAGGTTTCCCGTTATATGCGGGGTAGGGGTGGCAGTGGGCGGAATTCCATGATTTTTTTCAAAATTTCTTAAATAGGCCTATAGTAATATTCCTGCTAAATTTCATTGCCCAACGATAGCTCCTTCTATTTTTGTCCCAAAAAAATTTATGGAGACGTGACACTGTGCGCCGTCACTTCGCACTTCGACGCTCCGCTGTCAGCTTATGCTCGCCGTCGCCTCCATCCCCACCTTCAAGAAGAGTGATGTTCTGCACCCGCTCCACCCGGATGCCATCAGAGACACCACCGCGCCAATGCTCACTTGTGCTACTTCGCCGCTCGTCTCCACCTTCACGCCGCCGAGCTTCGCCATCACCACGACGCTGGCCACAAATCCCACCATGTCTGCAGTCATCGCCGCCACGATCCCGAACCACTCGAGCACCCCCTCGCAGTTAAATCATTGAATGCTCGAGAGACGTTTCGGGAGTTTGCGCGACGACACCGGATCCCCAAAGCTCCAAGCGAACTCTCTCCACCCTTGTCCTTGGAAGTTAGGCGCCAAGTTCACGAGTGGTGCGTGCAGGCCCGAGCAGCGTTCTTGGAGGCATGCTGGGCTCAACGTCATCACTAAGCAAGTCATCTGTTGCTTTGCGCAAGGCGGGCAGTATGCCCGTTTTTTCCGCTGTCGATACGCAACTAAATCGCGTCAGCGGCGAAAACACGGGCGAAAACACGGGCAAAAGGAGGGTAGCACTTCAAGCCCAGCTGCTCGCCGTTTTTCCCGCAGCGCTTGACTGGCAACACCAGTCGGTATATAGTCATTACAGTTCCAAGAGTCTAGTGCGTAACGCGTTCACGGTTTTTGAGCTAAGCTTTCCGCGAACGAGTTTTTTTCGAGTCAAACAAAATTATAGGCCTGTCGGCGTTTTTTTTTTTTTTATAACGCCATCCGGTCGAACTGCGAGCGTAACGTCGAGTTATCTACATCCTCAGCCGCTGCTTCAATCCACACACAAACCGAAATTCCAGCCCGAGAGTCTGCAGCCACGCCATCGTCGCAAGCATCGGTAGTTAAAGGTACGTTAATTCTTCCTTTTTTTCAACTTCAATCGATTTCCCTTTGCCCCATTTGGTAGTAGAAGATGTTGGCACAAACAACCACCTTTTATAGTATTAAACCAGATGTGGAGTTCGAAAGAAGTGAATCTCTTCAAATATCTCTGAAACAGTTTAAAGGTAGAAAATCAGATGCAAACGTGCGTATGATAAGAGCTTCATATGCCACATCACCTGCCGCCCTCCAGAGAGAGGGTTTTGAGTGCCTGGCAACAGACGCCTCCATCCTAGAATCCTCTTCTTGATGTGCTGTGCTCCACATTGAAAATGACTGGGCGTTTAAGTATAAACTGCCGGAGATCACCTCTTCTCCTCTTTTTAATTCGCTGAACTTCTGAATAGCTGAATGGCTATTAAACTAGCTAAGCACAGAAAATTTAGAAGGGTGGCTGTCTTTGCGGATAGTCTTATAGACAGTCAGCTTCTTTCTAAAGATAAGACTTTAAGCCACGTTCTTGCCCAGATAGTCAACTCGATAAGCGCTGCGTGTTTTGTTGAGACTAAAATCATTTGGACACCGGGTCGTTTGGGTATTCCATTCAATGAAAATGTACACTGGCCAGGGAGACTTGTGAAGCGAGTTCACGGCTGAATCGCGCCCTGTCTGCCGCGGATGCTTTGTGTCGAATTGAAGATGAAATCAACCAAGCATGGTCTGAAGAAATTGACAAACATAACTGTCTGATTTCAGACTAAAGAGGACGTACCTGGTACTCCGCTGCTGACCCTGGGGAATGCCGGGTACGTCGATTTATATGTCAGTTTGCGCGACGATATTTCGGTTTATGAATTTCAAGTTTTGGTTTTCCGTGTATCTTATAAGAAATTCAACTTCTTTTTTTTCACTTTAATTCTTTTCGTTTGGCCTTTTCACTTATTCAATAATTTCAAATTTGGGTTTTTTTCCTTTTGTTTTTCGAAGGTTAAATTTTAGTTTTCCCGTTGGGGTTTTTTGTCTCGTTGTATTCGATTAAGTTAAGTTAAGAAAAATTAAAATTAAATTCAAATTTCGCATTTTTTTTTGTTTTGATTTGATCTTTGTGGTTTTAACGTTTTTGCCGGCGCGTGGGCGAGTTGTTAACGCGAAGAGACTTTTTCGGCAGTGAAGAGGGCAGCGCGCAGTCCTCCCAGGCAGCGCTGCCGGTTAGCGCAGTCGAACGCGAAAAAGGTACTCAATAAGATTGGTTATTTTGCCGTTCTTTAAAGCCCCGGCTTCAAAGTGGCTACGGCGAAAAACCAACATACTGCCCGCCTTGCGCTACGCAACCGATGACCCGAATGGGTGGCACGGCTTTCGCAGACAAAGGCAAGGGGGCATCCCGAGACGGAGCGGCGGTATGAGGTGGACAACTCGTGGCGGAACCTCTTTGGTGATACGCGGAGCGCATCAGGTGGCCAAAGTCTATAACTTTGGCTCGTATGTCGGTAATCCAAAGCTCCGCCAGGACCGAATTGCCGGATGATGGTCGGAGTCAGCCATCTACTGGCAGATTCATATTTGCATTCTTTACCACCGAGTATGTATGACGAGGCGATGTTTAGCAAAAGAATAACCAAACCGGTCTGCAGCACCGATCCAACATGAAGCACATCGTTCAGCGATAAGGAGGAAGAGGTAGTCTGCCAAGCGTTGGAAACGGCTCGTACCTTCGTGGATATATTCTCAGGCTTCATCATTGCATGGTGGGGAAGATCAAACGAACGGGGATCATTTTCTCGTGGTGGCCGCCGAGCGAGCCTTTTTTCCAAGCTCCTGTATTGCGTCAGCTCCCAAATTGGCGACGAGTCATCCAAATTTGTAGATGTGATTGGAGCATAAAGTTCTTTGCAGTAGATGTCCTCTGGAAGAGGGCGAAGAAAGGTTGAAATTTCCTCTGGTTCTCCAAATGATTTGAGTGACTCGTGAAGTGACGCCTGGTGGTCTCCGGAGGAGATTTGCTTCGTTAACGTTTCGATGGATTTGCTGGCGATTGGCCCACTCAAATACCATCCGAATACTGAATTTTGGGGAATTAGGCCCCCACCGATGTTCATTTTGATGCCCGACCGCAACAACTTCGGCATGATATCCGACCCAATGACCATATCGATGCGGGATGGATTCATAAAACAGGGATCGGCGAGCTCCAACGATGACATTTCGTGGGGATCCGAATTGGAGAACCTTTTGGCCGGAAACCAATTGGTCAATTTTGTCAACATCACGGCGTCGATTTCATCCTCGAACATAGAACGAAGCGATGCGAGCGTGATGGTGCACTTCTTTTTAGCGATTTGGGTGCATTGTCCACCCATGACAGATAAGTTGCATATTTTAGGGGTCGTTGGCAAATTCAAATGCAGCTTTAGTCGATCAGTAAGAAATTTCCTCTGCGAACCGTGATCTAAAAGCGCCCGAACCGTTGGCAAAAGCGCCTGAGTCTGGCTGATGGAGACGTGAGCGTATGCCTGTGACGGAGAGGGGATGCTCACGGAGCTCGAAGCCCCTGGTTGCGCACGAAAATGCGGCGGTTGGCTCGTCGGAAACGGGCCCATCTCCGGGGGAGATGTCAATGGGGGGGTAGAGACTTTGTTGTCCGGTGTTGCAGCCGCGCTCGAAACATGCAACAAAGTGTGATGTCGTTGTTGGTACTTCGCACAGTTGTGTTGGCTGGTGCAATTGGATCGTTGGTGACTGGTAGCGAGACAATTGAAGCAACGCTTTGGTTCTGTGATGATTTGAAAACGTTCCGCGACTGACATCTTCAAAAATTGAGAGCATGGACGTAGAGGGTGATTTTCATTGCACAACGAACACGATCCTGGTATTTGCTCTTGTGTGTGGAACGCGTAGGTCGATGAAGTTGGCTGGTTTGCTGATAGAACCGGCGCTTTTACTTCCGTGAATCGCGAAAGGCGTTCGACGACTTCATAACGATTGCTGAGAAACTCGTTCATCTGTTTCCAAGTCGGCAGCTCTCGACGCGATGAAAGCGACTGCTCCCAATGTGCGATCGTAGAGGCTGGCAGGCGGCTGGAGCAAAAATGAACGAGCATGGCATCAAAAAAATCGGCAACTCCTTGACTTTTCATCAGGGTGATACAACCGTTGACCGTCGTTTGTATTTTCAAAATTCCCTCGCTGGTTTCGTTTTCAATAGGCGGCAGATCGACCAAGGTTTTTAATTGATGATCGATTAAAATGCGCTTGTTCTCGTAGCGCGTCTTGAGAGCCTCCCAGGCATGGATAAAATTCTAGCCGCATAATGGATATCCTTTAACAATCGCAGATGCGGCGACTGTCGTTTTGTAATGCAGATAGTAGAGCTTTTGTACGGTGACAACCTTGGATTGTTGATGTATAAGGCTGTGAACATATCACGAAACGCTGGCCACTCATTGTACCCTCCTGAAAAATTCGCGACGTCACAAGGGGGCACTCGAATAAAATTATCTTCTGGCGGCATCTCAGCATATTGGGGAGGCGCACGTGAGCTGGATAATGGTTGATGTGCGTGGGAATGCATCCGTTACATATCCTTCAGCTGCGCTCGAACAGTAACATGGAGATCACGACATTCATTATAAGTAACTAGAGCACTGGCGGCAACCTCAGCAGTCCATTCGTCATGTGCGAGAGCGCGGCTGTAAGTCTCTTGAACACGTTGCCAACAAGAGTCAGTTTCCTCAATTTTAACTTCGATGAGCGACTCGGTTTAATTCAAGGGATGGAGCGCATAATCACATCGCAGTAGCGCTCAAGCTGCTCCACCGCATCATTGAATTGTAAATTGAAAGCCATTTTGGAAGCGAACATGAAACGTTAACACAGAGCTCAAGCAACGCGATTCCGGATAGAACAAACGAAAAAATATTTAATAATCGGGCCTATTACGCTTGTCGCCGCTATTGTCGTCGACAACTTAGCAACGATGTCGTCGTCGCTGTCGCTTCGCCCCTTAATAGCTATTACAGTACTAGTTCGAGACGACGACGACGAATTTTAAATGAAATTGGTAGCACTTTTATTTTTTATTCGGAAAATGGAACCAATCTTATGGAAATTTGTTTGTGTGACATAGTTTTAAGTGTAAAAAGAGCTCAAGCAAAAATTAAAGAAATTCAAGTTATTACCAGAGGAGAATTTTAAGACAAAGATTGGATATTTTAAGTTTGCATGGGAGGACAAGGTGAATTCATTTTTGACGAAATGACTTCCCATTCTTCCTTAAAATTGCCTTTTCGCTAACCTCTTGCCATACTTGGATTCTTTTCAAGCTGGCTCACTATTGAGTGAAATAGTTTTCATTTTATTACTTTTATCGCACTGCTCGCCTGCTAGTCGTCACCTAAAAAAAATAGCGACAGAAAGCGACGAGAAGCGACTCTCGCGGCGACTACGGTAATAGGTATTTAGCGACGACGACGACAATATTGCTTCGACGGCGACTACTGTAATACGAATCTGTCGCTTCGTCTATTTTTTGCGTCGACGGCGACTACCGTAATAAGCCCGAATATTTCAGCAAAATTAACGAATATACTCGCCCACGCTTGAATTTAATTTTACCAAACACAAAATTATCGATGGCAATCTGGATGTACTAGGCTTTGTCGGGTGCGGAAGAGACCGGTCGTAGGGCACGGTGATGATCGATGTCGTCTGAGCACCTTCAAGTCAGCCGTGATAAAAAAATAAACAAACTGGAGAAAATATATGCAACCGTGGCAGCGAATCCTCAATGATTCCTGCTGTTGTGATCATGTCACAAGTATCGTGAGGCCACTGTGCTGAGCGAAAGCAGAAAAAAGAAGACAATAAGCACCAACGGCCTAAAAACTCTAAATTGGGGCAGTTGAGTGCAAGACAAAAATGCATTCCAGCAAAATATGGAAGACCTAGAATGCGAGCCCAAAGTGAGCGAAAGAAAAGTTGCGCAAGAAGGACACGTCAGCAGAAACTGAAGAGAAAAGACGGCAGCGGGGGAGTATGACTGCAGCAGAGTTCGCGTCAGCGAACCTAGTTTTAAGTAATTTTAAGAATATTTTTAAGTTAATTTTATTTTTGAATTGTAATAAACTTTCAGTTGTAATAAACCCATCGACTCAATATAATTAAAAACGGATTAATCGAAATCGTTTGCGTATTCTTTCTTTGGAACATTTTTATATTACAACTATTAAGGTACAACCTTAACATTTGGCGCCCAACGTAAAAAGTTTTTCGCGGAAGTAAAAAGAGAATTTTTGTAACAAAAAAAATTCAGAAAATTAAAAAGACAAGATAAAAATAATTAGAAAAATAGAAAGTGAAAGTGAAAAAAAAAAGAATTCATATATAAAAAAAAAACAAGCAGCAAAATCGCAAGCAATCTCCAAGCGTCCAAAAGTTACCTGGAGAAGAAACAAGGAGTATGGAGACCCTGAAGGAAGTGGTGAGTGGTCTCTGCCAATCATATTGTAAATAATTTCTTAAACCGAATAATAAATGATAAATAATAATGAATAAAAAAAAAAAAAAAAAAATTAAGCGCTATGCGCTGAATTAATTGGCGTATCTCCGCCGTATAAAAATAGAGAAATTGGGCGCTTGCGCCGAACAGATTTGCGTGTCCTGCCGCTCAGCAATAGCGGGACATAACCCAATAAAATCTCTAGGAAATAACCTAAACAAAGATAAAATCAAAAATATAAATCCTTCCAAGAGAAGGATATCCATGAAAAAAAAAAAACATTTAAAAAATTCGAAATTTTCACATTTCTGTACAAATTATATAAAGTGTACATTATTAAATTTTGTTCAATTCCTATAATCATATATCGTGCAGCTGGCTAGTTGATAAGTTTTCTTCGTTCTTAGAACGTACGTTGAAGCTTACGCGAGTGATAAATATATTTGATGAATTTCCTTCGTTCTTAGAACGTTCGATAAAATTGCGCGATTAAGATTAAAGAGAACGACCCTCTCAGTTGGATGCGAAAAAAGGCTCAAAGCTTTTATAAAGGAGTTATCCTGAAAATTTTTGAAGTACGACGTGCGAAAAAATAAAAGAGTTCAGTTGAAGCGGAACCTTGCAGGTTTTAAAAAATTGGTAAACAAAAACCGAAAAAGCCGAACTCAAAAATTCGCAATTCATACCGCAAAAACAATTAAGAAAACTCAAACAAAGTCAAATTTGCCCGAAGACGTTGTTAACGTGTTCGGCCGATTTTTCTTTGATAAAGTTTTAATCCTTGCAGTAAAAATATTTTTTTTTTGAGCGCTTTGTGAAGACAGTTCCAGTTGGATCGAACTCAGTTCTCTAAAAGTTTTTTTTTAAATTATTGATCGTTGTGCGGTTTGATTTATGACGCTAATCAGCTAAATTGGGACTGTGACAGTCTTAAACAGTAATTAGTTATTACCAAACTTGCAGAAAAGCTCGTCAAATTGAACTGCATTAGCGAAGTAGGGGGGATATGTTCGTTCTGGATGTGCAACTTTTTTTGTATGGAAAATCGGAAAAAGACGCACATTGAAGATCTAGAAAATTTTTGTTGATTTGTATGAGACGTCGCACATTTGAGATCTAGAAAATTTTTGTTGATTTGTATGAGAAGTCGCACATTTGAGATCTAGAAAATTTTTGTTCGTTTGTATGAGACGTCGCACATCTAGAAAATTTTGGTTGGTTTATATGAGATGACATACATTTAGGTCTTTGGAAATTTTGGTTGGTTTATATGAGATGACATACATTTAGGTCTTTGGAAATTTAGGAAGTTTGTATGAGGTGACATACATTTAGGTCTTTGGAAATTTTTTGGAGGTTTATATGAGAAGGTTCGCATTGAGCCTCATTGAAGAGGTGAGGGGGTGAGAAACTGTGCGGTAGGAGAGCATATATAGTTCAATATGTAAACATTGGGATAGAGCTGGAGTTGACTTATCGCTACTGAAGTCATTGAGATGAAGACAAGGCATGATTTTTTAGCCAGAACAAGTTGAAGCTTGCCTCATTGAATGTTTTGAAAAATTAGTACATATATGTGTGAGTATGGTGTGGGTGAGAAGCTGTGCGGTAGGAGAGCATATATAGTTCAATATGTAAACATTGGGTTAGAGCTGGAGTTGACTTATCGCTACTGAAGTCATTGAGATGAAGATAAGGCATGATTTTTTAGCCAGAACAAGTTGAAGCGTGCCTCATTGGATGTTTATTCAAAAATTTTTCAAGTTCAAGTTCAGTTCAATCGGGGGGATATTTTTGGGATTGAATGTTTTGAAAAATTAGTACATATATGTGTGAGTATGGTGTGGGTGAGAAACTGTGTGGAAGTTTGAAGAAAAGTGTGAAGGTATAAAAATAAAACTTGTTCTATTGGCGCTATCAGTCTTACAATTGAAGTCAAACAGATATTGATATAGTAGTACCCTTGCGACACACAAAAATACAAAAAAGGTAAGGGAAAAAAAAACAACAAATTATTTTAAATTAAATTAATAATGTCCTTTTATTTTTTGTAGATAAATATGACGGATCAAAGTCAGAGAGCTCTGAATGCTATTAAGGACTTCGAAAGACTTAATAAAAAGGAAAGTATCCCTATTAATCAGCTAGCGGAAGGGGAACAGCATCCTATTGTTAGGGCTGTGAGAGTTCAAACAAAATTTGGAAAACGAATTTTAGTGGAACTTATCAAAGGAGTAATATTTTTACCGGCAATGTTCAACGATTTGAAGGAAGAAACCTTGGAGCTATTGAAAGATCAAAGTTTTTCTCTAATTCGGAGAGGGTCTATGCAAAATTATACTTTACACATTGTTGAAGGTATTCCAAACTCTCAACCACTCTTCATAGATTTTAACGTTCATGATCATTTGTTCAATGAAAACCTTTTTTACGCCCCACCTAATATAAGAACCAATGATATTGAGAAAGATAATGATAATGATTATGTTGATGATGTTATAAATGTTAAGAAAAGGAAAATATTCTAATAAAATATGTAAACATTTTTTTTTCAAAAATAAAAGAAAATAAATTTTGTTTTCAATTCTTAAAAGAATCTTTTATTTAATAAATTAATAGAGAAACTTATGACATAGCTGAACCATAATCTTGAACAAATTTTCTTAGAGCTAAAGAATTTTTAAGGGCGCAAGCGCAAGCTTTCTTTTTTCTTGTCAACAAATTACAATGATTGTTACATGTTATATCATCTGAATCACATAGGTGCCTTATGTTCTTAAGCGAATAATTACAATCGATTTCTTTTATGCCAGAAATTGCGCACTCTGCCAAAAGTTCCTTTGCCCACATTGATTTTTCTTCGCCTTTTACATGTATTTGATAGCCTTTGAGGAAAAATTTCATATATTTCTTCATTTCACTCAAAGTGAAGTCACCAGAGTCCCAATCGAGCATATGGTAGTTGTTTTTGAGCCAAATTACTGATTTTTTCTCGGCATCGTTCAATAATTTGAAATTAAATGGTGACTTTATAAGAAAATGGATATATTTTTTATCACTGAAGCAAAAAGCGATTTCCTTAAAAATGAACTGGTTATTAGTGAGTCGGAATCCTTGACAATCGAAGACAACAAATTTAGGCATTTTTCCTTTATCCGGGTTTTATTGTCGTGAACAAGTTTTTTGCTCAAAGGCTTATGATGAAATAAATAAAATGTGCTACAAATCAATGCTTTATATTAAGTGTGCTTTACAATTTCACCAGTCATCGGTTTGTATGTAATGACACGATCATGTATAAGAACACAATATGCCGAAGTGTTTGGTTTAATGTTTTCAAGAGTTTTGAACATTATACGAATATCGAGAGCACCTGTTTTAATTTCTTCATTTTGATGCGATGTGTCAATAACAATTATTGGACATTCTTTAAACTTTTTGCAGCATAAAAGTGGGTGTGACTCAATCATGTAATAACTTTGTTGAAACCTTGCATACATTTCATATAAGAGAGCATATCGATTACGAGACAAATTTAAATTTAGGTCATCGTATGGATATGAAACAGAGTTTAAATGTACTTTTAAATCGGTTAAGCTACAATTTGTAAACTTTTCTCCATTCTCGAAAGCGATAAGAATAAAACGAGGACGCTCACTTTGTGTTCCTACTTTTATGTTCCATGTATGATTTGTACTTTGAGGTAGCTCTGGATAAAAGTAACATTCCCAACTACGAAATGATATAGGTAGAGGAATATCCTCTTTAATAGTTGTATAGATTTTCAATTTGGCTGCATCGGATAATTGAATTTGGGGAACCTTCCAAGCAACATTTAAGAGCTTTAAGTTAATGTTATCCTTTTCACTCTCTTCCGTACTATAGACAGACTTATCATTTGATCTAGAACGTAGCAAGATAAGCTCATGTTTTGAATTTATCATAATTTTATCAAAGTCTTCGGCAAAGCCCATCAGCATTTTTAGTGGTACGCAAAAATTGAAATAGCCATTATTTATAGCTGGTTTAATATTTTCTTCCGGAGACCAACCGGCATTTTCCAACATTGTACTTGTATTTTTGTTTAAGGATACAAGATTTTTTAAAGTAGAAGTTTGACCCAAGTACCGTGTGCGATCGATTTCCACACCATTCATTTCATAACGTATTTCCTCAAATAGATATGCAATACAATTATTTCGAAATTTAACTCCTTTGGGTTCTGCATTTTCGGAACCAATTGAAACAACCCCCTCAATGTACAGTAAGCTTTCATGAGGTAGAACGTAGAGATCTTGATTTTGAATTGCTATCCGTATCTCATCGTTGTTGTTAAAGGATTGCAAATATGGTTGATATGTGTGAAATTCTTTCTTCGTAATAGACTCATCGAAGACGGCTTGTTCTCCAACTCTCAAGATATTATTCATTTCTTTTTAATGTAAGTAAATCCCAATGATTGTAAAAAGTTTCTATTTTTAATACTTAATGGCTTTTTTTATAAGAAATTTTTCTTTGCTTATTCTTGATGCGTTATGTACAAGAGATGAAGATAAACTGATAGAAGAACCATCGTTCACACCATTTTTATTAAATATAATCATAGCTGATGGTAATTATTCAACAGGTTTCAAGTGGAGTCTTAATGTAATTGTTTCTCCTTGAAAATTTAATAATACACCGTTTTCGTTAACAAGTCTAACTGCAATTGAACCTATCTCTTTGACGATCACAGGCAAATAGATAACATTATTTGGAATTATGTCTATTTTATATCCCGGTTCAACATTTATAGAGAATTCATGTAAGGTGTGTGCCAAGGTACTGTTAACATATGAACCGCCCACAATGTTGCACTCAATACGTACAACATTGTTTTGGGTAATCATTAAACTTGTATCCGATATATGTGTTTCATCAGGTTTAAGTTGACGCTTTGAAAATCCCAAAAGCGATCCAATGCTTCTCTCTCTATCAAAATAAATTATATCTTTTTCAGAGAAGATTTCAGCTTTTAATGTATTATTATTGGCCTTTATACTTAATGTAGCACCAGCTGCTGCTGCTTCTTGATTTTCGTATGCGTCTAAAATATATTTCACAATATCATCGAACTCATATGACCCGATAGGAAGCTCGATTACATGCTTGCCAATGTGAAAAAAGTTATTTTTTTCATCAATATTCGGTATTGAGTAATATGTATGAAAATCAATCAGTCCACAAACATATTCCTTTTTAAGCTCAATGGGAGGAAAATAATTTGCTGTAAGAATTGAGGAATTTCCAGTCAAAGTCAATGTTCTTGACATCTTGAGGGGTTGAGATAGTAAAGTAAACTGAATCAATCAAAGAAATAAAACTTCTTTTTATAAAATTTTTTCATAGTATATCATATTTATTTATCCAAGAGTTGTGACTATCGGAAAACCCCAACCATTTTACATACACTTTATCACCCCGCTTCTTTATAACTTTCTCAACTAAATACATGTGAGGAAAACGTGATTTTTGCAATTCTTGTGTATAGAAAGCACCCTTAATTACATTTCCCTGATAGTCTTCTAGAATATAAGTACATGGATTGGTATTTTGAATCTTATTTATCTTGAAGATTTCCGTTGTCCAATTGGGTGTGTAACCTTTCTCAAAAACATGTTTATATTTGCTTATTCGAACGTAATCGTTTACATGAAATTTGGGCTTATTATAGACTTTCAGACGGTTGTAAATCGTTTTTAGAATTGTTGCTGCATTTAAAGAATTCACTTTATCGGGTGCAATTTTTATTGTTCTGTGGACTTTTCCATTGTACTCTTTAGTCAATTTTTGATATTCATCAATCCATTTGTAAGAACCGCGATTACTGAAGCCCTTCCACATCATATTTTTCAAAGTGCGATTAAATCGTTCAACTATCGAGGCTTTCATTACACTATAGGTAGAGTAGTGATTTATTTTGTTTTGTTTCATTAAAAGTTGAAACTCTTTATTGAAGAATTCCTTCCCATCATCTGTTTGCAAATTTTTAGGTTTTCGACCGCATTCAAATACACTTTTCATTGCTTTGGTAACATCAGGAGCTGTTTTCGACTTTATCGCAACGGTCCAGGCATATTTGGAGAAAGTGTCAATGATTGTGAGTAGGTAGCGATAACCTTTGTTGAATGTAGAGTAATTACCCATTTCCACTAAATCAGCTTGCCAAAGATCATCAATATCTTTGGTTATAACAGCTCTTCGTTTAAAATTTCGTCGTGCCTGTCGATTGAGCTCCTCAACTATTTGATATCGACTCATCTTGAAGATGGTATTGTGTGGTTTTGGTTTGGTTTTTGAATAATGTTTTGATTAGAAATCATTGAAAACAAAACATTTTCCGTACCTTCTAAACGCTTCTCAACATATTCCATATACACCTTATACCTCTCATCAATATCGCGTTCAATAGATTTAATTTTTTCATAAACGGTTTCAATTTCTTTATTACGGTGACTTTCATAAGCTTTAATTGAATCCTGAAATTCAGTTCGATACGCATCAAGACTTAGAATTACAAAATTTTGCGTTGCAGCGTCGCCCTTTACTATTGGATCTTTAAGATTTCTGATGCTTTTAAAATGAGCGTTGAAGCTGTGATCTCTGCTAGCGCTTAGAGTCAATTCCGTATTAAAACTTTTTGACTTGGATGTATTGTTATTATATCGACCGAATTTGTCCACGCTCATCTTTTTATTTTTCGTCGAGTTTTCATTCAATTATGTCAGCTTCTTTAAGCTCTTCAATAATTGAAATAATTTCGTTGTTATGATTATTATGTCCTGCAGATTGTGATGCTATGAGTAGTCGTAAACGATTAACCAATTCATTTGGGTCATCCCAATATATATAGTTGATTGGATTCAAATTTAAATTCATTAAACCAAATCCTTCTTTCTTCACATCTAAGTTCGAGTTTGACCCTTTACTCTCCACATCTTTGATTAAAAATTGAATAATGTTTAGATACTTGGGTCCTTTGTTTCCATTGACTTGACCACGAGATGTATAGCCACGTCTATAGGCATTAGTTTTCAATAGAATTTTCTTATACAATTTTAAATCCGGTTCAGTATATTCGATAGGATTTTTTGTGAACATTAACTGAAAAAGTCCTGGTGTCATTGTAAATGTTTCGTCACCAATTTGAACTTGATTAGAACTTTTGAATGATATTTTTGAGTCTCCAAACATCAATTGCTTTTCCGAATTGTAATTCAATCCAAATATTCTATCTAGACTGTTTTGCTTTTCTAGTAGATCAAAATTCGGTTCATTTAACAAATTACTGACTTCTCCTTCTTCTTCTTCCATGGCTTTAATAGTGTTTGATTTATTATCATCACCATCAACGTCATCATCATTGCTATAAAATTGATCATTGCTTTCTTCATCATCATCATAATCTTGAACAGAATCAACACTATTAGACCTTTTTGGTGTACTAGTTTCAATCTTTGGTAGTTTATTAATTTTTTTCCTCCTTCTATCTTTTTTCATCGGTCTTTTGAATAAATTTTTTTTGTTGAAAGTTGAAATATTTGCTTTAGAGTTTTTAGCCAAATCATTTACTATTTCATTTTTAACTTTAGTTTCTGTAAGCAAATCCTTAATTGGAGCTGTGATTGGTAGAAAAGTTTTTTCCAGACTTTCTGCTGCGCTTAAATCATTAATTTTAATGGCTTTGAACTTATCCCTCAAAACTTTTCTCGTCTGAATAATTTTGGAAAGCAATTCATCTCCATGACTTTGTTGTTGCTACTGATAACGCTCTCAATGAACTGTTTGCATTAATGGTTAAATTATTAATGAGATCATTTAAGTGTCCATGACATCTTTTATATTATAAATTTTCCTCAATTTAATTGCCACCTTCCGTGGCGTAGTGGTTAGGAGTATGTCGTTGTCATACATCTATAGGCTCAAAGCGAGATGTTTAACTCTCGACACAGGTAGAAACTTTAGAAAATCCTATTTATTCTCTTCCTCTCTCTTTCACTGTAACTTCTACATTGCAATTAATCGGGAAATAAGTGATAAAATATAACTCTCTATCTCTCTCTCTCTCTCTCTCTCTCTCTCTCTCTCTCTCTCTCGAATAGAGAAAAGAAAAAATAAAATTGTATACAGTTTATAAAAATATATTTTATTAGTTTTCAATCGGGTACAGTAGTTTGCAGTTGTAATAATGCATTGACCATATGTAAAACTGTATATATGTCGTTTGGAAAAACATATTGGCTACTGCATCGTGGATATACTATTGCTTTAAGGCGTAGAATAAGTCGTGATATTTGCAATATTGCATTCAACTCATCTTGATGAATAGTATGATTGTTGGTATGACGTAAGCATATTAATGGACAATTAGGCGACCAGCGTATATGTTCTGCTAGAGGATCATCATTTATGTTCCATTTACAAATTTCCACTGTACAAAAGTAACATTTTGCAATATCTTCACTACCAGTGTTAAACATTCCAAATTGTGCAAGCCTTCTTGTATCCATCCATCCCAAAGGCCAATTTTCGAAAGTTTTTAGGCGCTCGCTCTCATAGCACATTCGATCGGTCATATCCAAAGGTTCAACATTCTTTACACTCTGGATTGATGGTGGCCAAAACGAGTCTGTTCCTCGATGAACAGGTCTGTTTATTGTTGTTGCTGTTGAACAGATCTGCTTATTGAACAGGTCTGTTCCATAATGAACAGGGCTGTTTGCTGTCGATGAAGAAGAAGAAGGATGACTATTGAACTGATCAGATTGTTGCTTGACTCCAAACATTGTTGTTGAACTGCTTGATCTGTTTTTGAAACTGAACATTTTGTTGTGCATACACTTTGCTTTTATAGATGAATAAATATGTTGAACCCTTTTCTAAATCGTCCACTTTTTAATGAATCATCTTTGCTAATGACGAGAAACCCATATTTATCCTTCCAACATTCAAAACAAATTTTTAAAAAATCTTGAAATGACATATCAGTACCAACATGATCATTATAAATATGTCTTATGTTCGTTTCATCTTGTTTAAACATGATAATTAAGTTTGCATTGTCACGAATCAGATGTTTTGGTATTCGAGTATAAGTTTGGCATAGATAAAAGCTATCAATATTATTGTGCCGACCCATACAGAAATAATTTCGTATATTGTTCTGTTTTTCACATGCAACATCATCGAAGATAAAAATAGAATCTGATTTTGCTTTTTCTGGGCTAGAACTTCTTCATTATCTGAGAAGGTGTAAAAGCCCATTCCTTTTATTGGTTTTATAAGTTGTTGAAGATATTGATATTTCGGTTGATGCAATGACTTTGAATATAAGTATACATTTTTAAATCTAAGACCATTGGGGCTTTCAATAAGACTCAGCATAATGTTGGTTTTTCCACAATTCGATGGTCCGACAATTAGTGCACGTATTGTGTTTGGTAGCAATGAACTATGACGTATTTGTGAAATTTATCATTTGAAATCGTTTTTAGGTCTAAATTTTTCACCGAAATATTCATTTGTTGTCTTATGAAACGCATTTTACTCTTTTAACTAACAACAATGATATAAAAGCGATTCCTTTTATACTTTTTTGTTCAGAACGCTTTTGACCGTTGATTTGTGTGCTATACAAACAAACAAAAATTTATAAATGCTTGTTAGCAGCAAAAAACTATTTAGTCGTAAACGTAAAGCCGTTGGAAAAGGATTAATAAATAACCTTATTAAAAACTGCCAATTGAACTTATTTACCAGGCTATCAGTTTTGTGGACCGGGAACTAAACTCGAAAAACGTTTAGCAAAAGGAGACAAGGGTATAAATCTTTTGGATTCTGCATGTAGAGAACACGATATTGCCTACTCTAAATTCAAAGACTTACCTAATCGCCGCATTGCCGATAAGATTTTAGTTGAGAGAGCTTGGGAGAGAGTAAAAGCTCCAGATTCGAGTGTCGCAGAAAAAGCAAACGCTTGGTTTGTCACAAACCAATGAAAGCCAAACTGAAGATAGGTGGTAGTCTTCGAAAAAAAATAATCGAAAACTAAAGACTGTGAAGAACAAAAAGAAGAAATTCTGTACTAAAATTTTCACTACTGCAATAAAAAATGCTACAAAAGTTTAAAAAAATGCAAAACCAATTGATATGAATGATGCTATTCAAATTGCTGAGAAATCTTTATCATCTACTCTTAAGAGGAAAAATCGTAAAGTTCTACCTCGTATAATCCCTGTACCAAAAGTGGGTGGATTTTTACCATTAATACCAATTTTAGCGGGTATTGCAAAACTTGGAGGAATAGTATCTGGAGGCATGTCGATTGCAAATATGATAAAAAATATAATATCTGCAAAGGATAAAAAGCCCAAGGAACCTGTTGCCATTGGAAATGGGCTTTATTTAAAACCCTATAGAAATGGATATGGTTTCTATCTTCGTCCTTATTCAAAAAACTAATTAGCACTCTACCCAAAAGAGCCCTAACCGAGGTCGACCTAAGAAAATATCCGCTAACTTGAAATCTTTCAGAGGAGTTTTTATGCGAAATACTTTACCAAGACGTCCTCATAAGATTGAATGTGGAATAATTAATCTGGATTCATCAGATGGAGATGGTACTCATTGGGTAGCATATTTTAAAAATAATACTGTTAAGGAATATTTTGATAGTTTTGGTAACCTTCCACCACCGAAAGAAGTTGTCAAATATCTCGGTGCAAATAATTTAAGATACAACTATAAACAACATCAGCAATACAATTCATATAACTGTGGTCATTTTGTTTAAAGTTTCTGTATTCACAATCATGCAACAATTAAATAAAATATCAATTTTAAATACATAAAAAGTTTCTTTTATTTATAATTTGATAATATCTGATAATTATAAACCATTACATATATTCCATTAATTCAATATCTTTAGCAATACTCATGAGTTCGTCATCATTTACAGCAATCTTATAGTGTCCCCAAGCATAAGTATTTTTTTTATCCTCTTTAACAAATCTTTTATCATCATTGTTACTTAAAACTAATTTCGTAAATAATTGTGTATAAATTTTATGAAATTTTGATTTAAAAAAATACATATCGCGAACATAATATTTATCTTCTAATAAACATAATTTATAATCATTAATACTCAATTTATTGAGTACGCATCTTTTAACACCTTTCGACTTTTTTATTTCTTTCGTATCTGTTATATCTAAGGAATACATTTTGGGACGTAGACCCACAAATTCTCTAATTATTTTTCCATTAGCTTCGTCTTTCATCATTCCTAATATTTTTTTATTTTTTAAAGGTAAATTATATGGATTTTTGGGAGGATATTCGGACGTATCAAAACGCAAATCAATATCGTTGGATATATCTGAATAAAAGTCATCCGTCTTTATTGTGTATATAAAGGAATCCGTATCCATATAATTTAGTAAAAGGTTTTCATTATATTTGGGTTTCATATAGTCGTAATGGAAATCATACATTAGAAATTTCGATAACTCGAGTACTATAAAACCTAAATATAACGGTTTATCATATGTAACATGATCCCGATCTAATTGAATTGCTATCATAGAGTCGCTGAAATGTTTAACGCTGCGAAATGTTGGATGTGCTATAAGAGCACGAGCACCTAAATGTCGTCCTCTACTTTCCCATTCACTCACAATTTTTATGTTTTTCCTTTTATCTACATTTTCCATAGTTTTACCGTAAACCGAATTGTTGAGTAATTTAAAAAAATTCTTCTCAAAATCACTCTTAGAGAGCGTTCTATGATGAGTATTTAAGTCAATGTAGCTCTTTAACCAAGGTGACTGTTTAAACTTTAAAACTCTATGAACTTTTATTAGTTTCATTCCATTCTTAATACATTGTTGTAGAACTCTATAGTGAATGATATAATTTCGTTTATCTGTTAAGTCTGTTATTAGTTTCGATGTCCTTGCACCACCAACTTTTTTATTTTCCGCACAAAAAGGAAAATCATTATGATAATCATGAATTCCTTGGGGATAATCTAAATCTACTTCTAAAATATACCCATATAAAGCTTCTGAATCTATTTCAAATATATTAAAACTTTCAATGTCTTCTACCCATTCAAATTCTCCAGTAGGTAGGTACTGAGACATTGCCCAACCATACAAGTTGTTCGCATCTAAGTATACAATATATTCAGATGGTTTGGTGGAATCAAAATCAGGCATATATTTGTTGTTGGCTTTAGAATGTCGTTTTGAACATTGGACAATACCACCTCTGATTCCTTTTTTAACGAAATCATACATACTTATATCTGTAAATAGTTCGAGTTCTATTTTTGTTGATTTCAACATTGCATCCCAAGATAAGCCCGGAATAGTTATGTATTGACAAGGATCTAAATCATAGATACTTTTACATATTTTTCGAAAATTTTCTAAGATGTCGGTTAGGAGAAATACATCTGTTTTTAAATAGAGAATCATGTAGTCTTTCAATGATTGACAATTTAATGTATTCCATACATTTACAGCATGACTATAGTCCTCAATAGAACACTCACTATTATTTAGTATATTGAAAAATTTCTCACGGGGAGGTAGTTGATTTTCTTCAAGACGTTCAATTGAATCTAAATATTCATAGGGAAAGACACCCTTTCTTTTAAGTAAAGAAAACTGTTCAGTGTTGGGATACATTGATCTGAGTACGTGAAAATCTTCAGATCGCAAGTTTTGAGCTAAGCTTTCTAAGCTTGCTGTCATGAATCTATAGGAATCTACAAAACGAATTTCCATGCGTTCATTCTTGAGATTATCCCCCATTGGAATGTATTTCGATAGTGAAATGTAAAGCTCTTTATTGAGTGGAATTACTCTTATGTCTCCGGGAATGGAAGTGAGTTCTTTTACAAATAAATGACAGTCGTAGGCGGAAAAATTATGAAAGAAAACTGGAATAAATTTCGATATCTGATATTTCAAATTACATTCTAAATGAGCTGCTCCACGAAAATCTCCAGTAAAATGACAGTGATCTGCAACTCGATCATTAATAAGATCTTCATTACAGATATGACATACTGAACTCTCCGCTAAGTTTTTCATTTGTTCTTTTGTAAGAGAATTCATTGGTTTACAAACACTTAAATAGTTGCTATAAAGAAATTTACAATCATTTACTAATTTCTTTATAAACACTTCAACACAATCCTCTCCCGTATATATCCTAAACTTATCCAAACTTTCATCAAATTTAGATTTAATAAAATAAGCGAATGCCATTGGCTTATGATGCTTAGTGCTTACAACTTTCTTCGAATCTTTAATATTTATATTTTCCAAAATGCACTCAAAATCGGCGTAAATAACAAAAGGTACATCTAGTTGCTTTTTTTGAGCACGAAACTTTAAAATTTTATTGTCCTCGTCTGGCAGCTTTGTTACGACATGATTACATACCAATTTATGAGCTTCCAATCGTTCCTTGGATAAGGTGTATTGAAGACAGCCATGACAGAGATGTTTCATTCTGTGATTTGCAGAAAGTTGAGAGCTGATTAATCTACAAAAATAAAATTAAAAGAAAAAAAAAATAATAATAATAATAATAAAAATAGTAAAAAATTAAATTAATAAAGATAAATATTTTGGGTTACCAACCTTGAAATATTTTTAATCCATATATAATGCGTTTGATTGTTTTCCTTCTCAAAAAACAATAGATTTATATGCGTCTGTTGTTCTCCTCTGGTACAATAATACGGTCCAACAATCGCTTTACTCTCCTCATTCAATCCAAAAACATTTATACTTATTTCTGGATTATTCTCCTCAAAAATTTTAATTTGATTCAATGTCAATGGAAATGATAAGTTGGAGAAATTAAGCAAAGTTCCATCTGGGGTAGTAATCTGATCCAATTTTATATTTAGCTTATAATTTGAGCATTTTTCCAGATTTCGACCTGTGTGAAAGGACGATATCACTGCCCATTTGAAGCAGTTCTCATCTTTATTTTTAACATTTATACAAGCATGTTTTTTCTGAATCCATAATGGAAGCACTATATGACCAGATCCTCTCATGGGTCTATATTGGTTAATGTTCACTTCCAAGTGAACAATTCGTAAAAGAGACCATCCACTATCCCTTTCTTGAAAAACATTCATTTTTTCCAAAATATCTTTGCATTTCTTGGAAAAGTCCTCATTTATATCTGATGACTCCGTTAATATAGTCATTTTAGTTGAGAAAGATTTTATCATTATTTTTGTTTCTTCCTCATTTTGCTTGATTAGCAAATATTCGCAAAATAGTTCTATGTTAGATTTTATCGATGTATGCTTTAGAATTAGGTTGCTCAATGCGTCCAGAACTTCTGTTTTTGCAGCTGCAAAGAACTGTTCTGGAATGAGTATACTTTCATCCTTATTCACATAAACTAGAGTTTCCATTTTTTCGTTAAAAGTATGATTTATCCTCTTGAGGTTTTCACTAAAGTCAACCATGCTATTCTTTTTATGTTGATTGGTTCGCAGATGATAAGACCAATCTGTTATAATAACATCTACTTCACATGCTTCACATTTCTTCGTGACAAGGTTTTCATCAGACATGTTTTGATCTTGGATTTGAAATTCCGTACCATGAAGTGTCTCATAATGACTTTTTATGGCAAAACGGTTTTTAAATCTAATACCGCAATATTCGCACAGAATATCAGAATCGTTTTGGTCTTGGTTTGGAAATTCCATACTATGAGTTGTCTCATAATGTCGTTTGAGAGTAAAATGATTCTTTAAAATAACACCGCAATATTCGCATAAAAAATTGTTCTTTAAATGCATTGCCCTTTTATGGCGTTTCATACCCGTTTCCGAAGAAAACTCCTTTAAACAAATTTCGCAAGCCTTATTCATTTTGATTGTTAATTTTTATATTCTAGAAACAAAAAAGCAAAATATATTAAATTCAACCCTACGTTCCCAGTAGGAATGAAAGGAATAAATATACATATAAAATATATTACATTAAATAAAAATATTAAATGCTACGTGCACACTTCAGAAAAGGATGCAAAGGGTCACATACCTGGGGGTTTGACGGCGGAATTGTCTGCGATCGTCTTTGAGTGTAAACTTTGATGATGGACGTTAGTCTCTATCAATACGAGGATCACGATATGGATTGGACAAGTCCACGGCGATTTTATACACTTAAAGATGACACTACTTTCGAAACCGACGCTCACGATCGATTTTTTTATAAATTTAAACTGAACTGTTTGATTTCACTTTAAAGAATGGCAACGTCAAAGGAGAAAATCTGATTTTATGCACACTTCACTTGTAAGACTGATAGCGCCAATAGAACAAATTTTATTTTTATACCTTCACACTTTTCTTCAAACTTCCACACAGTTTCTCACCCACACCATACTCACACATATATGTACTAATTTTTCAAAACATTCAATCCCAAAAATATCCCCCCGATTGAACTGAACTTGAACTTGAAAAATTTTTGAATAAACATCCAATGAGGCACGCTTCAACTTGTTCTGGCTAAAAAATCATGCCTTATCTTCATCTCAATGACTTCAGTAGCGATAAGTCAACTCCAGCTCTAACCCAATGTTTACATATTGAACTATATATGCTCTCCTACCGCACAGCTTCTCACCCACACCATACTCACACATATATGTACTAATTTTTCAAAACATTCAATGAGGCAAGCTTCAACTTGTTCTGGCTAAAAAATCATGCCTTGTCTTCATCTCAATGACTTCAGTAGCGATAAGTCAACTCCAGCTCTATCCCAATGTTTACATATTGAACTATATATGCTCTCCTACCGCACAGTTTCTCACCCCCTCACCTCTTTAATGAGGCTCAATGCGAACCTTCTCATATAAACCTCCAAAAATTTCCAAAGACCTAAATGTATGTCACCTCATACAAACTTCCTAAATTTCCAAAGACCTAAATGTATGTCATCTCATATAAACCAACCAAAATTTCCAAAGACCTAAATGTATGTCATCTCATATAAACCAACCAAAATTTTCTAGATGTGCGACGTCTCATACAAACGAACAAAAATTTTCTAGATCTCAAATGTGCGACGTCTCATACAAATCAACAAAAATTTTCTAGATCTCAAATGTGCGACGTCTCATACAAATCAACAAAAATTTTCTAGATCTTCAATGTGCGTCTTTTTCCGATTTTCCATACAAAAAAAGTTGCACATCCAGAACGAACATATCCCCCCTACTTAGCGATTATAATTTTTAAGCAAAGTTTATATAGACAAGGTTCGCTTGCCAATATAACTGAGCAAAAAGATTGAAACAAAATTGAAATTTTATATCACGTGCGTGCGGTTAAAATTTTTGTGTTCAAAATATTGTTTTTGTAAAAACACATCTTTCTTGAAGAAAAAATAAAAAGCATTCGTTCGAAAGAAAATAGATATTTTCGATACAAGTGTCGAAATGAAGCTTTTTTTTTGCACGAGTGGTAAATGTTGTAAAACGAGGCGCAGCCGAGTTTCACAATACCAAGAGTGCGGAAAAAGCTGAGTTTCGACACGAGTGCCGAACAATATTTTATGCAATAAGATTTCAATCTAGATTTTAACCTAAATTTAAGAAAACGTTTTTTTTTGTGAAGAAAATTTTTATTTTTATTTGACAGATTCATAATTTGAAATTCTTTATTATGCAACTTCGTAGTATGCTCTGCTTATTTTTGCCTTGTATTTTTTGAAATGCGTGCATTTTGAAATTTATTATTGCACACCTTGCCTTGTATTTTTTGAAATGCGTGCGTTTTGAAATTTATTATTGCACGCTTTGAAATTCATTGCAAACCCTGGTGGTATGCCATGCTTTTTGTTTGTTTTAAAATTTTTTTTTTGTACTTCCTCAGGTGTAGTGTCATAATATGCTTTATTATGATGTCGAATTGCATAAGTTATAATTTTTTTTCTTATATATGTATTTTGAACTCGTTCTTAAAACATGGACCAATTTTTGGACCTTTCACTGGGCAAAGCATTTGCACTAACACAGTGAAAGTCTTTCATTTCTTCGCTGCCATACTCGTGGAGAAATACCATTAGTAAAGGGGGCGTGAAATGAAAGACGCAAAGCAAAGTATGAATGCATGCTTGGTACGCCGTGTGAAAGCCGACCAAAACCACAAATGAGGTTTATATGAAGCTCTTAATTTTTTTTTCCTCACGTAAAATGGATCTTGGATAAAAGCGATAGAGAAATTTTGTTGTTTTCATTCCATTTTATGTCGTATCGTTTTTTTTTTTTTTCATGTCGAGTGAATGAATATACAAAGATATAAAATGTGTGGATTTTTGTTTAAAAAGAAAATAAAAAACGTAAGAATAATGACAACCCAAGGTACTCGTTATAGATTATTAATTTAAATATGAATAAAAAAAAAATTGTTTTTGTTTAACCAGAATCGGTTCGAGCAAGCTGTTTGATTATAATGAATATGGAAGAGATAAATTTTTATTAAAACTTAGGAAATATTTCCCAGGAAAATCGTACATTCAGGAAGCCGTTTATGTTCGATATAATTGCGATGGGTCCATTGGTATCATATAATCGAAAATATTGATTTTTGATGTTGGCTGTTTACCGGGAGCATTTTGGAAAAATAGTGCCAGTTTAAAGGGTTTTTGTTTAACTCTGAAAAGAAGGGATTAAGTAAAGAAAATTGTTGAAGCAAGTAAGAAAAGGGTCATGGTTTGAAGAAAATGTGTTTTAGTTTGCAAGGAATAATGCAATCTGTTAGGGTTGAAGGAAGAAAGAAAGGTGTTTTCATATGAAGGGAGTAAGAAAATTAATTGTAGTCAGGAGGATTGATATGGCGGGACAAATCGAAACGTATCTAGCTCATAATGCCTCACCTAACCTAGAAATGGGGGGAAAGGAGGATTATTCGTCTTATCTCCATATTCATACTACTCATATTCTCGACTTCCTTGACGATTTCTCATTTTTTTTCTTTGACACCACAAGATTTTCATCTTTTAACACAAATATCCACTGCCTTTGATATTGCTACAAATACATGAAAACTTCGTTCTTAGAACACGAATAAATAAGTTTAATAATTTGAAACAACGATTATAAACGTACTTTTGGCCATCGGATTTCTCCAAGTATTGGCGAACGACAGAGATAGGGAGAAGATAGCGTTTAGCATCGGCAAAAGACAGTAAGAATTCAAACGTATGCGGTCTAAGCGAACATGCCAGTACCAAGCAACGTAAAGTAATACAAGGAGATTGTAGGTCTTATTCACTGTTATCGTAAATTCATTCATGCTGCTCATGAGTTTAAATTGTTAGGAAAAGGTGCGCACTATAAGTAGACTGTGAAGTTCCACACCCCTCTGGATTGCCCGAGAGAGGCCGTACAAATCCATCGGTGTTGCGCTATGTCGACTTTCGCAACCAATTTTTTTTTAACGACAGACGCCAGTGGTGGCGCTGTAGGAAAAGTCTTGCCCCAGTAAGGAGGGGAAGATGTGTTTTATTATATTGTATTTTGTCAATGAAGGATTAGCGAGACCGAGTTCCGCTAGTCCACAAAAAAAAGAGAATTCCTAGCTATTGCATGGGCAACTCGGGTATTCAGATTATATTTGTTGGGCAGGAAATTTATCGAAATTACGTACAAAACTGTCAAGGACAATGCCAATGCAGATGCATTGAGTAAGATTCGGCAGGGTCAAGGCGACGCAAATACAAACATAGTAACCGGGGCTCAGACCCAAGCCAAAAATTCAAATGAGGGTGAACCCGGAGGCAAGAATACCTCCGAAAAACCCCTAAGTCGACCTGAGAAGGTCCAAGTCCTGAACGACCAGGACCAGATCAGGGAAATCCTTTACCAGTTCCACGACTCGCAGACGCATCTGTCTCCAAGAAGCAACCACCAATTGTGTAAAAACAAAAAATCTTAATTATATCTCATTCTGTTTAACAAATATGCCAGACTGCACGGTTAGGCCAATACATGGGTTAGCACAACCCATTCTTTATATAAATAAAAAGTAGCTATAAAAGGTAAATGTAGCAATTTATATAAAAGAATCGAGTCGATAGAAAGTGGCAAGAAAAGCCATTCTTCTTATAAGCGTGTTAAAGATTATAAATTTATTTATTTGTCGCGTGAGTATACTGACTCACTACCTTTGTCGAAATATAAGGAGCCAAAAAAAAAAAGTGGGCAAAAAAAAAACAAATTTTTTTATGATTTTATTATTAACATTTATTTTCTGTTCATTTTATTGCCAACTTCAGCAATTACATTAAGCATGACCTACGACAACATTCGGAGCGAACGAAAGCACGGAACAATTCAAGTTCATGGTCAATCAATGTTCTGATGATCAGAAAAAAAAAAAAAAAAACCGATTGTTTTGTTTTGCATTTTTGTTTTGTTTTGTTTTCTTTTATTTTCTTTTCAGAAGGGCTATTTCAGCAAAGAGAGGCCGGTTCAGATTTTAAAGTAAATAAAAAAAAAAAAATATGCAAAACCAGCGGCCATGAATATCCATTCATTGTTGATGGTGAATTAATTGTCAAGAAGTGTCTTATTTAGACAACGTATTAACAAACATTTTCATTCAGAAAATGTTCAAGTTAATACAACTGTATCAAAAGCGGTTAAGCTTCTGATCAGAAAGAGAAGAGCGAACGGTATATAGTCTCAAATAAGCGGTGATCGCTTCCTTCCTCTTACTTTACAATACAAGATACACACATGTTACACTGCCTTTCACTACTTTCAGCTTTGATTTTTTTTTGTAACCCGACCGTTCAGCGTTGTCATGAGTATAGTTATTCTACATTTTAAATGCTCACAAATTGTTTTGTTTTGAACCATAAAATGAAAAGTGTAGTATATATATATGATCTAAGTTTCAGTTATTACAATAATTTATTCGTTGCAAAATTCGAGTCAAATGACAACGCTGAAGACGGCCAACGACAAACAAAACGACCCAATAGGAAAAAAAAAGAAAAGTAGAATCGGTGACCAGTTGTATGAAAAATGGGGAATTTGACGAAGTAAAGTTTTGTTTATTTTATTGTTATATTCATCTTAACGCAACGTAACAGAAAAAAAAATATATATTATACTTAATAAAATTTTGTCGAATTTAAATATTATTCCATTTAACGTCTTGTTCAAATTTTACTTCTAAGTTCAATTTATTATTATTGTATGAAAAATGGGGATTTTGACGAAGTAAAGTTTTGTTTATTTTATTGTTATATTCATCTTAACGCAACGTAACACAAAAAAAATATATATATTATACTTAATAAAATTTTGTCGAATTTAAATATTATTCCATTTAACGTCTTGTTCAAATTTTACTTCTAAGTTCAATTTATTATTTTTAAGTTCAAAGGACAGTCGTTTAGTCTAACATTAAGATAAATATGTAAAAGATTATTCAGGAAACCGGACACATACAGAAAGGGAGAATATGGGTAATTTAAGGACCAATTATACACATATATATTCAAAAAAAAAAAAAAAATATATATATATATAAAAAAAAAAAAAAAAAAAATGGTTTAAAAAAGTTTAAAAAAGATCTTATACCCAACAAAGAATGAAAAAAAAAAATTATAAAAACCAGAAAAAAATACATAAAAACAAAATAATAAAAAAAAAAAAATAAAATAAATAAATAAAAAAATATATATATATGAGAAACTATTAAAATCTATATATAGAAAACCTTAATTTTAAGTTGAAGTGATGACGGCAGCGAGGGATCCAGCAGGCGGCATCAGCTCTTTCATCCAGATACCGGGAGTGTTCAGTGGGCCAACCATAAGCAAAAATGGGTTGCGTCGTAACCGTTTGGTGTACGCTTCGACGAAGATAACGTCATCGCCACCATAACAACAACAAAATGCCGAAAGCTTTGACATTAGCGGCGAAAAAGGCCTAAGGACTCCCACCGTACATATAATCTTCGGGTGCAGGAAGTTTTCAACCGTCATGAACTGAAATATTTCATCATCAATCAAAGACAGCAACAGTCTAAACAAACCAAAAACCAAGGTCACTGAACACAAAAATCGGCAAATAATAAACAAGTGGCGACAAGAAACGCAAAGAAGTGATACAGGCAAACCCGGCGAATGTTCCAGGAAATTCACAAATGCGCTACAAGACAACGACAAAATGATCCCACCTCCCAGCCTTAATCCAATCTCTACTCTACCGATCCGCATGAATGCGGATCTATTTTAAAAAAAGGGGGGAGGAATGTTGTGATCATGTCACAAGTATCGTGAGGCCACTGTGCTGAGCGAAAGCAGAAAAAAGAAGACAATAAGCACCAACGGCCTAAAAACTCTAAATTGGGGCAGTTGAGTGCAAGACAAAAATGCATTCCAGCAAAATATGGAAGACCTAGAATGCGAGCGACAGGCAGAGCGACGGATCGTATGTATGAGGCCGTGTGTTCTAATTGAGTTCACCCACGTTCGCTCGAACAGGCAATACGCGATCAACTTCTATGTTCGAAGTTCGATGCAACGCACAGCGTTAGAACTGACCTACGCAACACAATGCACGTATGCCCTATGCATTTATGCAGATGGCCTGGCTCGCTGTCTGCTGGCCTTGAATTCGTATGAAATTTCGATTAAAAAACCAAAGTCGAGACACGGTTTCGCTGCGTGTCCAGAAACCAAAAGCAACAAAAGGAAGGAGAAAAAACCGCAACTCGTCCTCAAAGGGGAACGAGAAAACCAAATGCTGCTATGTGTTTGTTGTTTTGCACTATCGGCTGTGCACAAAAACCACCACCAAACGACACACGGGTGTGCGAGTGAGACAGATGATTGATGTCGAGGAGGAAAGAGTTTGTCCTGCCGTTACGTTGTAATGCGTGACACGCGCTTTGATCTTGTCGTTCCCTTGAATTTGCACTAGGGCAAACAGAGGTCAAAGGCGACGAGCACGTGCCGGACTTTTTCGACCCTTTCTAACTATTATGGTCCACCAGAACCTATTCCAGGCTCCTGGCAAGATCGCCAAAATGTCTGATTTCAGACTAAAGAGGACGTACCTGGTACTCCGCTGCTGACCCTGGGGAATGCCGGGTACGTCGATTTATATGTCGGTTTGCGCGACGATATTTCGGTTTATGAATTTCAAGTTTTGGTTTTCCGTTTATCTTATAAGAAATTCAACTTCTTTTTTTTCACTTTAATTCTTTTCGTTTGGCCTTTTCACTTATTCAATAATTTCAAATTTGGGTTTTTTTCCTTTTGTTTTTCGAAGGTTAAATTTTAGTTTTCCCGTTGGGGTTTTTTGTCTCGTTGTATTCGATTAGGTTAAGTT
>CM035808.1:56991928-57199428 GCA_020466095.1 Chlorops oryzae | reverse complement strand
TTAAGCAAAGTTTAGAGTTGGCGCAATGGCCTCAAAGATAGAAAAATAGTAGTTTCCAATTTTCAAATAGCCATAACTTAACTAACTAACTTGACCTTGTTAAGACTTTTACTTCCCTTAAATAATCAAGTTCGGTCAACTTTTGCGAAACATCCGTAACACAATCCGTCACAGTGATCACGTCCGCAGACCTCACTAAATATCTATTATCAGTCCCACTTATTTTCAAAAGGGGAAACTTTTTCACCTTAGCCGTGAAACTCTATCTCAACAAGGTAATGGACTTACCATAGAAAAATTTGGGGAAATTTTTCTGTTGTCCTCAACGGAACCAATGCCAATCTGAGAAAGGCGATAATGATGCGGGACTTATTATTTCTCAGTAAGAAAACATTTTCGATTATTTATCTAAGGCTAAGGTGAAAAGCTTTCCCCTTTTAAAAATGAGTGGGACTGATAACACAGTGACACATTTTCGAGGTCATCAAATGTTGACAAAGTTTTGACTGCAGATCTTGAAAGTACTTGATAAATGTAGGAAATCCCTATATTTAGTTTTCCTAGTTTTGCTCGTGTTCAAATATAATTCGACTTTGAAAATTGTGTCCGCGACTTAAAATACACAATTTTGTGCTTTTTCCAATGGCTTTATCTCGTAAATTGTTTAATATTTTACTTCCCTGTCTTTAACAAACATTTAGCTTAAGACATGGAGAAAAGAACTGTATTAATACCTGACCCAAAAAAACTCTATCTAGTAACTGAAAATAGCAAAAACCTGAAAAATTTTACAAATTTTTCACCTCATTTTACAATTTCTGGCCAATAGCTCCCAAGCCGTTACGAATTTTATGAACATGTTTTGACTAAAATGACGGCAAAACAGAACTCGACAACTCCCTGGAGTACACCAACTGTATCCGAGAGCTCCTTTATACCGTTTTTGTACTTCAAAGTTTAAATTTTTTACCTAAAATCAGAAGAAAAAGCGCAAAAAATCCCTTTACATATGCTATACATTTTTCATGCAGCCCGAGTGGTTGCATCAATGTTGCATTGATTTTGATTTCGTAAGCTTGTGCGAAGCAATGAAAATACGTGACGTCAGATTTGTTTTTTTGAAATTGAATATCCCTACAAAATGCAGGTAGGACACGTAATATAATCCATTCCCATTCCATTCTCGAACTTGTTCTTACTCATGTCCCCGTGAGCACGCATACCAAATTTTGTCGAGATAACTCAACTCCTTCGATAAGATAACTGTATACAAACAGACGGACAGACGGACAGACAGACAGACGGACGGACATGTCTAAATCGAATCTCCTGGTGACGCTGATCATTTCTATATACATTTTGTATGGTCTATCTCGACTGGTTCTGGGTGTTACACACAACCACACAAACGCAATATACCCTCGACACAGAGTGTGTCGGGTATAATTAGCGCTACGCGCTACTAACATTTTTTGAGATCACTTTGGTCAGACTTATAATAAGTACTCGTAAAGTAGTACAAATAAGAATAATTTCGGATCTTAACCTTAATATCAATCGCGTTATCTTGTATGTATGTAATTCTATACGCATTTAGGCGAATTCGCTTCCGCCTTTACAGGATTTCTAATCGGTACTCCTAAAACTCCTCCTATTACGAATCATCCTGATAAAGACGGAAACGGATTCGCCTAAATGCGTATAGAATTACATACATACAAGATAACGCGATTGATATTAAGGTTAAGATCCGAAATTATTCTTTGAGTTTTAACCGCAACAGACTCGGAAACGGAGTTATTTATTCAATTAATTGGTCTTTATTAGCGTTATTTGGAAGAGCATATTGCTCAAATTTTTTACGTAAAAACTACATCAGGTGCCTTCATTGGATCTGATTAAAACTTTGCTAGGGATAAGAGCTGCACAAGTTATCATTTTCAATTTATTTCTGCATTTAGATTTAAAAATATTTTGAATTGAAAAAATTGTTTCAAAGACAAAATGTACCTTAAACGAAGCAGTTGTACCTGGTGTACCTTCGAGATCAAAAAGGTCGGAAAAAGGTGCAAACTTTTTCATACCTGAAGGGCTGTGTTTTCCCCAATTTTCTTATACTCAGTAATTCTAGCGGTAAAATTTCATTGAAAAATGAGCTAATCAGCTGTGTGATTGAATTCCCGGGAATTCATTTCCCCGGGAAATTGAAATAAATACTCGGGAATTTAAATATGTTCGAATTTTTTTAATTCAAAAATTTTATCGTATAGCCGCTCTTTTGTTTTTGACAATGTCATTTCTTTCAAAATTGCCTACATTCTTCAAAATATTGGAGGAACGAAATTCCCTTTCCCCAAAATTTGGGGAAAGGGAATCCAATCACATGCCCGAATATGAGAAGAAAAAATGAACTAAACATATCAACTCAGCTGATTAAATAAGTAAAGTTAAGTTACGTTCAATCAAGAGTAACTGAGCCTTTAGAATGAACGCTTGCAATCGACGAACACTCGCGAACGCTCGCGATCGATCAAAAATTCAATCTTAACAATATGAGTTACTGAACGAGTTTTACAATGAACGCTCGCAATCAACGAACGCTCGCGAACGAACGAACCAACGAAGATTTCGTCGGCATCTTTTCGTTCGTGATTTTTACGAACCTTGCGATTGCTCGTGAGAGATTGTTAGTGCTTACGTTCGCAGCGCTGCTTTATCACTCGTGAGAAATTGCAACCACTCAATTTTTTGCCGCGATTAGTTGTGAGAAAGAGCGTATTTTAATCGCTCTCCGCACCCTGAAATTAACCCCTAAAATGAAGAAAACTATTTTCTTTCCAAAAACAGTTTTTGCTTAGTAATTTTTTTTATGTGTAGAGATAGAACTCTGTGATCTAAAGAAGAAAGATGCAGCTTTGAAAATCTCTTAGAACATTGCATGTAGCTACGAATAGTAGTTTTTAAGTTATGGCTATGTAAAAATTGACAAATACTAATAATGTCTTTCAGGCCATTGCGCCTCCTCTAATCTTTGCCTAATCTTCATAAAATTTTGCACAGGTAAGTTTCTGATTGTTACCGATTTTTTAAGCCCTAACCTTAATAAATATATGTAAATATATAGTTTGCAGTTGTAAAGTTTATCTGCAGGACAAAAAAGAAACGCACTCGCCGGAATCTCGTTTCCTTAAATTCATCATGATGAAATTAACGGTCTCTGGACTACCTACAGCTTTTGAAATTTGCTTTTCAACCTCTTTCCGCCCCTCAGCCATGTTCAGTTCTGACGGAACGCTCATGCTTTTCATGGCGCGCAATATATCGACCATATAAGAGAAATCACGAGGAATATCGATCGGTGATATGTCCACAATTATTCCTCTATCCACGAGTCCTGGCTGTGTATCAGTTTTGGAAGATAAACATCGCTTGTTTTTCAGTTATTATATCCTTACGTACATATTTCAAAGCAAAATACATCATAGCTCGACCACCCATACTATGACCCATAACGCAAGCTTTCGCAATGCCCATGTCTTCCATAAAATGAACTATATCTGCAGCCATATGTGGTGAAGAGTGCTCCGCAGTATGAGGGCTATCTCCATGATTTCTAACATCCAATGCGTATATCTGAAAAGAAATGAACGAACAATTCAAGTTTGCTATTTTGATCATTAAATATAATTATATTTTTGCTTCTCTTTTAAAATAAACAACCTAACCTTTAACAACCTAATCTTATACTGGGTTGTCCAATAAGTTTTGCTGTTCGATAAGACTTAATAATTCAGCATTTTCTGCCTGAATATCAAACCACTTGTTCCTACGACCTTCCAATTTGTTAATTTCATGAGAATCTGTAAGGGCTGCAAAATGCGTTCCTACAATTGTCATGACCAGAGTGAGTAAAAAAGGCCCGAAAAAAACCAAAAATTAGCGCTATAAAAAGCTCGAAAAAACAAGGCAAATAGTCCGAAAAATATGCAGTTAAAGTTTATTTTTTATTCAAAGGACTTATTAAAATATATGACTAGATGTTGTTTTACATTTTCAAACAAAAAATGTTGGCGCTTCTCTCATAAAAGGTTTTTATACAATGAAAAAGAACGTTCAACGTCTGAAGAGGTAAGGGGGCCAAATTTGAAAACACACTCTAACGTAAATACGCGATCGAACGTATACGCAAGCATTGGACACAGCGCTTAGAAGAGTCATTGACAAAGGATAGCAATGAAGCAGAAATAAAAATAGCAGAAAAAAACTCAACAGTGTTGATTTTTTTCAGAAATTAGGTAGAAAAAGGTATTTAAAATAGTACTATTAATCAAAAATATGGGAAATATGCACAAGAAATAGTTTTTGGCAAGAAAATAGCTCGCACTACTAAAATGTGCAAAAATAATAAAAAGTAGCTCGCACTACTAAAATATGCCAAAATAGTATGACGTATGCAAAAACAAGAATTTATTCACACTGGTCATGACCTCATAATATTAGGTGTAGTAAAAAGAAATCCATTATTTTTCCAATAGATGGCGTTATTTATCTGCATCTCGCGTTGTATAAGTCCGATCGTGTTCCGCTAGGGGGCATTAGAAAGATGACAGTTCCTACTAAAAAAGCTTTTTTGACACTTTTTTGATTGATTGATTCAGTTTTGTTTGAGAGCTTGTCAAAGATGGACATCAGCAAAGAGAAAATTCGCTACATTTTACAGTTTTTCTTCGATAAGGGAGAAAACGCAAGCCAGGCGGCTGAAAATGTGAATAGCGTTTATGGACCTGATACTGTAACAGCCAATCATGCGCAATTTTGGTTTCGTCGATTCCGTTCCGGTAACTTCGATGTCAAGGATGCACCACGCACGGGAAGGCCAATTGTCGAAAATGTCGATAAAATCATGGAAATTATCGAGTCCGACCGTCATGTTAGCACTGTTTCGATTGCAAAAGAGCTAAAGATTGCACAAAAAACCGTTTGGAACCATTTGAATAAGGCTGGATACACAAAGAAGCTCGATGTATGGGTGCCACACGAGTTAACGCAAAAAAACCTCATAGACCGAATATCCATCTGCGAATCGCTGCTGAACCGCAACAAAATCGACCCATTTCTGAAGCGGTTGGTGACTGGTGATGAAAAGTGGGTCACTTACGACAACGTCAAGCGAAAACGGTCGTGGTCGAAACACGGTGAACCGGCGGAATCGGTGGCCAAGCCAGGATTGACGGCCAGGAAGGTTTTGCTGTGTGTTTGGTGGGATTGACAGGGAATTATCTACTATGAGCTGCTCCCATACGGCAAAACTCTTAACTCGGAACTCTACTGTCAACAATTGGACCGTCTGAAGGAAGCAATCGCCCATAAGCGGCCAGCTTTGGCCAAAAGGAGAGGAATTGTGTTCCATCAGGACAACGCCAGGCCACACACATCGATAGTGACTCGCCAGAAGCTCCGGGAGTTTGGTTGGGAGGTTCTTCTGCATCCACCTTATAGTCCGGACCTGGCACCAAGTGATTACCATCTGTTCCTGTCAATGGCGAACAATTTTGCTGGTGAAACATTCGCTTCAAGAGAGGCTTTTGAAATTCGACTGTCTCAATTTTTTGCTAATAGGAACGAGGGCTTCTATGAGAGAGGCATAATGAAATTACCTTTAAAATGGCAACAAGTTATCGAACAAAACGGCGCATATTTGACCTAAATCGGGTCATTCTAACTATCTTAAATAAAGCCCTCAATTTAATGCAAAAATAATGGATTTCTTTTTACTACACCTAATATAATGAAAACTGCTTTCATGCATGAATTTTTTGGGTTTGGAATCAGATGGAAGTCTCAACCGGCCGAACCTAGTGAATACGGTGGACCTTCAGAAATTTCAAACTGTAATTCACAGATTTCGGCAATGGTAAAAAAAATGTATCTTTTTTACTTATGAATTGCTTATTGAATCACTCATGCAGAAAGGGGAAAATTTTTTATTTTGAGGCGGAACAACGGAATCAAGGAGTGTTCGGATGCAGTTGGTGTATTGAAATAATGGTTAGTTTATCGTTTTTCTACATTAAAATCAAGAAATTTTTTTAACAAGCTTTTTATTACCGGCTTGATAGCTATGGGCCTGAAGAGTTAAAAAAAAAGGTGAAAATATTTGAGATTTTTGCAATTTGCAGCTTCTCGATGGAGGTTTCTCGATTTGTTATAACTAAATTTATTTTGTTTAGTTTAGTACTACAACTTTTTCATAGAAAGAAAAGAGAAATATTAAACAGTTTACGAGATAAAGCCAAAAGTAAGTGCGCAACTTAGTTTTCAGCCAAATTTTTGAAGTGAAAACTTCTATAGGCGCGTTGAGCAGCGAGCAAATCTTTAGGTTCAGAATGCATTTGTATATGTTGTAACGCGTCACGCTCGTCGTATACGTATATCTCAGCTATATTAGTGTGCGTAGCTTTCAGTGAGAAGCATTTCTAAAAAGTTTTATTTGATTCTTCGACGTAACACCCCAGTCGGCAATTTGATATTCCATGAATATCTTCTTTTCATTGATGACAAAGGAAAAATATTATGTAGTAGAAATTCTTGATTGGTTAAAAACAAATTCTACGGTAGCCATCATTCATTTTTATGACATCGCAATTATAATTTTTAACGACAAATCCCGCATAGAAACTATTGCAAAAATAGTAATAGCCAAACATTGCATATTCCGACTGGGATTTGATTTAACTCGCTCTTGTTTCCTTATTTCGACTTCGATTCTCTCAGTTCATTCGATCTTCTTTCTCACTACAGAGCAAAGAGAGTATGCAAACGGTTGCCATTTAAAAAGATATAAAAGTGTCACAGCGATTCAAAAAGAGCCAATGTGAATTATATTACATGTATATATGTATATATATTGTCAAACACAAATTATGAGATGTGGATTAGGTCCGCTAAATCTAAATTATTTTGAGTGTTTGTACCGATAATTGTTTGCTTTGAATTGGTCACTCAGTAATTTTTGTCGTGACGTAATAAAGCCAAAAAAGAGCCAAATACAATGAAAACGAGCCACACCGCGGACTGTAAAATATAGTCTCAGTTTTGCGCTAAAACGCCAATTGTGGCAGCCATGAGTCATATCTGTTCAATAATGTGTGTATGTCTGTTCCCAGCAGAATATAGTGGCGGCGGTGAACAAGTCCACGCGTCTTTCATTGCGTACGCCTCGGTGATATGCTCAGCATGAGAGTGCTGCGAGGTGGAGCGACATAGTCATGCCAATGTGTTTACATATAATTTTTAAATGCTCAGGATATCTCAATGCACTATGCACTTTTCCTATGTACGTTTTTATGTACACATCGAATCATAGCACCCAAATTGAACATGCAGTAGGCGGTACGAAAGCTCTACGTTGTGATTCTTAGTATTGTCACTGAGCATGCAAAATATTGTATGCTTACTGGTATTGTTTACTCTATGCTGCAATGGAATGTGAAGTTTATTTTTCTGCGGTGTCCTCGGATAATGATAAAGACGAAGATTAAAAATCGAATGAAATTAAAATAAAGATTAAAATCCAAAATAAATTAAGGTCTAAGCAATATAGACATAGGAGAAAAATTGATGCTGCAATTAATTCGCGAATTTCTCAACATCAAACAATGACAGATGAAGAGGAGATAATAACACTACACAAAAAAATCGAAATTTTTGCGTGCCTTTGACTTGAAACCAATTTTTTGTTGTAGTATGTGTTTCGATGAATCTAAATATATGCTTAAAATTTGAAAGTTAGCTCGCGTTTTTTAAATATCTTTAAATATTTTCTGGCGAAAAAAAGTCTCATTTTTCTACAAACCCAATTAAAATATGAACAACTCATCGGATTTTTTTTCTTGGTCTTGAAATGCTCTTAGAAATGCACTGTTTTACTTAAGATTGCCTGGACTTGAATACCGAATCTTTTTCGGAAATTATATGGGCTTCAAATCAAGTTTTTGTACAAAATTGTGAATAATTTCATAAAATTTTTACCTAGAGCGTCTAAACTGTTAAACCGATTTCATCAATATGTATGAGAGATATGCTGTATTTTTACTCTTCTTTTATATGAATTGAAGATTTTTTGAAACAGTCGAACGATGGGGCTACGTTTAAAAAATATTGACAAAAAATCGCAAAACCTTTCTATTTAAAAAAACGCGAGCTAACTTTCAAATTTTAAGCATATATTTAGATTCAGCCAAACAAATACGACAAAAAAAAGTTGGTTTCAAGTCAAAGGCAAATTTAGTGTTGAGCAGTGCAATTAATTTTTAAAACTTTGTGCAGCCAGCAATATATTTTAATAATAAAATAATAAAATACTTTACATATAATATGCATATAATTGTTGCTCTGAGTCTCATTAAATGTAAAAACCCAGATTGATTCCAATAATTTTAAATCAAACATTATGCATTTCAAACTTCAATACTACAAATTCTATGTTTTCACTTCCAACGACAGTTCCATAACAGCCAACTTTTTTTTAGATCGCTGACACAAACATCCTCGAACCATTCCGACTAAACCAAGTGCGAGGCGTTTTTGTACTCGTCGAGGACCATCAGAAAATGAAGTCCTTTTCTCCGAAACATTCGGTTACCTCAAAATTGTTGCCCTGTATCGTGACAAACAAACATACTTACGTGTTTTGGTTTTACATCGTAATCCAATTACAGAAACACACTAGACAGAGAAAACTCGTCTCTGCAGCTGTTTACAGCTGTCAGCTGCTCTAAAAAGAAGTAATGCCAATTGATAGATCACCTCCACCAAGCAGTATCCTCGACACGAGCGAAAAGTATGGAGTTATAAACCAAGTTCAGCAAATTCCCGCTAGAAAAATTACACCAGATGATGTCTAACTGGCCCACTTCACCAGATTACAGTCAGGTACAAGTCAATTTTGACACATAAATAGCCAATTCGAGAGGCAAAGATCGCACACCGTTAGTGGAATAAATTGCTATGCAATTAAAGAAAATAGCCCAAACAGTACTCCCAATAGTATAGAATATGTTTCACTTGCAGCTACTATTCCTAGTGCCAAAACCAAAACAAATTTACCCAAACAAAATATAATAGTTGATTCGGATAACAACCAAAATAAAATCAATAAAAAAGAAGACGAACAGCAGGTTCTGCTGATCGGTATGCAATGATATGTTAATATAACTAAGAGAAAAAGAAGCCCTGCCGGTTAAAATGATACTAGGGCCAAACTTACCAAAACGGAAACTCCTTCTTCCTAAAAAATATTAACGGGTAATCGTTTCGCCGTTCTAGCTGAAAATTTGAGCGAAAATTTCGAAACACAGCCAGAGAAAAAACTTAAATCGCCGCCAATCTACTTGCGCGAGCGGAGCTCTAGTGTAGTTGTTGCCAAATTAAAATTAGCTAGTTTGTGAGGAAATAACAACTTTCATGTTGTTCCCTTAACAAAGGGTAACATACATGAAACAAAAATCCAAACTAACAGCGAGAACAATTTCCGCAGGATTGTAAAAGAGTTTAATAAATCAAACGTTCCAAAGCCTGTGTTCAAAGTTTTCTGTTGCCTGACAACTTAAAGCTTAAAAGCATGAAGTCGATCCTATAATTTACAATACTTATTGCATCGCAAAATATCGGTCGAGGAGCCACATAAAAGAAATAATCCTTTTCAATGAACCAATTGCCAGAGTTTGGACATACAAAATCTTACTGCACATTGCGCACCGTGTGTAATATGTGGCGAGCTTCATCATAGCTCAGTCTGCAATAAAAAAACAAATAATCAGAGCTGTAAAAGAATGATTCATCTTTGAATCAATTCGAGAATCATTCAGGCAATGATTTGTCATATTTTGAATTCATTCTGTTCACAAAAACTATGAGCTGAATTAAAATTCGAATTTCCTTACGGTGAATGAAAACATTTTGAATTCATTCTGCTAAGAAATTTTTTTCGTGAATTCAATTTTGAATCGATGCGTACTGGATTAAAAAACGTGGAATTCATTATGCTCAGGAAAGAAGTGAATTGAATTTTAATTTGAATTCATTCATTGTGATTTACAAATTTTGAATTTATTCACCTCAAAAAAAAAAAAACTACTTGATTTAAATTTGGAATTCATTCACAGTGAATTAAAAAGTTTTGAATTCAATACAGAAAATGAAATCAAATATACATTGAATGCGTTTGTTTTTAAATTTTAAATAAATCATTGTGATCAAGGCGTATTTAACAAGGTGGTGGCAGTAGTACAACAACAATGTAAATAAAACTCCGAAATGTCAAAATCAGTTCACGCTTGTTTGAATTTGGTTCCAATATGAACGTTTTTAATTTCGTTGAAAAATGTAAGCGTACGAAATTCAATACAAAATTTTGACAGTTCCGAGTTGAAAAAAGGGAAGAAGAAGAGCAGTTCCTACTGCCACCACCTTGTTAAATACGCCTTGATTGTGATCTTTGAATTCAATTCGGCTCCCTGAAAAATGGCCCAATGCAAAATGGCCCCAAACTCAAAATGAAAAATGACCCCAAAACTTAATATTGAAAACAACAACACGAATTTTGGGGCGATTTTTCATTTTTTGGGGTCATTTTGCATTTTTCAAAATTTACATTGAGTTTGGGGCCACTTTTCCTTTTTTGATTTGGGGTCTTTTTTCATAATGCAAAATTACCCCAATTTTGGGGCCATTTTTCCTTTTTTGATTTGGGGTCTTTTTTCATAATGCAAAATTACCCCAAAACTTTATATTTTTCCGGGCCCGTTTTCCTTCGTACAAAATTGGGGCTCCAAAAAAAAAAGGTCCTAATTCAAAACTATCGCCAACTGAAAATGAAAAAAGGCCCCAAAATATTATTCTGAATGGGGTTATTTTTCATAATGCAAAATTACCCCAAATTTAGGGCCTTTTTTCCTTTTTTGATTTGGGGTCTTTTTATACCCAGCGTAAGCGGGGTATATTAGTTTTGTGCAAATCTTGTAACAGGGAGAATTAAGCTCCGGAGATATAGAAAACTATATATAGAAATGATCAGGATCAAAAACTGAATCGATTTAGACATATCCGTCTGTCCGTCTGTCCGTCCGTCCGTGGTCGGATCTCCTCCGAAACGGCTGGACCAATCAAGTCGAAATTTGGCACACAGGTATATGGGGATCCGAGTATGATCCTAAGTAAAAATGGGAGACATCCGCCCACTGCCACGCCCACAAATGAATATAATGTGTTTTCAGTAAAATGCTTGTAACTTGCGAACCATTCAACACATTCCATTGATATTTGGTGTACTGGTAAACTACGAAAAGGGACATATCCTGGCAAAAAATGGACGCCGCCGTCCTCGAGCCACGCCCACAAATAAGCCCAAAAATAAGGGCTTATCGTATCTTGTGAAGTAAAAGGCGTAGAAGCTTCAAATTCGCAGCATAGGTTTGCCAAGGCAAATGAAAGGTGTAGGAACAAAAATTTATGTAGCCCGCCCACTGCCACGCCCACAAATAGAGAATTTTCATAACTTCCGAAGTAAAAGGCGTAGAAGCTTCAAATTCGCAACATAGGTTCACCAAGGCGAATGAAAGGTGTAGGAAAAAATTTTTTGTGGCCCGCCCACTGCCACGCCCACAAATAAAGATTTTTCGTAACTTCCGAAGTAAAAGGCGTAGAAGCTTCAAATTCGCCACATAGGTCCACCAAGGCGAATGAAAGGTGTAGGGAAATAATTTATGTTGCCCTCCCACTGCCACGCCCACAAATAGAGAAGCAAAACATAGTGCGCTCATAATGTCGGGACGCTGGGTATTTCAAAGTCGGGCTTGACCGACTTTAGCTTTCTTACTTGTTTCATAATGCAAAATTACCCCAATTTTGGGGTAATTTTTCCTTTTTTGATTTGGGATATTTTTTCATAATGCAAAATTACCCCAATTTTGGGACCATTTTTCCTTTTTTTTCGTTACTAGCCCCAAATTTTCGATAGAGGTTATCGAATCATTTCAATTAGAGCGAGTTTGGACAAATTTCGGTTTGACGAAAGATGAGCAAAATCCCAGGCCATTTTATAGTGAAGTAAAAGGCGTAGAAGCTTCAAATTCGCAGCATAGGTTTACCAAGGCAAATGAAAGGTGTAGGAACAAAAATTTATGTAGCCCGCCCACTGCCACGCCCACAAATAGAGAATTTTCATAACTTCCGAAGTAAAAGGCGTAGAAGCTTCAAATTCGCAACATAGGTTCACCAAGGCGAATGAAAGGTGTAGGAAAAAATTTTTTGTGGCCCGCCCACTGCCACGCCCACAAATAAAGATTTTTCGTAACTTCCGAAGTAAAAGGCGTAGAAGCTTCAAATTCGCAACATAGGTTCACCAAGGCGAATGAAAGGTGTAGGAAAAAATTTTATGCGGCCCGCCCACTGCCACGCCCACAAATGAAGATTTTTCGTAACTTCCGAAGTAAAAGGCGTAGAAGCTTCAAATTCGCCACATAGGTCCACCAAGGCGAATGAAAGGTGTAGGGAAATAATTTATGTTGCCCTCCCACTGCCACGCCCACAAATAGAGAAGCAAAACATAGTGCGCTCATAATGTCGGGACGCTGGGTATTTCAAAGTCGGGCTTGACCGACTTTAGCTTTCTTACTTGTTTCATAATGCAAAATTACCCCAATTTTGGGGTAATTTTTCCTTTTTTGATTTGGGATATTTTTTCATAATGCAAAATTACCCCAATTTTGGGACCATTTTTCCTTTTTTTTCGTTACTAGCCCCAAATTTTCGATAGAGGTTATCGAATCATTTCAATTAGAGCGAGTTTGGACAAATTTCGGTTTGACGAAAGATGAGCAAAATCCCAGGCCATTTTATAGTGAAGTAAAAGGCGTAGAAGCTTCAAATTCGCAGCATAGGTTTACCAAGGCAAATGAAAGGTGTAGGAACAAAAATTTATGTAGCCCGCCCACTGCCACGCCCACAAATAGAGAATTTTCATAACTTCCGAAGTAAAAGGCGTAGAAGCTTCAAATTCGCAACATAGGTTCACCAAGGCGAATGAAAGGTGTAGGAAAAAATTTTTTGTGGCCCGCCCACTTCCACGCCCACAAATAAAGATTTTTCGTAACTTCCGAAGTAAAAGGCGTAGAAGCTTCAAATTCGCAACATAGGTTCACCAAGGCGAATGAAAGGTGTAGGAAAAAATTTTATGCGGCCCGCCCACTGCCACGCCCACAAATGAAGATTTTTCGTAACTTCCGAAGTAAAAGGCGTAGAAGCTTCAAATTCGCCACATAGGTCCACCAAGGCGAATGAAAGGTGTAGGGAAATAATTTATGTTGCCCTCCCACTGCCACGCCCACAAATAGAGAAGCAAAACATAGTGCGCTCATAATGTCGGGACGCTGGGTATTTCAAAGTCGGGCTTGACCGACTTTAGCTTTCTTACTTGTTTCATAATGCAAAATTACCCCAATTTTGGGGTAATTTTTCCTTTTTTGATTTGGGATATTTTTTCATAATGCAAAATTACCCCAATTTTGGGACCATTTTTCCTTTTTTTTCGTTACTAGCCCCAAATTTTCGATAGAGGTTATCGAATCATTTCAATTAGAGCGAGTTTGGACAAATTTCGGTTTGACGAAAGATGAGCAAAATCCCAGGCCATTTTATACCGCATGTATAATTGAAGATGGGTTTTCGTATTGTATATTTTCCTCTTTAAAATCCATTGATTTAATAAAGGAAAATACAGGGTGTTTCCCATAACGGTGTATATCCGAAGGGAGGTGATAGAGGGGGTCAAGACGAACCAAAAATCGTATGGGAGGGGGGGTTCGCAAATGCACCCTTGAGGAGTTATAGGGCCTTAACATTTTTAGGCAGTAAGTCGAGAAAAAAAATTCTCCCACGATAACGGTTCATCGTAGAAAAAAAACTGTTAAGCGGTTTGAAAGCCAATTCTATGAACTTTTAGGCAAAATTAAATTCATGGTAAGAATTTAAGCCATTGATGGTTAAATAAGCGGTCAAAGTCAAAAAATCTGAAAAAAATTCTATTTTTTTACTTTGAGAGCCATTTTGGTATGAAAAAGGTCCTATTAACACATACTTTTCTAATTTTTTTCAAAATCCTCGATTAATTGACTTCAAATTTGTGGTACATATAATATCTTATAATTTTTTTTTTGATTTCACTTCAGGAAAAATAGGTTTTTAAAACACACTCATAAATTTTTTGTGTTTAATCACTTGTATTCAGCATAGCAAATATGAAAAATCCTTTTTTGAAATAAGACGCAGAATTTTTTTTCTTTTGGTGTAAATTTCGGGCAAAGACTTTCGCAACACTTTAAAAAAACATTCATAATGGTAAACCTAAAAGTTTTTAAGATATAATCAAAAAACGAGCTTCACTTTGACTAAAATAACGCGTTTCTTCCACAAACCAATTTGTAAAGATGCATGCTAAGCGTGCAATGCCTACACACCATACATGCTTTCTTGAAATTTGAGTAAATTTGGAAAATCTCTTATAACTTCTTTATTTTCCAAACGATTTGGAGGAAATTTTGTTTACTATATACGTTAAATATATGTTTATCATTTTTAGTTACCGAAAAAAATTTTATAAAATTTTTTAGCACTTAAAAGTTAAAATGAAATTTTGAAAATTCCAAAAAAAACCCAAAAAAGTCAACTTTTTTCAAGTTCAAATGCCTATAGCTCAAAAACTAAGACACCGATTGTAACAAATGATATATCGTTGCAAAGGGGAAAGTTTTTTGCTTCATGATGATAAAATTTTATTTTATTTAGACGAGCCGTTTTGGAGTTATTTGGCAAAATCTCGTAAAGTATCCAAAAAACAAGTTTTTTGCCCATATCTCAAAAACTATTCTTTGGGGGAAAAAAACGGATGCCATTTTCGTGATCAGCGACCCCAATTAAGTCTTAAAACCATTATTTCGTCTTTGCTCCCGCGAAAGTTTTAAATTCTGTAAACTAGTGTAATATAAACAGCAATGGTCCGTATTGAGTTCCTTGTGGTATACCGGACCATGCGTCAATGCATACACTGGATTTAACTGATCTAATTTTAACTTCAAGCTTTCTGTTTCTAAGATAGCTTTAAAAAAAATTCAGTAAGGAGTTGTGAATACCAAAACAATAAAGCTTTCTGAGCAAATATCATGATCGACTTTGTAAAAAGCTTTCGAAAAATCCGTATAAATCACGTCTGTTTCCGCATGATTTTCGAAAGAGTTAATAATGTAATTTGACACTAAAGCAAGATTTGTGCAGGCAGATCTACCAGACATAAATCCGTGTTGCTATTGGCAAATGTGATTTTTGATATAGACCAACAATTTTGCTTTAATGACTGAATCGAAGATTTTTGCTATGACACTTTGCTTAACGATAGGCCTATATGTTAGTTGCATGCATCATTCCGATTTCCCGATTTAAAAATTGGGATGACTGAACATAGTTTCCAAGAATCAAGAAAAGTTCCTTCTCTTAAGCAGTGGTTGAATAGCAAGGTTAATAGAAGAGTAACGGAATTAGAAGAGTTTGAAAAACATAGGAGAAAAACCTTAAATGTCTTTTTTCGAACTGGTATTTTAACTGTTAATTACAAATAAGATCTCCGTATTTTCAATAATGAACGTGTCACTCAGACGGATTGAATGATCTATGTTCAATGATGTACTATTAGAATATTTCTCGTATACTAATTGAAAGTATTTAGCAAACAGATTGCACGATTCGACAGAATTACTTGAAACCTCATCATTAAAATGCATAATAGTGGGTATTCCAATAGTTTTTCGCTGTTTACGTGTTTATATAACTCCAAAAGTATTTGAGATTAGTTCTTATAGTGCTTTCAACATTAAGTATATATTGCTTAAACAAAAATCTATTTATGTAAAACGTCAAACTGTTTCCTCAACGTGAAAAATCTTAGCCGATCAGAATTCAAATTAGTGTATTTAAGTCTTTTTAAAGCTTTTTTTTCAAATTTTTTAGATGGCAAAGTTTTAGCAGCAAGTCATAACGCAATTCATGCAGTTTTGCGGCGACAACTCCAGATGAATGTGCTGGTGCGTTATCGTGGTCAAACAGCACCTTCTTTTTCGCCAATTGCGGCCGCGTCTCCTTCATTTTTTTGTCGAAGCGGTCCAATAACTCACTGTAATATTGTCCAGTGATCGTTCTTCCTTTTTCTAAAAAATCCATCAGAGATGACGAAGTTTGCATCGCAAAAAATCGTCGCCATGACCTTTCCGGTCGATGGAACCGTCTTCGCCGTCGTTTGGAGCAGATTCACCGCGAGAAATCCAATGTTTTGATTTTTCCCTTGTTTCTGGTGTGTAATGATGGATCCAGGCTTCATCAACGGTTACAGCTCGACGCCAAAACTCCTTCGGATCTCGCTTAAATTGCTCCTGACACTGCTTCGAAGTTAACAGCCGTATCCGCTTGTTGTCCACCGTGAGCAATCGCGGCACCCATCGGGCTGAAAAGTTTTTCATCGTCATCTTATCATGTAAAATATTAATTACCGTTCCGGTCGACACACCTACAGCCTCTGCTACTTCGCGCACTTTCGTTCGTTGATCAGCGATAATCATGTCGTGGACTTTTTGAATGATTTCTTAGGTAATCACGTCTGCCGGGCGTCCTGGTGGCTCCTCATCAAAAACGGATGTTCGTCCACGTTTAAATTCGTTGAACCAATATCTAACTGTGGTCATAGATGGCGAAGTGTCCTTATAAACTGCATCCAACTTTGTTTTTATCTCCTCGCATTTTTCCGATCCAAAAACAAAAAGCGAATTGGGAAACTATACAGCTCTTTTTCCATCTCAGCGAAAATCACGAAACACGTGTCACTCGAATGGTTGCCAAATCCAAACTAACCTATCCAGAATGTCTGAAATTTGTTTTGCAGCCGTTTGATAGATGGCAGCACACGATGATAACACCAACTTCCCTCAGGGACGCCCTATGTCGTCAAACACGGGTACATATTGAACCGCCCCCGTATATATATTTTATCAAAGCCGCAACCGTACTCTGCGAACATTGAACTACGAGTTCTTTAATGTAAATTTTACTTAAAATAATGTTTGCCGTTTATTACATTAAATACGTTCCAATAAAACCCTTATAAAACAAGTAAGGGTGTTATAGTCAGGCGAGCCTGACAATAGAATACCCGACACAGACACACAAGTTGAAATAATTTTCAATGTCAAGAGGTGGTTAAGGCCATAACGGGCCCCATATACGGCTTTTGATAAATTTCTTTATGAAAACCGCCCCTTTGCCACGCCCACTTTCCAATTTTTTTGAGTTTAATATAAACTCAAATTCTAAGTTTCATTGAAACATTTCGAAAAATTCAGATTTTGGGGCAGTTTTGAAATTTTTGTGACAGACCGTAGTACTGGAGGTACCCGTAATAATGAACCTATCAAAGAAATTTTTGGAGAGGATGTTTATGAATACAAAGGAAGCATAAGTGCCAAATTTCGTTCAAGTACCATTTGAATTTCGGGCATAGGAGACAATTTTCAAAAATCGCCCTTCTGTCACCCCCACTTTTAAAATTTTTGAATATCACATTAATTGCCCTAAGATATGTTCAAATGTCAAATTGAATCAAAATATCTTGAAAAACTCCGGTCTTAGAGCAGTTTTTGTGATTTTCGCAACAGACCCTAGTACTGGAGGTACTTAAAAATGGTCCGATTGGGTCCATTCTCGAGCTTGTTCTTACTCATGTGCCTGTGAGTACGCATAGCAAATTTCGTCAAGATAGCTCAACTCCTTCGATAAGAATACAGAAAGACAGGCAGACGGACGGATATGTCTAAATCGAATCTCTTGGTGACGCTTATTATTTCTATATATATTTTGTATGGTCTATATCGGCTGGATGCGGGTGTTACATACAACCACACAAACGCAATATACCCTCGACACAGAGTGTATCGGGTATAAATATGTTTTCGTTTATTTTACAGTTGCTTTGGACGAAAGAATGTGGCCCTTCAAAAGACGAAACTGCCCCTAATGGAACATTCAACAAAATGACTTTATTCATAAAAAGTGTAAAAAAGGTTACTTCTCTATTCATTAACAACATTGGCTTTAGATATTTCATACACAATCAATTAAGAATGTAGAAAAATTTAAACCATTCCTGATCTAGTCACTAACTTATGAAATATTGACGATCTTATGAAATATTGATATATTGAAGGAAATTATGACGAATCCAGTGGAGAAGCGAGACATTTCGGTGCCCGGGGATAAATGGGGGCACAATGAATGCACAATACACAAAATGCCGCCTCCTTCCCTTAGCCTAAATACAAAGACATTTATAAAAATTTAAATATGATTTGGCGCCCGGGGCGGATGTCTCCTTTGACCCCCCTCCCTACGCTACTGGACGAATCGTCACCCAGTTAACCCTATATATTCTATAAATTATATAAAAATTGAAGAATTGTTAAAGAACTTACCCGTCTATTCAGTTTTTTTTCCAAGGCTTTGCTTATTCCCCTCCAGTTCTGTTTTGATCCAAGAAGACCATGCATAATAATAACGGGTGGTAGATTGTGGTTGGTTCTGGAGCTGTCATACACAGCAAAATCCAATTTAATTGGCACGGTGGAGTAATACTTTTCTTGAACAAGGTAATGAGAACTCTCCAAAACATGCTTCAGAGTGGGAACTGCTCGAGATTTTTGATGAGCCTTAAGTATATTAATGTGCTTGAACATATTGATTTTATTCTTGAATTTAAAACAGCATAGATTCATTGGCAACGTCTTTTCACTATCTGTTCGGGAGAAAATAATAAAAAGTTTATACAGGTTACAGTGGTTATGTTGGTCTAGTTTTGAAGCCACCATCAAGTTTGTGTTAAATCCGCAGTTGTTAAATTTTTACGGAAAAAATATTGGGGAAATGCGTGATAGTTTGGAGTTTTCTATTTGTTTTTTACATTGACACTTTGCTTTCATTGCCTAACTTTTCATTTGATTTCGGAGTGATTAAACGTGCGTCCTATTTCAAGGCTATACTCTATGCAAAAATATTTGTGATAAAACTTTTTACAGCTAGTTTTAAAGGCAAATAGTGAAGCGTACATGTCTGAGGTACAATTTTTTATAAGCTTTTAGTATGCACGAAAGATTTTCGCATATATGTAGAGATCAGGTAGGAGATACAGTTAATAGTTGAGGCGGCATCTACTACCAATTTATTACCGAAACCAAATCGCTGAAGTAACATATGGAGCCCTAACCGCGAAAATAACGTAAGCGACAAAAATCAAATTTTACAGGAGAGCGTTTTTTCTGATCTCCTTTGCATTGACTGGCATACAAATTATAAAACTTATAGTGCAATATCTCCGTTAATATTGAGCATATCATCGTAATATTTTACTAGGTGATGAGTTTCAGGCTGAAGAACATATTTTCATCAAAAAGTCAATTTCGAAAAATATGTCGCTTCCGTTATTTTCGCGGTTAGGGCTCGATATATGAAATTCGGTTTGTAAGCTAATATTATAACGTAGTTGCGAACGGGGATACGATTTTCGCAAGCTCCTCTCTCAAGGCGGTTTTTTGGGTCCTCAAATAAATTGTATATTTACGGAGTATGAATGACGAAATCGTTCGACCCATCACAATTTGTCTCATATATTTCTTTTTTCATGCACAACAATTTCATATCATTCGGTAAGTAAAACCTTAACATTCTCTTGTCCTTTAAAGTGAGTAAATTGGGTATAAATTTTGTTTGGGCGGGGTTTGACGCTTTAAACTTCGAATTTGCCAGAATTCCTATCCAAATAAATCAATCAAAAATATGTAATTTATTATTTTAAATGATCCCCCTGGGGTTGAAAAGCGTTGCAAAAATTATCAACGAAGTGTATGATCTTTAAAACATTTGGAAATTCATCCACTGAAAGGCAGAGCGACTGTAGCATGTATTTCGCATTGAAAAGAGATTTTTTAATTGCCCTCACTAAGGGGGAAAGATAGTACAAGGGAATTAAATATATATTTCTATATCCAACTCTCGTGGACTGCGATCGCTCTAAAAGATAATATATATATACTAAGAATTTTACTCTAACAGTAAAATTGCACGCCCATTAGCACGCTCACAATAAGCACTCCATTATATTTTCAACTCGGATTCACATGAATTCTTGAAATTCAATAGGAGTGTGTTTAACCAACAACTAAGGATCTCTCAAGCGACAGATTTTTTGTTTTCGTTTTAACAAAAGTTATACCGAATTCTCCCTTCATTTTAAAACAGGCATCCCTTTCATGGTACTCAATTCTTTGTATACCCGACACATCCTGTGTCGAGGGTATATTGCGTTTGTGTGGCTGTGTGTAACACGCATAACCAATCAAGATAGACCATACAAAATATATATAGAATGTTGCATGCTCGGCTGTTTCCGTCAAACTGAGGCAAGAGCGTAAGCAATACATGTGAGTGGCTGTCGCAAAAAAAAGTTTAAATGCCTTATTAGAGCAAAAATAAGTAATAAATTCCTTAACAGGGATAATTTAAGGCAAAATAACTATAAAGAAAGAGCTGAAAGTCATTTTTACCTATTAAATATGGAAATGAAGGAAATTCGACTTTGTGGCCCGATCTTGCGTTCCGCCATGTCTTTCGAATGGCGGATTGCGAATTCTTCTTCGGCAACTGTTTTTTCTATACGAAAAATAATTTTTTTATTAAGAACAATTTATTTAATTCACATCAATGAGATGGACCCTGAAAAATGAAGGAGTACAAGGATCACTTTCACCATAAACCCAAGCTCGCATATACATTAAGGTTTTATGAATCGCAAAATATTTTTTTATCAAGTCCATATTTTATTTATTATTCATTTCATAAGACATACTTGATAGAAAATCTATCGTTCATTGTTGTATTGAAGTAATCCGTATGAATGAGTAAGATATTATCTATTTATATATCTCTCTCCCTTTTTGTCGTTTCGTTTTGGGTTCGTTTTCGTTTCGTTCTTTTGATTTCATTCTTTGCCCAATTTAGATTAAAATTTGGTAATTTCGACTTCTTTTCGACCTATTTTTGGTCGAAATGCCTACCTTTAAGTACGAAATGCCCTATTATGCCCTATTATTACCGCCAGACGACTTCCATTCTATTCCCCACTTACGTCGAATGGAAGTCGTACGGACGTAATTATGCCCCATTTAGGGCAGGGCAATGAAATATTCTGCCCTAAAATAGGTAAGAAAATATCAACTTTGGAACTATTTTGCTAGTTGGGAAGGTCATGTTGCGAATATAATTATAAAAAATGTGGTCTTGTTTTTGTTTTGAATGTTTTTTTAGTTTTTTTTAGGTAATATTTAAAAAAATGTTTTCGCTGATACATGCAGTGTTATATTTTAATATGTTATTATGTATATTTTTGCACAGATTTCCCTGATCATGGCTAATAATTTTAGCCGAAATATCGGAAAATAAATAATTTAAAGAATAAAACAAGGAAACAAAAAAAATTATTGCTCTTTCCGTGGCATGACGGCCAAAAGCCTATTTAAATATATAAAAAAAACAAGTAAAGAAGTTTACATCGGCTAACCCAAGTAGCAAAATAGGTCGAAAATTGGTAAATTCTTACCTATATTAGGTCAGAATATTTACTTGACCTAACCTAAATAGGTCGAAATTACGTCGATTCGACGTCGAGTCGACGTAAGTGGGGAATAGATTGGAAGTCGATTGGCGGTAATAATAGGTCATAATAGGGCATTTCGACTTCAAAGTCAGGGCGAAAAGAAGTCCGTTTACCTAATATTAGTCGAAAAGAAGTCGCAATGACCAATTTTCGACCTAATTGGACTTATGAGTAAAACGAAAGAGAACGTAAAAGGAAACGAAAAAAGTGAGAGAGAGAGTAACAGAGAAAGATATAAATACATAATATCTTACTCAGTCATTCGTATTACTCGAAAGCAGATATGAACGAGAGATTTTCTTCTTCGTGTGTCTTAAGAAATAAATAATAAATAAAATATGGACTTCATTAAAAATTATTTTGCGCTTAATAAGTCCCAAAAACATATGCCCGCTGAGATTTTTCGTGAAAGTGTTCCTTCTACTTCTTCATTTTTAAGGGGCTTTCTCATTGATGGAAATTAAATAAATATTGTTTGAAAAAAATTGTTTTTCTTAAAGAAAAAACATATGCAGAAGAATAATTCTCAATTTGCCATTCGAAAAACATGGCGGAGCTCGACCTATTTTGACCTATTTCGACTTTAAAGTCAAACCGACTATGAAGTCCGAAAATCAAGTCCGCTCGACTTTGAAGTCGAAGCATGCAACAAAATAAGTCAACTTTTGACCCTATTTCGCCCTATAAGTCAAACGGACCTTAAAGTCGAATTTTAGTCGAAAAATTGGTCGGTTTGCCTTGAAAAATTACCTAATTTGGAATTCAAAGTTAAGTCAATTTTAAGTCACTCAATAGGGAATTTTTTACCTATTTTCGACCAAAAATCGACTTGGAAGTCGAAGCGACTTTGAAGTCATGAAATAGGTAGAATAGAGGTAATTTGGACCTTCGAAACGGACTTTTAAGTTAGGTCATATTTAAGGCCGGAAAATAGGTCAGAAATAGGGTATTTTCAACCAAAATAGGTCGATTCGACTTGCTGCTGGTCGAATCGCTCTATTTTGCTGCTTGGGAAGCCGATTGCACACATACCTTGTCCTCAGCCGAAAATATGTTAAAACATTACCTTAACAAAAATTCTTGCCGTTTTCGTTGTTCTAGCTTAGATATCTATTTATACCTTATCTGTACTTTGATTTAGCTTCTAAAACTTGAGATTATTATTAAGCACAAAATTTTCGCGAATGGTGGTCATGGTCAAGTTTTAACCGATAGAGGCCATTTTGTCTAGCTGCGAGATCCTCAATTCAAAATAGTGAAAATCAAATTTTCGCGAATTTCGCGAATGGTGGTCATGGACAAATTTTAACCTTAAGTGACGACTTTATTTGGCGGCAAAATACACAATCAGAAGAAGCAAAAAAAAATCATTTTTGTATACAGATATCAGAATAAGAGAAAGAGTGTTTTTTTCTAATGTGTAGGATGATGACCATAAATATAGCGATGTCGCAATTTTTTTTTCAGCGAAAGCTTAAGTCTACATGGTAGCTATACACACACCAAATTTCAATAAGCTGGGATGTATAGTAAAAAAGTTATCCAGGAAAAACCTTAAAAATCGTGATTTTTGAAACTTCTGAACCACTTCCCACGACTCAAGAAGGGACTACGAAAACAATTTTTATGCAGTTTTTCGGACATTTACCTGGTTCAAGTCCATGCCAAATTTCAATATGATATCTTTCATGGCTTAGGAGTAAATTACGAAAAACTAAAGTGTGACCGACAGACAGACAGACAGACAGACAGACAGACAGACAGACAGACAGACATGGCTAGATCGACTCCTCTTGTCACCCTGATCAAGTATATATATATATGTCTATATCTATCGCGACTCCTTTGGTATGTTACATACTCCGAGCCAAACTTAATATACCCTTTCCTTCGGAAAAGGTATAAAAATTAAAATTAAAAACGCCGAAACTAAAATAAAGAAATATATTTCAATAAACTTAATTTTAAGTAGCGCAAAATGTTATTCTGATGTCTGCATTTTTTAGCATTCCCACAATTTTTTTTAATGGGAATTCGCACAAACAAACTGACGGATGGCCATGGATAAACCGAAACTCTTGGTAACGCTCCTGATCATTTTTATACAAATTTTTATCTTTCTCGAATGGTTGGACACGTTCGCGCCAACAAAATATACTCGAGAATAGTCATAGAACCAAACATTTTCTGCTAAAAAAGCATCTTCACATGAAGCAACTGAAAATGCTCCCAATTAGAAGCATCTAAACGTAGTATTTAACATTTTAACATCTTGTGAACTGTATAACCGGTATGTTCATTCAAAATATGTAACGTGCAACTACAATTACTGGATTTTCATAGATACTGAATTCAGTCAAAGCTCATGTCTTTGGTCATTTGGCATGGTCACAAAAAGATGGAATAATAGACAGTCTCTCTCTCTCTCTTCTCTTTTGAACTAGTGGCATGGTCAACGAGGCGACTACGGGTCAACTCTGCTCAAATATTAGCTCGACTGACTGACGATGTTTTGTGTTTTGTTCTTTGACGATGTGTACTCCATTTCTATAGAACATACTCCATTTCAATGTAGCTGTAACTGTATAAACGACATCGCGAATGTTAGTAAAACACACTTGATATTAGATGTTCTATAAGAAATACCTGTTCCAACTTACTCAAATCTACTATTTTGTTACATGAATTTCTTTTTTATTTGGAGTAAACCATTCACTTATTAATTTTGTACTATTTCAGTTGAACCGTTCGGTGTTGTAATCGAAATAACGTGCCAGCTGACTTGAACGTATCATTCGAATTGGATCAGCCGATACTTCGATTCACTGAATGTACACGAGTCTACGAAATACCCGTTCCAATATTTAAAAAATACCTCATACACAGGTCTAATGCTATGTTCTCACCAGGCCGGGTTTGGGTTATCGGCGAAACCCAGGGTTTCAAATGTCAAAACATATATAAAAAAATCATCTAACCCGAAAATACACCGTGGGTTAACATTTAATTATAATTAATAATAAATATTCATTCTTTGCCGTTTCTGGAATTTGGCATATATATGTAGAATGACCTCATGATTTCTAATCTGAAATCCATTTTTGGCGGTCTCGTCTTGTTTAGAAGTTATAGCCACTTAAAATTTGTATGGAAGTGCAATGTAAGCATTGTGAATACAGACTGACAGCTGGTTATGGTGCTGTCAGAAGCTTTGTTTTGAGAAAACCCACCAATTGGTAGATTTAATTTCTAAATGTTCGAGATTTGAAAAAATATGAAGTTTAGTAAGAACTCTGTTAAATAAAGGAAAATCATTGCATGAAATATTTTAGATTTTTAGTTTCTTACTATTTTCTATAAAATTATGCTAAAATACGGAATTTGAGGAGAACAAAATTTTGAAATAATATTAATAAAAAAAAAACGTGCAGAAGGAGAGATGCGAAGCGGCGCGATCAAGGGGCAAAGCCTCCTAGTCGCAGTAGCGTAAATTATTAATTTGATATCCCGATTTTAACAGCCTCAACTGAAAATAACTGCGTTATGCGCAATGGTTAATGTGGCAACTACATAAGCGTCAAAATAAATGAAAAACTAGTGCGAGTTTGGGCAAATTTCAAAACGTGATATCTCCTTGACTAGAAACTAAAGAAAACTCAAACTTCACGAATTGTGGTCACGGTCCAATTTAAACCATTTCAAAATTTTCTTTTCCAACATTTCTCACCAGTGGTGCACGTTCAAAAACCATAGTCCTTTACATGAGGTATCGCATATTAAAATAATGCTTAAAGTTGCCTGGACAGCCTGCATGTATTTTCAAACAAATAAAAGTCAATTTTCTATCTGAAGATATATGTTTTGTTTTCATTTACTTTAAGGGTTCTCATCTAATAGTGAAAACCTGATATACTTTTACCCTCATATATCAACTGTCAAATTTTGTATGAAAGTAAGTTTCTGCGTTTTGCACTACGATATGGTAGCGCAAAACGTATATATAAAGCGTATAAACTCGTTTAGTATAAAATCAGCTGTTTTAACTTCACTTGCGCGTAAAATTTTTCGAAGGTGCGTTCATGCAACTTGCCGGATAAATTTATTCAAATGTCAGTTTTGCATGTTTTGCACTATTACATGAGAACCCTTTTTATTTTCTGTCATTTATTTCCCACTATTTTCGATAAAAAAGCAGGCTTGATATCATAATTAACATGTTTCGCTACTTGTTTCGAACTGAAGAAAGTTGTGGTGGTTAGGGTGACCATTTGACCTGAGTACAAAATACGGACACCTCTACTTTTTTTTGGCGAAAGAGCTAAAATAAAAAATAAGAATCAACACTATTTCCAAGTAAAACGAGAGTTTACTAATCAAAAAATTACACAGGCGAACAAATTGAATATTTTCGTTTGGTGCCACGAATTCTTTCATCATTACGGATAAGGGTGGTATTGGTAATATCAAAAATATTTTTTTTAATTTTTTCCTAGGTGTAGTTTTGGAGCTACCATCAATTTTGTGTGAGGTCTTCAGTTGTTTGGCTTTTAAGGGAAAATATATATATATCTGCTTTTTTAACAAGTCATGGTTGATATCGTATCAAAGCTAATATCACGGTCTATCAAATGACACCTTTTTCATGAAGATAGAGCTTGTAGTTTTTACGGTACAAGCTTCCCAATTGTAAAAAATGAGAATTTTTTTAATTTTTCTTCGATTTCTTGACCTTTTATGGCATGAAACAATTTTTTTTTTTATATTCTTTTTGCATGGTTTTAAAGGTGCTTCTTTATACTAAGTCCCGAAGCCAATTTTTTTATTTCCGATTTAAAATGTGGAGGATATGGTACGAAATGTGAAAAAAAATAAGCTCTAATTTTTAAAGTACAAAAAACAACTCTCAAGATTTTCAACTCAATTGATCAAGTAGTTTACTTTCCCTTTTATACTTCACAAAAAGTTTTGACTAAAAAGCCAGCCCTTGTAGAAATGAATTTGTCAAAACGAAAATGTCTGAATGATCCAAATTGATTTTGCTATGTTTGTGGTGAATACACCGTACAAAAATTTATAACAGATTATGAAATTAAATTGTCATTTATGTAACATTAATATTTACAGTGCAATAACAACATTAACATTTATATGGCCATGTCATATATTTATGGCCATGTCCGCCTATAGGTGGAAGGTGCAATAGCGGTTAAGCTCGAATAGTTTTCAAATTATATTTTTTGACATCGCGATCATTAAATTCTTTTCGATCTTTTTTTTGCCTAATACATTTACGAGAGAGATAACAGAAAACATTTGCATGCTATTTTTCTCTCGTGCGAAAGTATATATCGCACCCGGTACACTAAAGTGGCACAACTCATAATTTGCCATTTTTCAGAAAACGCGAAAAACAAAATTCGTCGCAGTGTCGATCAAAGCAGGAAAAAAGACATTACGGCTTTTTTTCGGCCTTTTATAATGAGAAAAATGGAATGGAATTTTTCCTGTAGGTAGACGGATGACTTGGGAACAAGATTCAAGCATAACTCGAATTTCAGAAGTTTTGAGTTGTGTCAGTTTAGTTGTCATGGAGCGATATGTATGTTTCCACAAGGGCTGGCTCTTTAATCAAAATTTTTTGTAAAGTATAAAAGGGAAAGTAAACTACTTGATCAATTGAGTTGAAAATCTTGAGAGTTGTTTTTTGTACTTTAAAAATTAGAGCTTAATTTTTTTCACATTTCGTACCATATCCTTCACATTTTAAATACGAAATCGAAAAAATTTGGCTTCGGGACTTATTATAAAGAAACATCTTTCAAACCATGCAAAAAGAATATTTAAAAAAAAATTGTCATGCCATCAAAGGTCAAATAAGCTCCAAAAATCTAAGTAAAATTAAGAAAACTTCTCATTTTTTACAATTTGGAAGCTCGTACCGTAAAAACTACAAGCTCTATCTTCATGAAAAAGGTGTCATTTGATAGACCGTGATATTAGCTTTGATACGATATCAACCATGATTTGTTAAAAAAGCAGTAATATATATATTTTTCCTTAAAAGCCAAACAACTGAAGACCTCACAAAAAATTGATGGTAGCTCCAAAACTACACCTAGGAAAAAATTAAAAAAAATTATTTTGATATTACCAATACCACCCTTATCCGTAATAATGAACGAAATCGCGGCACCAAAACCACTGTTGGCCTGTGTTATGTTAACATTTTTGTTTTTACAACGTACAAAATTTTAGTATTTCTCACCACTTCCAATTTTTCTCAATAACGCAGGATTTTTTTCCAAATAAGAGTGAAATTGCGCCCTCGGGCCATGAAAACAAAAAAAAAAATTTTTTTTTGTGCAAAATTGGAAAAAATACGGACATTGATTGAAATATACGGACATACGGACACGGAGCTAAAAAGACGGACATGTCCGTATAAATACGGACGGATGGTTACCCTAGTGGTGGTGTTTGGGGCTGTCAAAAATTTGTATGGCGAATCAGAAGCGAGAATCAGAGCCGAAGCCCTTGCATCGCCATGCCGTGAGAACGTGATATTACGCAGTTTGGACTGGATTGGGACTAGGGATGAGTATCGAAAGAAAACGTATCGACATGAGGTATAGCGATATCGAAAATACGCTATTTACACGATAAGACCTTTCGATAATGAAACAAATTTTCCCATGGAAGCGACGCAGGGGAAAGAGAGAAAAACGCTCCCATACCCCATCTCCGTGCGTCGTTAGCCCACAAAAAGTGTGCTTCACTGTCTAAATGTCTTAGGGCCAATATTACCAAGTATATTTCAAAAATTTTTAAAATAAAATCTGATTTTCATTTTCACCAATTAAATTTTTAAAATATTTTTTTTTTTAATTTAAACTACCTCAGTAGGTCGTTTAAGTTTTTTTTTTTTTAATGCGGTAACAGCCCTGTTTTAAGCGGTAGAAAAGCAGCTGATTACATTCATTCTAAAATTTTACGTAAAAAATCTCTGCAATACGAAAGAAGCAAAGCTTTAAATATATGGATTCGGACTACAGCTATATGAAACTGATGAAAGATCGCGGGTACTTTGCTCCATGCTCAAAAATATTATTTCAAGCAGCTGTGAATTTGACTAACTACCCTGACAGTGGAGCGTGCTGCCACATTTTGCTTAACTTAAAAAAGTTGAATATTGAAAATGAAATTAAAAATAAAAAAAAATTTATTTTAATTAAAAAAATGTTTAAATGTGCTTGGTAATATTGCCCCTTAACGTGTAAATGGCCTCGTACTAGCTGTGCTCTTTAGTGCTGGAGAAACAACGATGTTTGCCTACATCGATATTTCGATATTTTTAGCTGAGGAACATCGATACTATCGATATATCGACCTTCTGCTAAATAAAAATTTTAGAATTTTTCTAGTTACTCTTCGAACACCATTTGAAATTGGGTTTGGCCTTTTAAAATAAAATAGCGAAAGATTATATGAGGTTTCAATTGTATGTAAGGGTATTATAGTAAGGCGAGCCTGCCAATACAATACCCGACACAGACACGTGTGCTCGAAAGCTTTTTAACAGGTCCAAAGACCACGACCATTAATACAAAGTATTACCGAGGTTTTTAAGGCCAGAAGGGCCCAATATGCCGATAATTGTTCAGTTTCTCGATAAAAACCGGCCTTTTGCCACATCCACTTGTCCAACTTTTGCAAATATGATAGAAGGCTTAAATCTAGGCTCAAACTAAAAATTCGAAATATCTCGAAAAGTTCTGATCCTTATGCATGTTTACGGATTTTTTGACAAACCTTTGTACTGGGGGGAGCCTTAAAATTAGTCCGATCGGTTCCATTCTCGAACTTATTCTGTATATTGTCCCCGCAAACATGCATACCGAATTTCATAGAGGTACCTCAACTCCTTCGATAAGAAAACTGTATACAGACAAAGGGATGGACTGACGGACATAGCTAAATCGAATCTCCTGGTAACGCTTACCATTTCTATATATATTTTGTATGGTTTATCTCCATTTGTTCTCCGTGTTACACATAACCGCACAAATGCAATATGCCCTCTACACAGAGTGTGTCGGTTATAAAAATATATGGAGTACTAAGTAATAAAATGATTCGGAATTTTCACTTTTATTTCAGTCGCTTTATTTTGTATATATATATATATACGTATTTCGGCGAATTCGCTTCCGCCTTCATCAGGATGATTCCTAATTAGAATTAGAATTAGGAAGCGAATTCGCCGATATACGTATAGATATATACAAAATAAAGCGATTGAAATAAAAGTGAAAATTCCGAATCATTTTATTACTTAAAAGTTTTCAACGCAACAGACTCGAAAAAAATATAACATATGGAGTACTACCAAATAGCATGTTTCTACATAGAAATAACTTAAAGAATTTATGGATTAGAGCCTGCTAAATATCTAAAATAGCTCAAATTTATTTAGTCAATTCGATATGTGGAAACATGCAATAAATGGAACAATGAAGGAGGAATAAATTATTCATCTATTTGAAGCCTAAGCGAGCCATCATAAAGCAAAAATAGAGGAGTTAACACTTGCAAGTCCATTCGGATCCTAGGACTAATCCGTGTCCTCCATTTCAAGGTCAAAATAAGTACTCTGTCTGATTTCCATTAGAAGCAGGCGTACGTAATGCGGATTTGTGTGGAGTAATCTATTGCTCGCAAAGGAGCAACCCAAGATTCCTCTTTGGATTATTTAATTTTTTATTGGGCACCCCAAGAGATTATAATTTTTTTGTTGAGTATTTTGAATCTTCGTTTGTAGGCAGTAGTGAAAATATCGAATATCTTAAATATCTAAAAAAATATTTATGTATTGAAAGAGTTTCGCTACATAATGTATCGATATTATATCGATGGTTTGTCCAGCACTAGTGCCATACAATTCTACAAGCGACACTCTCTAAATTTTTTGAATTTGCTTGTTGGTATGATAAGAATATGCGGGTGCGATAGAGACAGAGAACAGTTTACATGAGTGCGACTGAAAAAGATAGAGTTTTGTCAACGACTGCTGTGGTGAAGAGTTCAACAGCCCTGCAGGAAGTATGAGTAGTTAAGCTCTAGCGTTTTACTAGTTCTAATTCCACCAGCACTGGTTCTTCTTTATACCCCTGGCAATGTATTACTCTGTACAAAATTAAAATTGCGTGTGGGCTAAAAATCACTAATTGTACACTTGAACTAACGCTTTTTAGTAATTTGGGAACCAATTGGGTAAATTGGGCATAGTAAAACACTAGTTCCTTTGAAAGATTATTGACCATATTTTGTGGTTTTTTGGTTATTTTTGTTCTAAAATTTTTTCAGCCTCCAATACGCAATATGTAAAAGACACCGAATTATTTTTCGTGTTTGTTTTATTTACAAAAATATTTGTAACATATAAAGATAGATTTTATTTTTGATTTCGGAGCACCAACGCTTTTTGCAACAACTATATAATGGCAACTCTTATTACTGACACGAAAAACCATTTTTCCATGCAATACTAGTCGGAGCTTGATACGAAGCTCTACCCCCCTTTGCACTAGTTCTTTAGTTTTGGTGAAAGTACTAGTTGCATCCGGGCAATATAACTCACGCTTCCTAGAGGGTAATAAGCATTGATCTCTGCTTTGTTGAAAGTCAGATTGTAATGTCGATGTGTGAGTTCATATGTACACAAATCGTTGGGGCAAAGTCAGATTATAAAGTCGGTTTATACAAGCTCCCCTCACCCGTTTTAGTGATTTTGGGTAGTGTCGCTTGTAGTATTGTAAGCTAGTGCTCTGATAACTTTATTCTCAAACAAATCCAAGAATTTGGTTTTTTGTTTTGATCAAAACTAAGACTATACTTTCAAGGACGATTCAATGGAGAACACAAGTGAGTGCGCAATTTCTTCTTCAAAGTATTTCAACTTATATAATCCAGAGCAAAACAAACATAAAAATTTAATATTATCTCCAAAATAGCAATATTTGTGATAGCTATTTGCTACTTATACAAGATTTTCGGGTAACGTATTAACACCCTTAAGGGTGGCAGAAATTTTTTGAAATTCTATTTTAAATGAAAGAAGTTCTTGCATTGATCCAAACTCGGAAGTGAGTGAACTAAAACCGATCATGTTTAAATAGAAGAAGTTTATATTTCTGTTCACATTTTAAATATCATCAAAGATCAAATGATAACATGAGGTGAAATTTCGCTCTGTGATCTGTTCTCATTTTGAATCGACGAGTTTAACGAACAGCGCGGAAAATTCTGAAAGTTCTGAAAAATAGAGCATGAGCAAAAATAAAAAATAATAAATCTAGCAAGGGTGCTATAGTAAGGCGATCAAAACAACAACATACTGCAGAATTATGTTAGTATAAATTTTTTTTTTTTATAAAAACAACGTTCGCAAATGAATCTCTGTGCGAAAAATTATTCATTTTATTACGAAAATGTGGCATAATTCTAGTTGCTGGCCGTTTCTGGAATTTGGCATATATACGTAGAATGACCTCATGATTTCTAATCTGAAATCCATTTTTGGCGGTCTCGTCTTGTTTAGAAGTTATAGCCACTTAAAATTTGTATGGAAGTGAAATTATGCTAAAATACGGAATTTGAGGAGAACAAAATTTTTAAATAATATTAATAAAAAAAAAAAAAACGTGCAGAAGGAGAGATGCGAAGCGGCGCGATCAAGGGGCAAAGCGTCAAAATAAATGAAAAACTAGTGCGAGTTTGGGCAAATTTCAAAACGTGATATCTCCTTGACTAGAAACTAAAGAAAACTCAAACTTCACGAATTGTGGTCACGGTCCAATTTAAACCAATTCAAAATTTTCTTTTCCAACATTTCTCGATAGTGGTGCACGTTCAAAAACCATAGTCCCTTACATGAGGTATCGCATATTAAAATAATGCTTAAAGTTGCCTGGACAGCCTGCATGTATTTTCAAACGAATAAAAGTCAATTTTATATCTGAAGATATATGTTTTGTTTTTATTTACTTTATTTTCTGTCATTTATTTCCCACTATTTTCGATAAAAAAGCAGGCTTGATATCATAATTAACATGTTTCGCTACTTGTTTCGAACTGAAGAAAGTTGTGGTGGTTAGGGTGACCATTTGACCTGAGTACAAAATACGGACACCTCTACTTTTTTTTGGCGAAAGAGCTAAAATAAAAAATAAGAATCAACACTATTTCCAAGTAAAACGAGAGTTTATTAATCAAAAAATTACACAGGCGAACAAATTGAATATTTTCGTTTGGTGCCACGAATTCGTTCATCATTACGGATAAGGGTGGTATTGGTAATATCAAAAATATTTTTTTAAATTTTTTCCTAGCTGTAGTTTTGGAGCTACCATCAATTTTGTGTGAGGTCTTCAGTTGTTTGGCTTTTAAGGGAAAATATATATATTACTGCTGTTTTAACAAGTCATGGTTGATATCGTATCAAAGCTAATATCACGGTCTATCAAATGACACCTTTTTCATGAAGATAGAGCTTGTAGTTTTTACGGTACGAGCTTCGCAATTGTAAAAAATGATAATTTTTTTAATTTTTCTTCGATTTCTTGACCTTTTATGGCATGAAACAATTTTTTTTTAATATTCTTTTTGCATGGTTTTAAAGGTGCTTCTTTATACTAACTCCCGAAGCCAATTTTTTTATTTCCGATTTAAAATGTGGAGGATATTAAATACGAAATCGAAAAAATTTGGCTTCGGGACTTATTATAAAGAAAAATCTTTCAAACCATGCAAAAAGAATATTTAAAAAAAAATTGTCATGCCATCAAAGGTCAAATAAGCTCCAAAAATCTAAGTAAAATTAAGAAAACTTCTCATTTTTTACAATTTGGAAGCTCGTACCGTAAAAACTACAAGCTCTATCTTCATGAAAAAGGTGTCATTTGATAGACCGTGATATTAGCTTTGATACGATATCAACCATGATTTGTTAAAAAAGCAGTAATATATATATTTTTCCTTAAAAGCCAAACAACTGAAGACCTCACAAAAAATTGATGGTAGCTCCAAAACTACACCTAGGAAAAAATTAAAAAAAATTATTTTGATATTACCAATACCACCCTTATCCGTAATAATGAACGAAATCGCGGCACCAAAACCACTGTTGGCCTGTGTTATGTTAACATTTTTGTTTTTACAACGTACAAAATTTTAGTATTTCTCACCGCTTCCAATTTTTCTCAATAACGCAGGATTTTTTTCCAAATAAGAGTGAAATTGCGCCCTCGGGCCATGAAAACAAAAAAAAAAAAATTTTTTTTGTGCAAAATTGGAAAAAATACGGACATTGATTGAAATATACGGACATACGGACACGGAGCTAAAAAGACGGACATGTCCGTATAAATACGGACGGATGGTTACCCTAGTGGTGGTGTTTGGGGCTGTCAAAAATTTGTATGGCGAATCAGAAGCGAGAATCAGAGCCGAAGCCCTTGCTTCGCCATGCCGTGAGAACGTGATATTATTAATTGAAATTTATCGTATTATATCTGACAGTTAGCGTTTATCGTATATCGTTAAAATATGGTATTGCGGAACGATACGTACCTTATCAGCTGTTCAATTTTAAACGCATGCAAGCGGATGAAAAATTGTGTACGATACGCAGAAAAATATTGAAATTGTAGAATTTTTTACTCTTTACAAAAAATGTAAGTGCTAAAGGGAGTAAATAGAATTTTTGAATGAAATTGAATCGAATAGTGCAAATTTTTTAGGCCAATAAGTTTACATCGGCTAAGCCGATTGCACACATACCTTTTCCTCAGCCTAAAATATGTTGAAACATTACCTTAACAAAAATTCCTGCCCTTTTCGTTGTTCTAGCTACACATTATCTGTGCTTCGATTTAGCTTCACAAACTCGAAATTATATTTAAGTAGAAATTTTTTGCGAATGGTGGGCATGGTCAAATTTTAACCGCTAGAGGACATTTTCTCTAGCAGCGAAATACTCAATTCAAAATAGTGAAAATAAATTTTTTGCGAGTTTTATGGGGTTCATTTTCAAAGGATTTGAAGCATCCCTTAATTGCCTTCTTGCGACTGCCTCAATGCGGGTCTCATTTTCATTTCGAGTTATAAAAAAGGCAATCGATGTTGAGGTAAACATTTGGATTTTATTTTATATTTTTGAAATTCAACTGACACCTCTTTTGAAAATATGTGTTATAATTTGACAATAACAGCTGTTTTCAAAAAAAAAAGTAAACATACATCACTGACACTACCCAATTGCAAATCTATCGGGCGTGTAAGAACGATAATATCAAAACTGATTTCATACGATACGCTTCCAAGCGTTTATCGTCTATCGTATGGAAATTTATAATAGGGGGGTAAGTATCCTGTAGGTTAAAAAATTGACCTTTACGCAAAATTTATTTTTGATAAAATCAAAATAACAGGTGAGGTGGCACTTGCTACCAACTTACAAGTTAAGCTACGCACACTAATTTTTCAAAACAAACCGACGCATGTTTGTGCGTAGAGTGTGTGCATGATATGCATGACAACGACGTGAGTTCATTTTAACCACTTTAAAGAAGTGGTTTTAAGATACATATACTGTAAAATTTCATGACGATTAAAACCAAATTGAACGTAATTAAATATTTAGCGCTAAACGGTTTTTAGACAAAAAATACATTCAATTTTATTAAAATATTCGAAAAATTAAACTATATATATTTTATTATAAAACATAAAATTTTATCTTTAAAGAACAAAACTCATGACCGATATATCGTTTTATGCTTAAGGCGCATAGAGTTCGGATAGACCTAAACAAATTTGTCGTTTTACCCATGATACAAGAAAAGAAGATAGCGCCACTTCGGGTACCGCTATTTTGAAGCATTCTCTCAGAGAGCGAAAATGACGAAATACATAAAAGAGAGAGCGGCATTGTTGTTGTTTCCCATGCTATTCTACGACTTTTTATCTTAAAATCCCAATATTTCTTTTAATTTATATTATTTATTATCGATTTTTGCATTAGTATGTAGAGAAATTTTGCAAGAAAAATTAAAAATTCAGGTTTCTTAAAATAATAACTTTTTCATGCATAATTTGTTGTACAAAGTGCAACTTCTTCGATTGTTGAAAAATTTTCGCTAAAGCTCTTTCAGTCTGGCTGCGTCGGAGCGATCGCATAGAAACCCAGCCGGAACTGTGTACAGCTGGTGGTCAAACACGTGCATAGCACAACGAATGATGTGCACAGCACGGTGCTTATATACGCTTTTTGCTATATTTGCTTTTTGATGTCAATATATGAAGTGTATCTGTTGACATCGTGCATTTTAAGCGAACCCGACACGGTACTGAATAGCCTACTGAATTCATACGTACGTGTTCAGTATGTTTGCGTCGACACGTTACTGAATTTAGTATACTTCATTATTTGTCGCTTGTTTTCAACGAGTGGAGACGACGATCTCAAACGCGGACAAAATAATTTTGGCGGCTGTTGTAGTGGCATTAAAAAAAAAGGAAAACGAAAAACACCGCTCTTGGTATTTTTCTAGGAGCTACTGGTTTTGTTGTTCCCGTATAACTCGATTGCTATATTCTGGGCTTTTTATATCCCACAGCGCAGGTAAACCAAGGTAAAATTCAATGAATTCCAAAATAAATGATTTATCATCGTTGTCCGCCATCACGTCGTCTCGCCGTAAAATTTTCTCTCAAATGAATTCAGTTACTGAATTCAGTATGTCGCGCATACGCGTTACTGAATTCAGCCATTCAGTACGCAAAATCAAAACGATTTGGATTTTGCGTACTGAATCGCTTCCCTCGTTGTAAGTGAGACAAATACACATCTATTTCACTAATACACATATAGCGTTCAGTACTGAATTCAGTACCGTGTCGGGTTCGCTTTATCACAATTCTGTTCACTTCGTGAATTGTTTCATGCACAAATGTTTTTATTTTGGCCTAACTACTTCGTCATAACATTGTGCTCATACACCATAACTCCCGGCTGGGAAGCTGAAGTGCGGACGTTTTTTGCTCTTGTTTATAAAAAAACAGCGGAAAAAATTCCGACACTCCGCTCGCAATGTTATCGCTCACAGCGCTGAAAGCGAACTGACGATCGAAAACGAAATTGCTTGCGCGTTTCCAGCAAGTGGCTCTTTGAATGCAAAATTATTAATGAAAAAGTTGATTTTTTGAATGAAATATATTTTTCTATTTTTCTTCAAACATTTCTTTACACATTGATATAAAAATCTGTTGTCTTAACCTTCAAATAGAACCAAAATTCGCATCCGAAGATAAAAAGCCGATTTAACATGCAAAACAACAACAAAATGTCAACAGTTTTGATTTATTTCGTCATCGGCCTGAAGTGGCGCTATCTTCTTTTCTTGTATCATGGTTTTACCCATATAAAAAAATTTAAAAAATGTGCGCTACTCGAAGAGAAGCACGACATCGTATAAAGCACTTCGGCTCGTTTGCTACACTCTTCACGCATATACGAAACCGAACGAGAATCAGAAAATAGAAATTTTCTTGACTTTACTGCTTTCAAAACGCTAGACATACACACAACCTCCTACATATATATGCATGCATACCGATTTATAAGTCCCGTTTATTGACAAAGCCAAAACGAACCAAAGGTTGCGTCAAACGCGATTTTCGTGTGCTCGACGGGATCGAACACAAAAAAGCGTGTTTGAAGAAGGTTTGAGTTAGCTTCCTCTCGCTGCTGGTCTGGGTGAATTCCAAAATATATAAAATGACATCTCTTGTTGTTCTATACTCTTTGGCATCGGGAATGCCTATGCATATGGAAAATTTCGAAAAATCATCTAAAAAAGTAAGAATAGATTTATTACCGCTTAAAGTGATTGGTAGGGGACCCACCATGTCCATATATATCTTATCAAAAGGATGTTGGGTTATCTTTATTATAACCATAGGCATTTGTTCGACTTTGGAACTTTTAGTTTTCTGACAGAGTCCACATGTTTTCATCTTTTATCTGTTTTTGCATGCCCTGCAATTTAAATTGTTTTCTAATTCGCAAAAACGTCTTCATTGTCCCTTTGAGTGAATCATGAAATGTTTTGAGGACCTTCACAATCTCCTTTGTGTAAGTTAAAACTTGTTCCATGTCTTCTTCAATGCTTTCTTCAGTTATTTCATCAGGGTTTTCTTTAGCCTGAGCTCTTGTTACTACAGATATTGTGCTGTCGATATGTGGAATTCTACTCAAAGCGTCAGCGTTTTGATTATTTTTTCCAGGCTTATAAAAAATTTCAAAATCGTACTCTAAAAAATTAAGGCGAAAACGACCTAGTCTCGAATCTTGTTCCTTTAAATTGGCTATCCCTTTTAATGGCTTATGATCGTTGCATATTTTGAAAGGTCTGCCCAATAAATAGGTTCTAAAATTTTTCACAGCCCAAACTATTGCCAAAATTCTTTGTCAATTGTAGAATACAGGGACCATAACTGTTATAAATTATATTTTAAAAATTACAATTTAAGTATTATTTTAAGAGTTTTATTATTTTAATCAGAAAATAACAATTATTTTTTGAGTTTTATTTTTTACTCAGAAGATAAAACTTATTTTTAGAGTTTTATATTTCGATCAAGAAATAAAAATTAATTTTCGAGTTATATTTTTTACTCAGAAGAAAACACTTATTTTTAGATTTTTAATTTTTACTCGGTAAATAAAAATTATTTTTCGAATTTAATTTTTTGCTCTGAAGATAAAAATTTATCTTAGATTTTTATTTATTACTCAAAAAATAAAAATTGGTTTTTGAGTTTTTTTTTTTACTCAGAAAAATAAAACTCTTGCATAAGTATATTACCACTTTCTTCAAGATAACGCCTGAAATAGGATAAAGTGATGAAGAGTCGGATGATGATGAACACGAGGAAATGAAAAAGGCCAGATGCGAAATCGGCAACCACAATTCAAATCCAAAAAATATTTGCATAATACTTGTGTTTGCATAATGTTGTGAGTAAAACAAAAAACTTGAAAAATAATTTTTATTTTCTGAGTAAAAAATAAAACTCTAAAAATAACTTTTATCATCCGAGCAAAAAATAAAACTCTAAAAGCAATTTTTATTTACTGAGTTAAAACTAAAACTCTTAGAATAAGTTTTATCTTCTGAGTAAAAAATAAAACTCGAAAAATAATTGTTATTTCCTGATCAAAAAATAAAACTTGAGAAATAATTTTTGTTTTTTGATCAAAAAATAAAACTCTAAGAATAACACTTAAATACTAATTTTTAAAATATAATTTATTTTATATCGATTTTTAAAATTCAAAATTCAAAAATAATTATTATTTTGGGTCCCTGGTAGAATATCGTTTCTCAGTTTCACTTAAAGCTCTCCTTGTAAAATAAATAGGCAAACTTCCCCTGGTTCTCCTTGCGAGAGAACAGTTCCTAAGGCTTCATTACTAGCGTCTGTTGTTAGAATAAAAGTTTTGGAAAAATCTGGATATTGAAGTAAAAGAGGTGAGGTTACTGCAGCTTTAAGCTGTTCCATGGCTTTCTGACAATCATTTTTCCATTCAAACGTAAAGTTTTTTTTTTAATAATTTGTTTAGTGGAACTGAAATTTTTGCCGCATTTGGTATAAATTTGCGATAATAATTGATTAATCCAAGAAAAGCTTGTAACTCTTTTACATTTCTGGGTGGTGATATTTTTTGTACACTTTCTACCTTTAGTGGATCTGGCAGCACGCCTGACTCCGAACATTTATGCCCTAAATATATAACTTCTTTTTTAAGAAATTCAGATTTTTCTGTTTGAAGCTTTAAACTGTTATGTCTTAAGACTTCAAAAACCTTACATAATCTTTCTTCATGCTCTTCTAAATTCCTAGCATAAATAACGATATCATCAAGATACACAAAACAATCAATTCCCTGCAATTCAGTGAGAATGCTTTTCATTATGCGTTGAAATGTTGCAGGTTTTCCCGTGAGCCCAAAAGGCATTGTGGTAAATTCAAAATGTCACATTCCCGTGCTAAATGCTGTTTTTTTTATGCCTTATCTTTTTCTTCGATTAGCACTTGATGGTATCCGCTAGCTAAATCTAAAGCATATAGGACTATAGGTCTAACTCTTCTTCTTCTTAATCCCTGCAATGTGTTAGAGCTACGCTGCTTCAACATATGCATATAGCACGAGGAAAAGAGAAGCATGCTATGGCAGCGAAATCTTTAGCTCTGCTGTGGTGAAATGCATTGCCACTTTTATTTTTAATTTTGGGCGATTTTCGAGTACATTACATATACAATATCTACCAAACTCATAAAATGCCATGAAAAGCTTGAAAAACATAAAACTAATCAAGGATTTTCAATATTAAGGAGAAATAGATATTGTTCTTTTAGTCCTACCTTGTCCACATAACTTTTTGATCACACTGTTTCAGCAAAAATACTAAATTCTATGTACAATCAAATTCGTAGCCGTAGTCAAAAATGTATGTAAATTTATTACAAAATGAAAACATTCGCGCACATTAAGCAAAAACATATCGCAATATATTTATTAAAGTTTCAATTATGAACTTTTCAAGCAATATAAAAAACAGAGCTGACGCCGTGTTTCTTTGATAATTTTCTTGCAAGTGGCATCATAGTGCCACTTTGTGTCTACCCGTATTGTTGTTGGTAGCTTTCTGGTGAATTTCTCGAATTTGTTGAAATTCATATTCCTGCTTAAGGTTTTTGTTGGTAGCTTTTTGGTGAATATCCCCAATTTGTTGAATTTCCTATGCCTGCCTAATGGTGTATATCCCCATCGCGGCAGAGGCTTTTCGACGTCGACAGTTAGACCTACAGTCCTACATGATCTAAAGTTGAAAAATACCTACTGCAACCCACCTGATCGATAATTTCATCTATTATAGGAATTGGAAAAACTTGTTTAATGGTAATATCGTACAATTTTCGGAAATCTACCACAAGTCGCCCTTTCTTTTTCCCATCGGCACCGACCTTTTTCGGTATTAACAATATCGAAGAATTCCAAGGAGACATGCTTGGAGAAATAATGCCATCTTTAAGCATTTTGTCAACCTGTGAGGTTATTTCTGTTTTATGCACTTCTGGTAGTCTATATAGCCCAATATTAACTGGTGGTTGCCCTGGCTCTGTTGCAAAACGTACTATTTCCATGATCAATTGAAAACGGTCATTTATTTTATCATCCTTTTTGACACAATTTATCCCTATTTTCCTTAACTCTTCGTAATTCCTAAGAAGAGTGTAATTTAGCTCCTTTAGCTGTCCAAATTTTACATTTTTATACCCAGCGTAAGCGGGGTATATTAGTTTTGTGCGAATCTTGTAACAGGGAGAACTAAGCTCCAGAAATATAGACATATATATATAGAAATGATCAGGATCAAAAACTGAATCGATTTAGACATGTCCGTCTGTCCGTCCGTCCGTCCGTCTGTCCGTCCGTCCGTGGTCGGATCTCCTCCGAAACGGCTGGACCAATCAAGTCGAAATTTGGCACACAGGTATATCGGGATCCGAGTATGATCCTAAGTAAAAATGGGAGACATCCGCCCACTGCCACGCCCACAAATGAATATAATGTGTTTTCAGTAAAATGTTTGTAACTTGCGAACCACTCAACACATTCCATCGATATTTGGTGTACTGGTAAAATACGAAAAGGGACATATCCTGGAAAAAAATGGACGCCGCCCTCCGTGAGCCACGCCCACAAATAAGGGCTTATCGTAACTTCCGAAGTAAAAGGCGTAGAAGCTTCAAAATCGCAACATAGGTTGACCAAGGCGAATGAAAGGTGTAGGAAAAAAATTTATATGGCCCGCCCACTGCCACGCCCACAAATAGAGATTTTTCGTAACTTCCGAATTAATAGGCGTAGACGCTTCAAATTCGCAACATAGGTTGACCAAGGCAAATGAAAGGTGTAGGGAAAAAATTTAACTGGCCCGCCCCTGCCATGCCCACAAATGAAGATTTTTCGTAACTTCCGAGGTAAAAGGCGTAGAAGCTTCAAATTCGCAACATGGGTTCAGCAAGGCGAATGAAAGGTGTAGGGAAAAATTTTATGAGGCCCGCCCACTGCCACGCCCACAAATGAAGATTTTTTGTAACTTCCGAAGTAAAAGGCGTAGAAGCTTCAAATTCGCAACATGGGTTCACCAAGGCGAATGAAAGGTGTAGGGAAATAATTTATGTGGCCCGCCCACTGCCACGCCCACAAATGAAGATTTTTCGTAACTTCCGAAGTAAAAGGCGTAGAAGCTTCAAATTCGCAACATGGGTTCACCAAGGCGAATGAAAGGTGTAGGGAAATAATTTATGTTACCCTCCCACTGCCACGCCCACAAATAGAGAAGCAAAACATAGTGCGCTCATAATGTCGGGACGCTGGGTATTTCAAAGTCGGGCTTGACCGACTCTAGCTTTCTTACTTGTTTCTGCTTGCATTCAGAATTGGTACAAATCCCTTTCCATTTTTAACTCTTTTTATTACGTTTCCAACGTATACTCCTTGCAAAATTGCTTGCTTATGTACTACTATATCTCCTGATTCGATATTAACTTTTATTGGAATGACTTTTGAAGTTCTAGCGTTTATAGTAATTGACTCAACTACGCATATCCGTCTAGTCGCTTTCTCTGAACAAAGTGGTAATCTCGCCATTTCCTTGCTATTTGCAAAAAACGTCTTATTTACTCCATTGGTAACTGAACGGGTCCACAGTTCATCTCTACCCAAAAGTCCGTCTGCTGGTATTTTGCTACCAAATGGAAGAACGTGCATAGTAAAATTTAATGCTTTTTTATCTTGGTGAGATATCCTTACAGCTCCCTCTGTACTAATACTACCACCAAATGCTCCTCCTAATTGCTTAACCACTGCCCAGTCAACTTCAACTTCTTCTTTTAAGACTTAAGATTTGAGCAAACTAGTGTCTGCCCCTGTATCGATAAGCAGAGTTAATTTATCATTTTTAGCTTGTCCACACGCAAATACTAAAAATGCATCATCTGATCGACATCCCTCATCTATGGTTAAAGAATTTCTTGAACTGTCAAAGTGCTTTTTTTTAGCAGTCTTTTCTTCTTAATTGACTCAGACTTACTAAATTTTCTCTTTAAATACAATTCCATTGTTTTTCTTTCTAAAACAACCAACCCCTTTGAAAGCGACTCTTGTAGACTAGTACACAAAATAATCAACATACTTATTAGTATGATCCATCTTTTGGTGAAAAATTGTTTTACGCATGAATCACTAGAATATGATATTTCATAAACATCTCTTGAATAGGTATACTCAACAACTTGTTCAGAAAATGTAACCTTCTTATTAGTTTCTTTTTGCTTTCTAACGGAACATATAGGCTCGCTTAGCCTAACGTATATTTTTTCATTCTCCTTCATATGCTCACTGCTACAGAGTGGCTGACTTTTGTTTATTTTAATAGTGGAGTCTTCGACTTCAATTTTATTTATATCCAGTTCCAATAGCGACTGTGACTGACAAGATAAGTTTGATTTTTTATCTGTGCTTCTTTTCATATTTTTTAATTCTATTTTCTTTAGTTCATTTTTCTGCACATTGCCGCCACCGGGTACTGAAATAGGCCTTAATTTTACTAATCTATTATCGGCTTTCCGGTCTACTGGCCTTGACCGGGCCGTGTATAGTTTCCCTGACTCTGAGTTGCAGACGGACAATTTGGTGAAATATGGCCAAACTGTTTGCATTTGTAGCACTGCCTATTATCAACTCTAAGAGCCCCTTGACCATTTTTGGGTACATTTTGACGATCGTTAAACCTGCTTTGTCCTCTATTGTCGTACGTAGTAGCGTTTCGATTTTGTGTTTCATTGCTATTCTCTCTACTTGGATTCTGTGTTTGAAAATTATTCGCCTTCATACTGCAAAATTTATTAGCTAGGTGCCCGCCAATACGACATATGTGGCAATACATTTCTCTCAACTTTACTAGACAATTTTCGACTAAATGGCCTTGTTTTTTTTACAAAAAGTACAACTTAATTTTTGACGTTCCCCTTGGCCGCATTGTGTTCCTCTTTCATGACCGTAAATGCTACATTTTTCGCAAAAAGGAGTATTTAATCTTGTCTTACAGTGTGCATAAAAATGTCCTGATTTTTTGCAAAAACTACAAACGCTATCCTCTTTGAGCAGATCTTCTACTAAATTGATTTTATTTACTTTGCAGCCTATTCGTGACTGCATTCTTTCGACAAAATCTACTAACTGACCAATGGAATCGTTTTCCCTTCCGGCTAACATTTGCTCAAGTGATCGGTCTCGCAATCCTTTAATAAAGGCATTTACCCCAAGATCCTTAAAAAATACCTCCATATTATCTAATCCATAGGTTTCTTTTACGAATTCATTCGCTTCTTTTCATAATTCCTCTATCCTGCTACCAAAAAGGACCACTAGCGCACTTGGGCCTTGCCTAATGTTATCTAAGTCTGCCCTTATTTGGTCTAGAGTCCTTGCTTTAGCATAATTTTGTTTTATAAATTCGCAAAATTCGTCTATTGATGAAAATTTTTCCCCCCAACCCGCTTATGCGCCTTTCCAAACAATCTCAGCTTTATGCATTCTATTGCGAGCTCTGTGTCCCCAGGTGAGACTTCTCTCTTCAACATTTGACACCCTTGTATAAATTTATCTACTTCTATTTTAAGCTCTGGGCAAGATGTTCCTGAAAAGATTGGCACTAGCATGTCAACTATCTTTTTCATTTCACTGACTAATGTTCTCATTGAAGACACGTGTATGTGGCTCGGACGATTATATTCTCTGACTGCGATGGGCTCATTTACTTTTGGAATGTTACCGAAGTGTGAAACTCTCTCTTGTGAATTGTTATCTCTCAAACTATTGTCATTTCTTTGGTTAGCACCAAATTGAAAGAAATGTTCTAAATTAGCTCTCGCGGCTGAAAAATTTGAATCTGAGTTGGTATGTTTGTTCTGCATCATATCAGTTTTCGGTCTTAACTGATGTGATTGACCTGCTGAGGGTGGAGGCGGGGGTGGCGGTATTTGTGTGGGTGTTGGCTGTGGAGTCAACGAAGGACTTAATGAATGTTCCCGTGAATATTCTATTTGGCTTGGAGTCCGTTTTGAGATGTCGATACCAGCTTCTGATAATTCTTTTGATAATGGTGTTAAGTTACCGGTCGCTTCGTTATGTAGTGTTATTTCGTTATTGTTAGACATTTGAGGACGACCAACGTTACTTTTTTCGTGGTTGGCACAACGTTATCTCTCCTTAAAATGCTCTGTTTCTGCTTTTTGTTCAGCGATCGTTTGCCTTTTTTTTTCAAATAGGTTTAACTGTCCTGCGCTAAAATTTTCTTTTAATAAAAGTTCCCCTAGTCTGTCGTTTTCTAGTTTTTCAAAAGCTTTACTCTTTTTATCACTTGCGTTTTCTCTTATATGTTCAAGTACTATGTGAAATTTCTCTTCTTGAGTTTTACCTTCTATTTCACTGCGAGCTGAATTTAAAAATGATCTTTTCTTATTTACTGACTCTAAGACTTCCCACAATTGTCTAAAATAACTAGCAGTTAAACGTTCATAAGTGAATACTTCTTGCTTTAAATTTTCTATAATTGCGCTATTTTCTTCCATTGGAATTTCAATAAATTAATATGGCTTTTTATGTACTTACCATCGTTCTTGTGATAGTTAAATTCTATGTCCGATGCGGCGGCTTCGATGAATAAAAAGTTTATTTCGCGGATAATTTTTCGCGGACAATTTTTCGCGAACAATTTTTCGCTAATTATCTTCGTGGATTATATATATTTTTTTTTGCGACAAAAGGTACCGTTTACTATTTAATATAATAAAAACAAAAGTCCATTTAAAAATCAATTCGCCAAGGATTCTTTATTCTCAAACAGGGAAAACCATGCGCTCTATAAATATAGCAATACCCTCGGTACCTCAACACAATTCCCGGGCTCTGTTAGCAGTGCCTGAACACACATCCAACAGTTAGCAACATTCAATAGTGCAACAAGGCTTACTCTTGCGGAAGAATTTTATTGAACACCAAGGACTATTAGTCTTTTAAATGTCCCTCAAAGTGTCATACTTCGCGGACGCGATGTTGTACACGTAGGACGTCAACTACTTTGAGTAGTTGTAAAAACCGGCTGCGCCAATAATGTTCTGAAGATTTTCCGGAATCCTTCACTCGCCTATCGAACCGAATTTTCTAAAGGACATGCTCTTTAGTTTTTTTATAGTTTATAATTATTTATTAATCGACTGTAAAGACTACTCGCAACTGCTTATTGTAAAACGACTATCAGCAACTGTTAGCAATTATCTCTTAGTATTAAAATGCACAGCTTATATACTAATTATTCTTAACCTAGGTCTGCGCTCTGCAGACGCTGGTGTGTTCTTCTAGCTGAAAGTCCTATAATTACTGATTCACCCTTCAGATTGACGTCTTCTAAAACTAACTGTATTAAATATAAGAAATATATAGCCACTCATATTCATACCAGATACTCTAAAGACTGCATAGAACACGTTGATGAAGCTACAAATGTACTGAATTCTATGCTAACGACAGCGGCAGAGAAGTCAACGCCTTGCATCGAAAACAATGCAAAGAATCACACCTTTACCAATAGCGAAATCGAAAGACTTGTGAACGACAAACGTAGGCTAAGACGCGAATGGCAACAACATAGATCCCCAGCGACTAAGCTTAGACTTAAAGCCGCAACAAATGAGCTAAGCAAAGCTCTCTTAAAATTTAAAAATGACGAGTGTAGGAAATATGTTTCGAAGCTTTCCCCACAGTCCTCCGAAAAATCATCTTTATGGAAAATAAATAAGTATATTAAATCCCCAAAAGTGGGGGAATCTTTAATAAGTGACACCAACGGCGCTTGGGCACATAGTAGTGAAGAAAAGGCTACTGCCTCTGCTGGGCATTTAAAGTCAGTTTTCCAACCTAATCCCCCTGAAATAAATTGTGAAATGCCTACACGTCAAATAAATTCTCAAAATTACCCAATCTATTTCCACTCAAACGAAATTAAAGCAATTATTACAAGTCAATTATCCCCCAAAAAAGCACCTGGAGAGGACAACATAACTCCTTAAAATGATTATTGAGATGCCATACATTGCCATCGTGTTCATTACAAAGCTTTTCAATGCGATCATTCGATTTGCATATTTCCCTCAAACATGGAAATCCTCCTTAATAACTATGATTCCAAAACCAGGCAAGGATGCAACAATGGTGTCTTCTTATCGACCCATAAGCCTTCTTCCAAGTATTTCCAAACTTTTTGAGAAAGCACTGCTTTCCAAATTGACTCCATTCGTTTCTGAAAGGGATATAATGCCGCACCACCAATTTGGATTCCGTAAAAATCATGGGACTATAGAGCAGGTAAATCGCATAACCAATGAAATAAGGAAAGCTTTTGAATACAAAGAATACTGCTCAGCCATATTCTTGGACGTGGCTGAAGCGTTCGACAAAGTATGGCATGAAGGACTTATTCAAAAAATTAAATATCTTCTCCCTCCTACTGATCACGCAATACTGTCATCCTACTTAAAACATAGGAATTTTAAGGTCAAATATAAAGATTTTGTTTCACAAAGCATAGAAATCAAAGCAGGAGTGCCCCAAGGAAGTGTTCTTGGACCCTTCCTATATTTACTATATACGTCAGATTTCGCTGTAAACTGTAGTCTTACAACATCCACTTTTGTCGATGACACAGCCATATTAAGCCGCCATAGATGCCCGATTTCTTCCACTTCTAACCTGCAAACGCATTTAAAAGTGGTTGAAAAATGGTTAGGAACGTGGCGAGTGAAAGTAAACGAGCAAAAAAGTAAACATGTTACATTTACACTTAAAAGGGGCATCTGTCCCCCTTTAAGAATAAACAACATAATAGTACCAGAGACGGACAATGTTGTTTACTTGGGTACCCACTTGGACAAAAGTCCCACATGGCGCAAACATATTGAATCTAAACATCTGGTGGTGGAGGTGTAGAACCCAGCGCGACCCACACGCCAAGCACGCAGAAGCCGCTATTCAGCTGTGGCTGCTGAACTTCTCAAGTTAATAAAGCTGAATAGCGGCTTCTGCGTGCTTGGCGCGTGGGTCGCGCTGAGTTCTACACCTCCATTGAGTCGTTCGTTTTGGAGATCCCACCCTGTTTAAGATGTCATTTTATAGAAAAAAAGTTCAGCTTTCGTTTAAAATTATTTTAAAAAATATTAAAAATGTCGCACTCGGCGAAAAATTGCTTATAAAAATAAAAACCGTTTTTTTGGGCATCAATAATAATTTCTGGGAATTGTAATATTTTTTTTCGGAAAGAGCACACAAAAATCTATAAAAATCTTTTATCACATTTTGTTCATTTGCTAATTTGCGAGACGTAGAATTTTTTGAATACAAAAAGGACCGAAAGTTTAACACCCTGTATCTAGGCACCCGGTCAATATTTCCCCTCCTCCTGTTGCATAATTCATGTACTCTCATAGCGCAACATTTCCACCAAGTTTCATCGAAATCCCAGGTATAAAGTTTTTTGAGCGGGTACACTTGACGTGAAATGCCCCATTTAGATATTACCATAAACAGATTTTTGAAAGACTACCGCAACACCAAACATTGCACAACCTGCAGAAATTTTGCTTGGAAGGTCGATCAGGACGAGATTCGATTTTATGCAACCCCTTTCCGTCAAGGGGAAGTCTATATAAAACTATAAAGGAAAACGATCAGTTAATTTTAAAGAGGGAGATATTGTTTATGTTCGTGACTATTCAGATCATAATAAAAATTCGTGGGTCCCTGCAACTATTAGCGAAGTTATTATTATTATTCATATCAATGTATGATACCTAACGACAGGATTATCAAAAGACACATGGATCAGGTACCGTCAGGCATATCGAATAACCAAACTGGTAAAAATAAATATATCGAAAATATGAATTGCAATCAACACAATACGAAACAAGCTCTGATGTTGAAATGCCATCAAATAAGTCAATAAGAAGTTCACTTACATTATAAAGGCAGGAGAATAATCAAGAAAACATAAAAGGGAAAAAAAACTATTGAATAATGATGTTTATGAGAATAGAAATAAAAATGAAGAAGAAATATTCACTAGAGTAACTAGATCCAAAATAAAACAAACCAAATATAAAAACTATGTGTGTAAAAAGTTTATTTATTCATTTTTTAAGCATCATTATTTTTATGAAGTATAAGTAACATATATAAATAAAAATCTTTTGAATAAAACAAAAAAAATATATATTAGGTGTAGTAAAAAGAAATCCATTATTTTTCCAATAGATGGCGTTATTTATCTGCATCTCGCGTTGTATAAGTCCGATCGTGTTCCGCTAGGGGGCATTAGAAAGATGACAGTTCCTACTAAAAAAGCTTTTCTGACACTTTTTTGATTGATTGATTCAGTTTTGTTTGAGAGCTTGTCAACGATGGACATCAGCAAAGAGAAAATTCGCTACATTTTACAGTTTTTCTTCGATAAGGGAGAAAACGCAAGCCAGGCGGCTGAAAATGTGAATAGCGTTTATGGACCTGATACTGTAACAGCCAATCATGGGCAATTTTGGTTTCGTCGATTCCGTTCCGGTAACTTCGATATCAAGGATGCACCACGCACTGGAAGGCCAATTGTCGAAAATGTCGATAAAATCATGGAAATTATCGAGTCCGACCGTCATGTTAGCACTGTTTCGATTGCAAAAGAGCTAAAGATTGCACAAAAAACCGTTTGGAACCATTTGAATAAGGCTGGATACACAAAGAAGCTCGATGTATGGGTGCCACACGATTAACGCAAAAAAACCTCATAGACCGAATTTCCATCTGCGAATCGCTGCTGAACCGCAACAAAATCGACCCATTTCTGAAGCGGTTGGTGCTGGTGATGAAAAGTGGGTCACTTACGACAACGTCAAGCGAAAACGGTCGTGGTCGAAACACGGTGAACCGCGGAAACGGTGGCCAAGCCAGGATTGACGGCCAAAGGTTTTGCTGTGTGTTTGGTGGGATTGGCAGGGAATTTCTACTATGAGCTGCTCCCATATGGCAAAACTCTTAACTCGGAACTCTACTGTCAACAATTGGACCGCCTGAAGGAAGCAATCGCCCATAAGCGGCCAGCTTTGGCCAATAGGCGAGGAATTGTGTTCCATCAGGACAACGCCAGGCCACACACATCGATAGTGACTCGCCAGAAGCTCCGGGAGTTTGGTTGGGAGGTTCTTCTGCATCCACCTTATAGTCCGGACCTGGCACCAAGTGATTACCATCTGTTCCTGTCCATGTTGAACAATTTTGCTGGTGAAACATTCGCTTCAAGAGAGGCTTCTGAAATTTGACTGTCTCAATTTTTTGCTAATAGGAACGAGGGCTTCTATGAGAGAGGCATAATGAAATTACCTTTAAAATGGCAACAAGTTATCGAACAAAACGGCGCATATTTGACCTAAATCGGGTCATTCTAACTATCTTAAATAAAGCCCTCAATTTAATGCAAAAATAATGGATTTCTTTTTACTACACCTAATATTTGCTGTCTTTCGGCATTTTTTTTATAACATTTGCAATTGTTGTATGCTTTGGCCGTAATAGATAAAAAGCAAAAAACACAAATTTGAACTTTTTCGTGTTTCTTCCTTTCTCTTTTATTTCCAAAATTTTGGTAAAATTTGTTAGCCGTCATCAGGGAAAACCTGTACAAAAAAACATATAAAACACTTGTCCGAAAACACATTTACATATATTATTAAAACCAAAAACAAAAAACACGGAACAAAAAAGACCTTTATGAAACTAATTATAAACAATTAACAAAAATTAACAATTATACTTAGTACTTTCATCTGTGAGTTACATTCCATTGCATTTCCAGCTAGTGTGTCAAGTATGTGTAGCAGCTCGATGGTATTATATCTGCGTCTGTAGTTGTTCTCTTGTTGAAAAATTTTTATGTCGTCGAAATTTGGAGTGTGATTTTTATTAATACAGTGGTCGGCTAGTGCTGTTCTTTGATCATAATTGTTTCTTAGATCTTGTCACGTTTTTTAATAAATCTGCTAAGTGTTTGCTAATATTGTAGTATGGGGCAATGATAGATGAGCATATTGGTCTCAGTGGCGTGGTCTGCTTATGTATTTTCGGTAGTCCACAAATTCTTGGGTCGGTGGCATTAAAAATAGTCAGTTTTTGTTTCTCTGGTGTCGTTATAAATCCTTTTTCGAATAGTTTTCCACAATCTTATTGTTTTTCTGGTCTAGAGTTATGGGATCTCATCGTAGAGTTCTATAGGTCCATCCATCACTTAATATTGTTTGCATGACTGCCTCGTAGTCCTCCTGTTCATTGCTACCGTCTTATTTCCTTTGGCCGCTGCTACTATGATGATGTCTGCATTTTCCTTTAAAAACTTCTTTGTCGATTTCGCGATATCCATTATATATATTTCCCTAGCATTTGGCAGTCTAGTTCTCACATGCCCTTCTATTAGTGATGTCAGTCTTACTCGCGCTGTTGCTTGCTCTTCTTTATCTTCTATAAAAAGGATGACTTCCCGATATCGACGATAAGAAAGTTACTAAAAACTACCAGACCAAATCAGGACAAATCCCAAGATAAGGGTCCAAAATTTATAAAGGAGTGACATTCGTAGAAAGACTTACGGAGAACATGAAAAACCAAGCCTATACAATAAAAATAAATATAATTTAGCTCCAAAATCATACAATACGCTCAAAAAAGTATTTAGCAACTAAATCAAGAACTGATAAAATATACAAGTCAAACGTAATATACAAAATAACATGCAACGGAGCTGACAATGAGGTTTGTGGACAAACATATGTGAGAACAACAAAATAAAAATTAAAAACGAGGATAGCAGCACATAAATCAGATCAAAGAAACAATTATGACCAAAAACAGCACTAGCCGACCACTGTATTAATAAAAATCACCCTCCAAATTTCGACGACATAAAACTTTTGAAACAAGAGAACAACTACAGACGCAGATATATCATCGAGATGTTACACATACTTGACACACCAGCTGGAAAAAGACTCAATTATAAAACGAACACTGATAATTGCGCTCATGTTTATAGACACCAGGTTTAAACAAACAAAAAATTAGATAACGAAAGTAACTCACAGAAGAAAATACTAAGTATAATCGTTAATTTTTGTTAATTTTTTATAATTAGTTTCATAAAAGTCTTTTTTGTTCAGTGTTTTTTGTTTTTGGTTTTAATAATATATGTAAATGTGTTTTCGGACAAGTGTTTTATATGTTTTTTTGTACAGGTTTTCCCTGATGACTGCTAACAAATTTAACCGAAATATTGGAAATAAAAGAGAAAGGAAGAAACACGAAAAAGTTCAAATTTGTGTTTTTTGCTTTTTATCTATTACGGCCAAAGCCTACAACAAATACAAAAAAAGTATATAAGGACTGTACCAGAAATAACTGTCCTTTTGTTTTTAGGCTATTTATAAAAAAGTGTTAACTCTATAGCAACATATTTGGTACCTAAATAAAGTATAAGTATTGCAGATTTAAAAAAAAAATACTCATTCGTAAAATAAAAGGGCTACTGAAAAGATGTCGCCTCAACAAAAAGAAAAGCGGAAAGCAATTATTTACAAACACCTGGAAAATCCAAACACCACGTACAAAAAGATCGCTAAGGAAGTTGGCGTGTGCGAAAAAACTGTCGGTAGGACCATTAAACGATACAGACAGCTTCCCCCTTTATCAAAAACACCAGGATCAGGGAGAAAAAGTGATCCAGCGAACCAAGCGGTGGCCCAGAACGTTAAGCGGCTGTTTACTCAGAATCCAGGCACTTCGGTTCGTGATATGGCAGCAAAAGCGGGAACATCGAAGTCAAGTGTTCAACGGATTAAAAACTTTTACAACCTAAGAAGCTATAAAGTATAAAAAGTACCTGATAGGTCAGAAGAAAAGGACGCCGAAGCCAAGAGGAGGGCTCGAATACTGTATCGCGATTACCTGCCCAAATTTGATTGCGTGATCATGGACGATGAAACGTATTGCAAAGCGGATTTCAAGCAGTTACCTTGACACGGATATTATACTGCGGTTAGGAGAGGTGGAGCATCCTTTAAATTTACCACCGAAAAACATACCAAATTTCCAAAGAAATACATGGTGTGGCAGGCCATTTGCAAATGTGGCCTTCGAAGTAAGGAATTTGTGACGGATCGCACAATCCACACCGAAATTTACATCAGAGAGTGTCTGGCCCGGCGTTTGCTGCCTTTTATACGTCAACACCAAGGTTCAGTACTATTTGGGCCTGACCTAGCAACATCTCACTACGCCCAGAGAACGATGGATTGGTACCAAGCCAATAATGTCACTGTGGTACCAAGAGAAGCAAATCCTCCGAATTGCCGCGAACTTCGTCCAATCGAAAAATATTGGGCTTTAATGAAAAGTAACCTTAAGAAGACCAAACAAACTGCGAAGAACATCGAAATATTTCGACATAAATGGCGTGGGGCATACACTAAGGTGAACGAAAGGTCGGTAAAAAACCTAATGGAGGACCTTAATCAAAAAGTGTATAATTTTTTTAAGTGTATTTTTTTCAGTGTATTTAAAATTTTTATTTATTTTGTAATGTTCACTTAATAATAAACTGAAAGAATTTTTAAAAAAACATCATTGGTTTTTTTGCAATAAAAAAAAAAAACAAAAGGACAGTTATTTCTGGGACAGTCTTTACGTAGAATAATTAAATCACAATGGAAGGCGTTTTACATAGTGTAACATAAAAAACTAGCATGTGAGATGACGCCCTTAAAGTCAACTATCAGATAAGCAGATCAAGAGAATAAAGAGTCAATCGATAACTACACTTTAACATATTCGGTTTTGCCTCCCGTGCTCGGCACTCAATCATTGAAGATATTACAATGTCCATATATGTAGCTAAGGGAAAAGAACTCTTAACTTTTAACTGGCTGTGTTTCGTATGCAAAATAAAATTAGTCCACTTCGGAAAGTTTCACTCAGGACCAAATTCATCAAGCGAAAACTGTCATAAATCTTTTGATGTTCGGCATGGACTAATACAGCGTAATATCTGCGACCATCTGGATTAAAAATCGTGTTTTAAGCAGTATCAACTGAAGAATTTTTCCAAAACATCTTGATACCTATTAAATGCGTTGGAAAAGAGTTCATGAAACCAAGACTTAGACAAGATTTGGGGCAACCTTCAATGCGGTACCAAACTCTTTTGTATATAAGCTATATAACTTAAATAACTGTAACAAAACATCACTGGTTTCACTAAACAACAAATCTGAATGAGACCGGATTTTTTTAAGTAAATCAGCATGCAAACAGACATTAAATGAAAGATAAAGCTATCGCTACTGTAGGAATAGCAACAGTTATATAAAAACGTCACCCAAATTTAAGAAGATTAGTTCTCATAACAATATATGTTAAAAGAAAAATATCACCTTACTCTTTACCTACTCTTTAAATGAAATTCAGAATGCTGTCATGGTCCTGGATACGTGAGCCCTCTGGAGGCTATGAAGTCGGGTCCTCGTGAGACTTTGCTCTACACCGTCGCAGTACAACCAAACTTAGAAGAGCCCCATGGTGATTACCTTGCCACAGTTGATGTGGACCCTAACAGTCCATTTTATTGTGAGGTAAGGCCATTAAATATTGTTGTGATAAATTGATTCATAACACACTTACACTTTTAGGTGATACATCGCAATTTTACTAACAGCACCGGAAATGAACTGCATCACTCTGGATGGAACGCTTGTTCAAGTTGTTATGAATTAGAAGACAGCCCAAAAAGTATTCCCAAGCGGAATATGCTTATACTACCTGCTCTTAATTCAGACAACATCTACATATTCGATGTAGCTAAGAATCCAAGGAAACCAGAACTTGTAAAGCTAATTCCTGGAAGTGTTCTAAAAAGCCATAATGTGACCGCCCCTCATACTACGCACTGCTTGCCTGATGGAAATATTATGATTTCTACAATGGGTGATGCACAAGGCAACGCATTGGGTGAGTTCATCTTGTTTGATAAAAATTTCGATTGCGTTGGAACTTGGACGAATGGTGATATAAGATCCAAATGTGGCTACGACTTTTGGTATCAACCATATTTTGACGTTATGGTGTCGTCTGAGTGGGGAGCACCAAAAAAATTCCGAAGGTAATTAAATTAAATTTCCCGGTCTCTTTTTCTTTTTTTAATATCTTGTGGTTTCCGTAATTTCTTCTAAAAAGAGGTTGGAAGGATGAGGATTTGTTAGACTTAAATCAATATGGCTGTCGATTAAACTTTTACAAATGGTCAACAAGGACCTTGTATCAAACTATCGATCTGGGAATGGATGGATTTACACCGTTAGAAATCCGATTTATGCATGAACCAAAGAGGAGCGAAGGTTTCGTTGGCTGTTGCTTAAATGCAAATGTTTTTTTTTCAAAAAAAAAACTGACACAGATGAGTTTGAATGCAAAAAAGTTATAGATGTTCCTCCCAAAGTCATTAGTTTCGACGGAAATAAACCAACTAGTGTAGGTGGGATGATTTCAGACATAATATTATCATTAGACGATCGTTTTTTGTACATAAATTGCTGGAGACATGGTGACTTGCGACAATATGATGTTACTGATCCTGAAAACCCAAAGCTTACTGGACAAATATTTTTGGGTGGAGCTATTTGCAGTGACATTCCCAATTTACATGTTATTGAAGACCTAGAGCTGAAAGTAAAACTTTGAATTTTTTAAAATTTAAATTCTCATTTCCATTCTCTTTTATGTCACTAGGCACGACCCAAGCCGTGTTTCGTAAAAGGCCGACGCTTAGAAGGCGGACCGCAAATGATGCAACTATCCCTTGATGGTAAACGGCTCTATGTATCGTCATCACTTTACTCTCCATGGGATAAAATAGTAATATTTTTCAAAGTTTTGCTGAAAATGATGCAAACCAAGGTTTCTATTTATTACATAGTTTTATCCAAAAATGATACAAAATGGTGGTCAAATCTGTATGATCGACATTGACTTAGTAAATGGAGGAATGAAACTAAACGAGGGATTTTTGGTCGATTTTGGCAGAGAGCCTTACGGACCAACGCTACCACATGAGATGCGCTATCCAGGAGGAGACTGTACATCGGATATATGGCTTGCAAAAGATGGCTTAAAGCAAAAACGATAAATTATAAGATTACGACATGTGCAGATTTAACTTCTATCCGAGCACTTGTGACCGTTTTTTGGTTCTGCAACAAAGTTTTGCTAACTATTAAACATATTTGTGTGAATATTTTCCAGATTTACTACGAATTCATCTTATAAAATCTTGTGTTTTTGTTAACTGGTCATTTTGGAAGAATCTCTCATTTCTCTCATTCTCACAATCTATGTTTTGTGAAGGTTTGGAAGAGGCAGTATGTTACTCGAACGTTAGTGGCAAAGCTGTAAACACCCAAATTCTTCAATTTAAATTTTTTAAGGCCTGTATCGAGCAGACATGAACTGTCAAACTCCATATAAAAAAAGTGAGCTAAAAAAAGTGAGTGAAATCAGTGTTGTGAAAATTACTTCAGGGTTGCAATTTTTCGCACTTTTGGAGAAAAGTGGAGACTAGTGTTGTGGAAATATTTGGCGATCGTGACAGGACGTTGTCATTGGAAAGTTATCATTAACTTTATCAAGTAAACCCGGATTCGTAATTGCAAGAAGCCGCACATGGTCAATTGTGCCGTTACCGCAAGAAGTTAAGTCAACTAATCTCAGCAGTGAATTGGAAACGTGGAATTCGAACAGCCATTTGACTTGGGTCCCATTTGTAGCTCTCTGGTAGGCGTTAAATTCAACATTCGACTCAGTGGAATCATAAGAACGTTTTCGCATTTGCATTGCATTGGAATTCTTCGGTTCTTATTCTACTCACTTCTTACAGGCATTCTTCGCAGCAAGTATAGCTTTAGATTGTATATGTAAAACATCTCACATACACAAACACACATCCTAACCATTTTGTTTTTTCACTCATAACCTCAACGGAACAATCGCGCGACTTTTAGCACACACGCTGTCTTCGCATCGTCGTCGTGTTCATCGTCGATTGTATACAAATTTTCATACATCCAAGTGTCTTATACTTCTCCACTTGTGTTGAGCCACCATTAGCATCTGATATAGTGTTCAAATTTGACATTATGCCCGATCCTCAAGGGACAAGTACACCTCAAGATGGAAGCAACAGAAATGCAGAGGCAGAGCTCGCATCGCTCAAACAACAACGAGGTAATATGAAACGGAACATCAGCAACATGAAAACCAAGGTAGAGCGTGATGGTGCTCAAACCGATCCAACGATCTTGGAATGTCGACTACAAATTGTAGAGTCATACTTCAAACAGATGATGTACGAGCAGAATGAAATTGAGAAATTTTCCCCATCCGATAACGCAAGAGGTGATCTTGAAGAAGTATACGTCACAACAAAGGCTAAAATCATATCGTTTATGACTCACCGTTCACCCCAACATGAAATGAGTTTACTAAATGCAAGTTCAGCAAACATGCAAATCCCACACAGTCGCTTACCAACGTTGAAGCTACCTCGTTTCGATGGAAAGTACGCTGAATACAAACGTTTTTATGCTTCGTTTGCACATTTGGTGCACAATGATTCGTCTTTATCCGCAGTGGATAAATTCAATTATCTGTTAAACTGTCTATCCGGACCCGCACTTACTGTAGTCGAATCATTCCAAGTTACGGCTGAAAATTATCCGCTGGCATTGCAGCGATTGAAAGAGCGATACGACAATAGTGTACTTATTTTTCAGGAGCATATTGTTCAATTGTTCAATATATCAGCACTCACCAAGGCAAACGCACAAGAACTACGCAAACTTATTGACACCGTAGCAGCTCTCCGAAGTTCATTGCTCACACTTGGAAACGAAATGGATGTTACGAATTCACTCATAGTGCATATTGTATTATCAAAGCTCGACTCGGAAAGCAAAAAACATTACAAAGAAAAAGAAAAAAGAACAGCATGCAACAACGCAGCTGTACAAAAAATAAAATTGAATATTAATAAAATACATGCGTTATTTTATTCAAATATTTCCACAACATTTACACGCTCTACCTTGGTTTTCATGTTGCTGATGTTCCGTTTCATATTACCTCGTTGTTTGAGCGATGCGAGCTCTGCCTCTGCATTTCTGTTGCTTCCATCTTGAGGTGTACTTGTCCCTTGAGGATCGGGCATAATGTCAAATTTGAACACTATATCAGATGCTAATGGTGGCTCAACACAAGTGGAGAAGTATAAGACACTTGGATGTATGAAAATTTGTATACAATCGACGATGAACACGACGACGATGCGAAGACAGCGTGTGTGTTGCTGCGAAGAATGCCTGTAAGAAGTGAGTAGAATAAGAACCGAAGAATTCCAATGCAATGCAAATGCGAAAACGTTCTTATGATTCCACTGAGTCGAATGTTGAATTTAACGCCTACCAGAGAGCTACAAATGGGACCCAAGTCAAATGGCTGTTCGAATTCCACGTTTCCAATTCACTGCTGAGATTAGTTGACTTAACTTCTTGCGGTAACGGCACAATTGACCATGTGCGGCTTCTTGCAATTACGAATCCGGGTTTACTTGATAAAGTTAATGATAACTTTCCAATGACAACGTCCTGTCACGATCGCCAGTAAATGTTGTGGAAATATTTGAATAAAATAACGCATGTATTTTGTTAATATTCAATTTTATTTTTTGTACAGCTGCGTTGTTGCATGCTGTTCTTTTATCTTTTTCTTAGTGATGATTTTTTACAGAGCGTTAAATTCAATCCCTGGTACTCGTTACTCGCGAATTGTTGCCAGCTGATTCGAATGAAAATTAACGCAAACATAATGTGAGATGAAATATAGCAAGCACGGTGACGTCACGTGGTTCGTCTCGATGGGAATTGAGTTTCCCCCAACATCCTCCACCCGTTGATGCGCAGGTATCAATTAAACGTTGCCAATTGGGAGTGGAGCTATTTTGCTAATAGGTCGCCTAAATGACCCTTTAGCGGTGTTGAGATCGACTACTCTCACCTTGCCGTCTTTGCCAGGTATTGCTGCTGATATCATGGCCATAGGCCAATGTTGAGGCGGCGTATTGTCCTCATGCACCAAAACAAGTTGACCCACTTCGATGTTTGTCTGAGGTGAGAACCATTTAGTCCGAGCTTGAAGTTGATGCAAATAGTCACGCCTCCATATTTGCCAAAATTGATTTTTAAGGAACGTAACTCTTTGCCATCTGGATAAGTATGACAATTTACTTTCATCAGTAACGTGAATGATATCGTCGGGAGGTGCCAGTAATGGTGAGCCGATTAGTAAGTGCGCAGGTGTTAGCACTTCACCATCATTGGGATCCTCAGATGTACATAAAGGACGCGAATTAAGCATAGCTTCGACTTCGGTTAATAAAGTGAACAGCTCCTCGAATGTTAGGTTAGCATGTGCGATGTTTTTTACCAGCAGCGTTTTCGCAGATTTCACTGCAGCCTCCCAGAGCCCCCCGAAGTGTGGCGCTCGGGGGGGGATGAAACAGAAATCTATGCCGATGGAAGCGCAGTGTGTGTAAATGCTGTCAACATTTTCAGAATTGAGGAATTTTTGCTGGAATTCCGATAATTTTGCCTGAGCTCCAACAAAATTTGTGGCATTATCGCAAAAGATGCGTTTCGGTATACCACGGCGACTGATGAATCTCTTTATGCATAATAAAAACGCATTCGTCGAAAGTTCTGTGACTGGCTCGATGTGAATCGCTTTGGAAGCGAAGCAGATGAACACAGCGACGTAGGTTTTATAAGGCGGCTTTCCTCTGATTTTGTATGACGTGTAGAACGGCCCGCAGAAGTCAACACCTGAAACTATAAATGGCCTTGCAGAACGTAGACGATTTGCCGGCAGGTTTCCCATTATTTGCGTCAGTAGCCTTGGTTTGTAATGGAAACAATGTGTGCAGCTACGGACCACCTTTCGCACTAGATACCGCAAATTGACAACCCACAACTTCTCACGCACCAGAGCAATTAATACCCTTTGTCCTGCGTGAAGATGTATTCTATGCAGATATTCCACGTACAATAAGATAAAGCGATGATTTCGAGGCACAATTGCAGGAAATTTGGCCTCAAACGGCATCTCTGAATTCTCGAGTCGACCTCCTACCCTTAGCACACACACTGTCTTGTTTTGAAGCTTCATTTCGTGTATAAACGGTGACAGTTTTTGAAAAATTCGTGATACGGACTTGCTTGATTGAAGCCGTTCGATTTCGGACTTATATTCGGAATGTTGAATGACGGAAATGATATGCCAAAACGTATTGTTTAATTCTGCGGCGTTTACTCGACCAATTCGATGTGCTTTTAATCCGTGAATTGGCGGAACTCCATTTGTGCAGCGGAACATGAAACTGAATATACGAACGATTTTGTAATATGATGAATACCTTTCGATGATGTTATTTAAGAAGTCATCGTCGAGCCTGTTGACGTAGACTACTCGTTTTCGCACTTCAATAGGTTCAGTTATAGACTTAAGTTGAGATGGCCAACGATCTTGACTAAATTTCAAAAATTCTGGTCCTGACGCCCACATTGTATGTGGCATGTCGTTTGCGCTGACTCCGCGTGACACAATATCAGCGGGATTGCTTTTTGTCGGAACGTGTCTCCAAGTGCCACCGTCACTATTGCTTTGCAATTCTGAAATACGATTAGCTACAAAACAATTTAGTTGTGAGGAATGCATTTCAATCCACTGGAGCACAATGTTCGAGTCGGTCCAAAAATGTACCGTCGTTAACCGGGATTCAATCGTGGGTCGAATTTTCTTCCAAATTCGGGATAACATCAAAGCGCCGCAAAGCTCAAGTCTTGGTAAAGATTGGGCCTTGATGGGTGCAACCTTAGCTTTGGCCATAATGAGAGCTGTTTTTACGTTGCCATCCACTTCAGTTCTTGTATATAGGCAGCATCCATATGCTCTCTCGGACGCATCCGAAAAACCATGTAATTGTGTGTTGCCACCAATTACCGTAAAAATGTACCTAGGCACCTCGATGGCGTTAATATTTGGAAGGTCTTCGTAGATCAGACGCCAAGCGTTCTGGAGGTCGTCTGGCAGCTTCTCGTCCCATCCAAGTTTTCGCAGCCACGTTTCTTGAATTAAAATCTTGCATTTGATAGTAACTGGACTTAATATTCCCAATAGATCGTATATTCGAGCAGTTTGGGACAGCACTGACCGCTTAGTGTATTCAATGGGACGGGAAACGTCAATCTGAAAACTAAATGTATCGCTTTTAGGGCTCCATAACATTCCCAATGCCTTGGCGACGTCCATCTCGTTGCTTTTGATTGCAAATTTGTCGCTTGAATGATCAACAACCTGTGTTGTATTAGAGTTAAATTTAGCCAGTTGCAGCCCAGCTCGGCTAAGTATTTTTGTGATTTCATTCATTTTTAAATTTAATTCTTCAATTGTGTCAGCACCGGTGAGAACGTCATCAACGTACAGATCAGTTGTAAGTACTTGAGCGCCAACTGGAAATTCAGATTTATGTTGTTCGGCTATATAAAACAAACTGCGTATAGCTAGAAAAGGTGCAGCAGACAGACCATAAGTTACCGTGTTCAAGCGATAGGTGCGCAAAGGCTCATTGGAAGTTGGTCTCCAAAGAATCAGTTGGAATTGTCTGTCAGCTTCATCGATCAAAAATTGTCGGTACATCTTTACGATATCGGCAGTAAGTGCAAATGCGCGCAGTCTAAAGGAAAATAGTGTAGTGATAAGGTCTTGTTGAATTGTTGGCCCAACCATCAGCAAATCGTTCAGTGAGAAGTTGGAAGACGTTTTTGCAGACCCATCAAAAACTACTCGTAATTTTGTAGAGGTGCTAGTCGGGCGAAGCACACAATGATGTGGGATATAAAAATGTGGTTTTGATTTGTCTATATACTCTATAAGCGACATGTGACCTAAATTTAGGTATTCGTCCATGAACTTAGCATATAGCTGGTTGAGTTCTTGATTTCTTGCCAACCTTCGCTCTACGGCTAAGAATCTCCGGACGGCAGTGTTATGTGAATCACCCAGTTTATGAGGATTGTGCTTAAACGGCAATTTTACCTGTACTCGACCCTCAGGTGTAGTGGATACAGTTTTCAAAAAGTGTTGCTCGCATTCGTTTTCTTCATCAGTGAAGACTTGCTTTGCCATTTCATAATTTTCGATTTCCCAAAAACGTTGCACAATGCTGTCAAGCGGTGAACTTTCTTGTAATATATTGCAATGCACAATAGTGGTGGAATCGGGTGATTCGAATTTGCCGCCAACAACCCACCCGAAGACAGTGTTAAACAATGTTGGCATTTGTGCACCCAATGAGATTTTTCCATTCAACAACAAGTCAAAAAATATTTCAGCACTGATAAGCAAATCTATCTTGGAAGGTTTGAAAAATGTCGGATCAGCAAGCTGAACGCCTTCTGGAATGATCCATGATGATTTGTCGATAAATTCATTGGGTTGAGTCAACGAAATTGACTTGATTACTGAAAATGTAGCTGACCAGCTGAATTCGGTGATGCGCGACTTTATTATAGCGGAAACAGTGTGCTTAATGCGTGTTGAAGAGTTAGAAATGCCTGCTACTTGTTGTGTTATAGGTTTACGTTGAAGCCGTAGCATTTTGGCAACTTCTTCAGAAATAAGATTTACTTCAGAGCACGAATCTAGTAGTGCACGAACTGGCTGCCATTGACCAAATTTGTCGTTTACTAAGACAATAGCAGTTGGCAAAAGTGCGCGTTGATGAGAACTAGTAAAAAATGATTTATGTGGTCGATCATTTTGTAGCGGCTCTGATGAGCTTGCCGAAACTGTTGTGATCGTCGGACTAGTGCTTGATATTGAAGAATTTCGGTGTAAAAGTGTATGATGTAACTGTTTACAGTTACGACATCGTGCACTTGAACTGCATTTTGCTGCAATATGCCCTTTTCGCAAACAATTAAGGCACAGTCCTGATGTCTTTGCATGCTCAATTCGTTTGGGGATTTCGGCTGCATTGAACTCAGGACAATTTCGAATTACGTGTTCCACAGAATTGCAAAATTGGCATGTCTCATTTGTCGTTAGAAATGTCTTATTATTCCCTTTTGCTGTTTGCTTTGATGCATCTTTTTTGCCAGTTGAATTGTCAGAATTTGTGGCCGGCGAATTGACCTCCAAATTTTGGCATCGACGTTCTAATATTTTGTAGCAATTATCCCAAGAAGGAAGACTTACGTATTCTTGTTTTTCATTGTAATGTTTTTTGCTTTCCGAGTCGAGCTTTGATAATACAATATGCACTATGAGTGAATTCATAACATCCATTTCGTTTCCAAGTGTGAGCAATGAACTTCGGAGAGCTGCTACGGTGTCAATAAGTTTGCGTAGTTCTTGTGCGTTTGCCTTGGTGAGTGCTGATATATTGAACAATTGAACAATATGCTCCTGAAAAATAAGTACACTATTGTCGTATCGCTCTTTCAATCGCTGCAATGCCAGCGGATAATTTTCAGCCGTAACTTGGAATGATTCGACTACAGTAAGTGCGGGTCCGGATAGACAGTTTAACAGATAATTGAATTTATCCACTGCGGATAAAGACGAATCATTGTGCACCAAATGTGCAAACGAAGCATAAAAACGTTTGTATTCAGCGTACTTTCCATCGAAACGAGGTAGCTTCAACGTTGGTAAGCGACTGTGTGGGATTTGCATGTTTGCTGAACTTGCATTTAGTAAACTCATTTCATGTTGGGGTGAACGGTGAGTCATAAACGATATGATTTTAGCCTTTGTTGTGACGTATACTTCTTCAAGATCACCTCTTGCGTTATCGGATGGGGAAAATTTCTCAATTTCATTCTGCTCGTACATCATCTGTTTGAAGTATGACTCTACAATTTGTAGTCGACATTCCAAGATCGTTGGATCGGTTTGAGCACCATCACGCTCTACCTTGGTTTTCATGTTGCTGATGTTCCGTTTCATATTACCTCGTTGTTGTTTGAGCGATGCGAGCTCTGCCTCTGCATTTCTGTTGCTTCCATCTTGAGGTGTACTTGTCCCTTGAGGATCGGGCATAATGTCAAATTTGAACACTATATCAGATGCTAATGGTGGCTCAACACAAGTGGAGAAGTATAAGACACTTGGATGAATGAAAATTTGTATACAATCGACGATGAACACGACGACGATGCGAAGACAGCGTGTGTGCTAAAAGTCGCGCGATTGTTCCGTTGAGGTTATGAGTGAAAAAACAAAATGGTTAGGATGTGTGTTTGTGTATGTGAGATGTTTTACATATACAATCTAAAGCTATACTTGCTGCGAAGAATGCCTGTAAGAAGTGAGTAGAATAAGAACCGAAGAATTCCAATGCAATGCAAATGCGAAAACGTTCTTATGATTCCACTGAGTCGAATGTTGAATTTAACGCCTACCAGAGAGCTACAAATGGGACCCAAGTCAAATGGCTGTTCGAATTCCACGTTTCCAATTCACTGCTGAGATTAGTTGACTTAACTTCTTGCGGTAACGGCACAATTGACCATGTGCGGCTTCTTGCAATTACGAATCCGGGTTTACTTGATAAAGTTAATGATAACTTTCCAATGACAACGTCCTGTCACGATCGCCAGTAAATGTTGTGGAAATATTTGAATAAAATAACGCATGTATTTTATTAATATTCAATTTTATTTTTTGTACAGCTGCGTTGTTGCATGCTGTTCTTTGATCTTTTTCTTAGTGATGATTTTTTACAGAGCGTTAAATTCAATCCCTGGTACTCGTTACTCGCGAATTGTTGCCAGCTGATTCGAATGAAAATTAACGCAAACATAATGTGAGATGAAATATAGCAAGCACGGTGACGTCACGTGGTTCGTCTCGATGGGAATTGAGTTTCCCCCAACAACTAGTTTAGCTAGTGAAATAAAGTGTTTGACATTTACTCCACCGCGAAAAGGCTGAATTAGTTGCACGAATCGCCCAAAAAATTAAAATACTGAAAGCTGAAGCATGGATGGCGGCGAAGACCAATTTTTTGAAGCTGGACCATCGGTATCAAAAAGACGGGGAACAACTTTCAATTACGAGCAAAAACAACTGCTCTGTAATAAAGTTAAAGAATTCCCTGGCATGTGGGATATAACTTCCGGAGCGCACAGCAACAACAATATATATACATGGAAGTATCTGCAGCTTGGCGCGAGATCGCCGAGTGCTTGGGAATATCAGGTAAGAATTAATCAGCATCAATGTTAGTAAAACATTGCCATTATTTTCCAAAGAGAAAGCAATATAACCTAAACATAACATACCACATGTGTGGCGCTGGTTTCCGAGCTTATGCGAATTATTTCACTTAACTTTTAAATCCAAGAAATTATTCGCTTTCATTGACAATGACAGCTCACATGTAAACAAAACTCAGCTGACTTTAGCGCGTGAAATATATGGCCAACTCTACAAAGATAAATTAGTATCTGCTCGATACCGGCCTTTATGTTGAAAATCTTTATCTGTCAAAAATTTTCAACACTTTAAACCCACCGGAATACTTTTAATGCTACGTCACAAGTGTACAAAAGACCCAAAAAAGTTCATTCAAAAATATATATATATATATATATATATATATATATATATATATATATATATATATAATATATATATATATATACAAGAGAAGTAAGTGTCCTTATAAGAACTAAATCTTCTTTATTCTTCACGGCGAAATCGAGTTGCCGCATTACTTTTGAGCTAATTAATAACAAGCGTTTAAAGAGCTATTTCGTAAATATAATAATCAGGGCGTGAAAATGAAACAAATAACGTTCGGGTTATGGTTTTGGTTTTGAAATGATTATGGTTTAGATTACGGTTTCGTTCTGAAAAAAATTATTTCGGTTTCGGTATCGTTTCGGTTGCTATTTTGCAAAGATTTTAAGAATCACGGAAAAAATTCAAGATATTAATCTCTTGCAAAGCAAACCCTAAAATTGTTATATCTCCAACTGTCGTTGCAGTACATAAAAAAAATTTTACTACGAAATATAGACTTCAAACGCACCTTAACCATTCAGGATTTAGTAAGCAATTCAGTACCGTGTCGATTTATAGACCATTGATATCAACAGCACAAAACTGAAGGCGTTGTCAATACGCATTTACACGTTAAGAAATTTCAATATTCTAGAGTCAGACTCACGAACAAATGTTTCGAGAAAATTAAGTAAGTAGAGAAAGACGTAAGAAGAAAAGAGACGGTGTTTTCTAACTGTTCCAGAACAATCTTCTGCATACTTCAATCAATGCTTCTCTTGCTTTCCCATAAATTCAAATGGAATAATTTCGAAACATGTTTCACAAATCTGGCCCGGCATACAGTGAAAAAAACTTTCGCCAGCAAGGGTCGCACGGGGAGGGAGAAAAGCACTTGCATGACACATCCCCTCGCGCTTGGTTACAAAAAATGTGTTTCATTATCGATATGTCTTAATGTGTAAATGCGTACAAACCTTATTTATTATGTTAGTGCCGAAAATCTTAAAGCTTCCAAAAGGTGCATCTTTGGCTGAAGTTAGGACATGGTGTAAGATGTGGCTATTTTTTTTTATCGTCAGTTACCATTTTTACACGACCCGCTAGATACGTGTTCACTCGACACTCTTAAGTCTATCTGTCTCTGTTTGCCCACACAATTTTACTGGTGGCAAAAAAGACAGATAGTCTTGTGAATTTAGCTCCTTAAGTTGAATTTAGAAAATACCCTTTCAGACTGTAAATTCTGAGTTTACGAGCTCACACGCCTATTCGAACTTAAATTAGATGTTTGCTTTGATTGATCGAAAAGATATCGTGGTATAGTGGATAGGCCTCCGCCTTGGAACCCGAAAGACTGAGGTTCGAATCCGGGAGCAAACAACATTAATTGGGGAGAAAGATATTTTATTTATTTTTATTATTAAAACAAACCAAAATTCATTTCACCTTTAAAGATTTGAAAAAAAGAAGCAAACAGGTAATTTCATCGTTGTCAAAAAAGGTAGTGAAATGTAAGGGTTGCAGCAACGAATGCCTAAACTCATGAGTTTATTTTTGAATTTAAATACCCTAAACTCAGTTTAAACTCACTACTAAAGTCTACTTAAGGTACTAAATTCAGTTTAACGCATTAGTCTGGAAACCATATAAGAGACACATAAACATTGACTGAATGAATCAGTTAATTGTTTTAGTGAAATGTATAGGCAAGAGTACATAAACACGCACACGGGTGACTGATCAGTCAGACTGAATGTTTATGTGGCGCATTAATGAGCGACCATGAATTAAATGAAATTTTGGGGAAGATGCTGCAAATTGTTTCAGAAACCGTTTCGAACCGGTTTCGGTTTCGGTGTTTCGGTTTCGGTTCGGAAACCGGTTTCCAAAAAACAAAATATCGATTATGGTTTTATTTCGGTTAAGAAAATAAACCGGTTACGGTTCGGGTTGCACGCCCTGATAACTTTACACGAAGTTAAAATTTTACCAATCGTAAAACTCATAACCAGCCATGCACAAAAGGCATTCAAAAAGGCAAAAGAGAAGAAGTTCGTGTACGTATATGAAGAGAGAGTTTTAAAAATGATACCGAACGAGTAGGCTCTGTGCCGCTTTTTTTCAGAAGAGAAGCTAGTTTTTGTATTTTTATGTTTTTGTTGTACTATACACTAACATTTTTCGGACGTTTGTCTGTAGTGGTGGTCATCACTGCTCATAACAAAAAGATGCACCAATATTAAATATGATTTAAACGATTCCTCATTCTTAGCATTATCCCATGGAAAACGAAAAGTCTTTGACCTTAACATTGAAAAATTATTTGCTTATGGAAAGATTGAACCAGCGCAATTATTTTCTAAACTTGAAACATTAGTTGGCAAAGAAAATTTCAATTCTATAAAACTATCGAGCAACGATACGTAGAAGAATTTAAGAGTGTAGGCAAAAAAATACTTAAAAAAGGTTACCATTGCTATAACACCCTTAATTATTTAAATTGCTTCAGCTGAACAAAATTACGAAATCTTACAAAAATATCACGATGATTTTACATGGAGAGGCCACCCAAGGATTAAAAGATTACAAGCAAAGATAAAAAGACATTGTTTTTGGAAAAATATGACATCAGAAAAGAGGTCATACGTAAAAAATGTCACCAATGCAAACTTAACACGACAGGTACTAATCATATAGAACTTCTTGTAAAAACAAATACACCAACTAAAGCCTTTGATTTAATACAAATCGACACTGTAGGCCCACTTCCGAAGTCGTTTAATGGTAACAAATATGCACTAACAATAATTTGTGAACTTACAAAATTTCTTATCACAGTAGCAATTCCCAATAAGTCAGCCAAATTATAGCTGAAGTTGAAAATTGCATACTTGTCTATGGACCAGTAAAATAAATTTTAACATATACGGGTACGGAATTGAAAAATGAAAGGCTTTAATCCATATGCAATCTATTAAAAATTCAAAACAAAATCTCAACTCAATACCACCACCAAACCTTAGGTACGGTGGAGCGATCCCATAGAACACTTAATGAATATATTAGATCCTATTTATCGACAAATAAACAAGACTGGGATCACTGGCTCAAACATTTCACTTACTGCTATAACACCAAGCCATTACACATGGGATCTGTTGTGTGCCACAACCGCACAGACATTTTTGTACCCATTCTTGTTCAACTAAGAACAAAAACCATAGCGCTCAAGCTTACGTAAACAAAACGATGATCGCCAATATCAAAAACTGTGAACGAAACCAAAAGCCAGACAATGGGCTCGGATGAGCAAGCGGAAGACGAAAGACCACGTGCAAGCGAGTCAGCAATAAGAAGCAACGGCAAAAGCTGTGCATAAGAGGTTCAACGCTTTCAAACGCTGACCTACGTCAGCAATGAAAGACGAAATGGACACACAGCAATAAAGCAATTGGCGTTAATCGTAACAACAACAACAGGCGAACGAGAAGGGCAGGAATTGCAGTAGCAACAGACTAACCGTTGCTAAGACGAAAACAACAACAACAAATGCAACATAGAAACACCGGCAGGGGAAAGGCTTAAGAAATCAACCAATTTCCAATGTTATATTTAAAAAGAAATATGACTTTAATAAACAATAGTTGAAACTGAATTCAATGGGGTTTTTATTTCTGGTCTTCGCTAAGACGTCCATCCCCAGCACGCAACATTTATGGCGCAGTTAGTTTTCAACTTGAAGTATGTTGGGAAAGAACAACGATCCTGATAAACAGGAATTGAAATTTTGGTTTGGTAACTACTCTCCAGTTGCAAGTGCCAAGTCAAAATTTTCAGTATAACAAAATATTATTTTTTTCGGTCACAAGTGGGTTTCAATCAGGGATTATTGAGCGTATTTTGTATTAAATTGCTATGTTGGAAAGCGGTGAATCCAATTGGGTCTCCGAGAATTGATAATTACGAAGGACACTTTAGTAATAACGATACGAAATAGGTAGAATAGCCCGGATTTGTCTTTTGTTATTTTTAACTCTTTGTGATTTGTGTTGCTATAAACGGCTGGAAAGCGGTGATGCTAAATCCAACTGGGTCCGGGAGAATTGATAATTACCAAGGACACCTTAGTTTCCCAACTTACTAAGCGTGGTATAGGAAAACCAATCCTAGTTCCAAATTAAATAAAAATAAAATTATATAAGAACAATATATATATATCGGTGCAACAATGCAACTAAGCCATTACAGAGGAAAGGCATCTACAAATTTTCATCGAAGTCAAAAATTTATCAAACATACACATAATAATAAGTATACAAATAAAATTGACAGACACATAAACACGTCTTTCAAAATTTGCTACTGGCTTCAATACGCATCCCATATCTGTTGAGTTCCAATTTTCAATACGCATATTATAGTTTGATTGATTTTTGTTCCTTTTCGCTAAACGGATTGTTTTTTCGTCGACTAATTAAACTTATGGAAAAAGAGTTAGAAATTTAAAAAAAAAGTTAAAACAGTCGGAGGAACACGCAAGCATAACAGAAACAGAAGGGTGAAGTCTAATCAGAGAAATAACTCCTTATCGTGAATTTTTGCTTTTATTCCAAAACGAGGTAGCGTTGTTCCGTTTTAACCAACTCGAAGAAGCAATTAAATTAATCGAAAAGGCCAAAAATTCAGTAAGCTTATCGAAAAACGTAACAGCTGTTGTAATTTTAGTCAAGTGATATGTTCCCTATGAACATAATGCCTAAAATCCTTTGTGAAAATAAAGAGGACTCAAGAATTATGCGTTATAATATCCTTTATTTAATCCTTTTTTATTTCACAATGTTATTAATGCTATCTCCTTACATTTACTCTTAAAACTTCCCTAATTCCCTATTCTCCAAGTCCACGCTCTAATCGCTGTTGCCACTGGTGAGTACATACGAGTCGAGTTGGGACTGTCGCAAACTGGTCTTCCGCAAAGAGTCCCTTTCTCCATCTCGATCTTCGGCTTATATGAAAAGAAACTGCTGATGCCGCATTGCTCATTTTCCAATTGCGTCTCGTTGAATTATTTTGCAACTTCTGGAACTGCTGAGCGCGTTCAATGTTGATCTAGTTTTCGATCTGCTTTTGCTCAATTGATTTTCGAGGTCACCAGATGTCACACTCGCCGCATAAGCACTTTCGCCAGGTGTTGTCTGAATTTCCTTGAGTTCGGAAATTCGCTTATCAAGTATTACTACTCGCCGCTCTGGTCGTGTGCCAACGTTGATCATATTTCGCATTTAAGCTTGGATTGGTTGTTGTTGTTGTTGTTGTTGTACTTTCGTTTGTGCTGAAGTCGTTTTGCTATACTTCGGTATATTCATATAAAGGTGACCATCGTGCATAATAATCGAATGCTCGTGAGTCAAATGTTGACTCACAACATCCCTCCCCCTTTTAAAGGAGTCGCGAGCATCGTGACTGCAAACTGTCGGAATGTCTGCTAAAAAAAACTGTTGCACGACATCCCTCCCCCTTTTAAAGGAGTTGGTGGCCAGGTTGTGATGACTTGCTTCGCAAAATTTTATCACCTGAAGATTGCTGGTTGCTGTAGTTATCGTTATTGTTCTGTGTTGATATTGATGTATTCGAAAATTCCGCTAAGTCCTTTATGTACGGCTACTTGTGTACTTGATTCCCCTGTTGGTGTGTGTTGGAGCTCGGCGTCTAGCTAATGAAATATGCTTACTTCTATACAATTTTCTACTTTGATAAAAATATTCTTGTGTAAACAATTTTTTAAACTTCTTTTTGGTTTTTGTTTATTTTTCGTAAAGGTTTCTATTTTAATTGCAGAGTTCTTAGTACATAATGTCTTAAAATTTCAATTTCAAGATTTCTTTTCTGCTTAAAAGTTTGCTTTGTTTTTTCAAAAAATTCTTACTTGATTATTAAATTTTCCTCAGTTATAAATTTGCGAAAATTTTTTTTTTAAATACATTTACTTTATATATATAGATTCATTTATTTTTTAATATGTTATGTTTTTAAAATTTGTGTGCAAAATTGGTTTTTAAGATAATTCTTTTCCGCATACTTTACTTACTAATTATTATTTGATTTCTCATTCAAATATGTATCATCCCTATTATCATAATTTACTCTGATAGGTTCATTTTTGACATTTTATTTGGTATACATTTTTAATTCTAGGTTTCAATAAAATATTTTTTTCTATTTCTCTTTTTATTTATTTTTTTTTTTAACTGTTCCATACATTTTCGTTTTTATTCTTTTTATATTGAGATGCATTTTTATATAAAATAATTTTTATTTATTTATTTATTTTTTTTTTAATTTTTGTTTTTTTTTTAACAAAGGAGGTATTGTGTAACAAAAATACCTATCTTTTCAAGGTATTGATTTTAATTAATTTCTTTCGACTATGTATATACAAATATTTAGTAAATATCTGTATAAGGGTGTTTATTAGGCTGGGTCGTTTTTACGAAAGTTGTATGATCGCGTTGGAATAGTAAAATTATGTTTCCTTATGTATAAAAAATAATTTTGTGTAAAAAAAAATTCAAAATAAGCTGCATCTTCATACCGCGCAAGCGGATTGAAAGCTGGAAAAAAAAATTTATATGAGATTTTTCCGACTTCAATGATAAAATTTAGAATTTCTCAGCTTTAATCTCATTTTTTAAATACATTGTGTTCCCAGATATTTTTGGTCATAAAACTATCTTTCAAAGGAAAGCAACGAAACTACGATCGACCAAAATTTTACGGAGATATGGTCGAAGAAACTCAGACCTGAGGAAATTGCTCCAAGACATGCCAAAAATGTGTTCGAACCTATCAATTTTGTAACCATTTGGAAGAAGGCATATTGCCATTTCAAAAAAATCTTCCTTGAAGAAAATCGGTTATTTCATAAGGTTGTTATAACAATTTATATATTTATCTATTTATCGATTTCATTTCAGAACGTGCCCTGAAAAAAAAGTCCATGAAAGTTTAAAATCCTTCTACTTGAGCTCGAACAGGAAAAAACAACGCTCAATTACGATTCTAGATTTTTTAAATCGGTTCACAGAAACCAAAGTTACACGGCTTTGAAATTGGACAATTTATTATTTTTTAAATCCTGTGTTAGTTTAAAAAAAATTCCGAAAAGTATACTACATTTTTTTTTTATTCGATAATGAGCTCATGTTTGGGAAAAATATATAGCAAAGTCATACCCGACAAACTCTGTGTCGAGGGTATATGGCATTTTTTCGTCCGTACTCGAGATGACTTAAAAAAAAAATTATATAGAAATGGTTAGTATCTTCAGGAAATTCCATTTAGCCATATCGGTCTGTTACAGTTTTCTTATCGAAGGAGTTGAGCAATCTTGACTAAAGGTATGGAGATTTGGGGAGCTATGAACAAGAACATGTTCGAGAAATGGGCTTGATCGGATTGTTTTTAGGGATCCCTCCAGTACAAGCGTCTGTTATGAAAGTCACGAAAACTGATCTGTTTGTATATTTGTGATATTTTGATTAAATTTTCAGTTTGAGCTTATTTACAAAATTTTAAAAAGCGGGCGTAGCTAGAGGGTTGGTTTGGAGAAATGCCTCCTACATCCACAATTTACAAGAGTATTGAATTAATACTTATTGATTAAAAAAATCAAGCAATGCTGAATTTTTGAGCCTCCCAAGCGGTTTAAAGTTGAAGTAAGTTGACTTTGCTATATATTTTTCCCAAACAAGAGCTCATTATCGAATCAAAAAAAAAATGTAGTATACTTTTCGGAATTTTTTTTTAACTAACACAGGATTAAAAAAATAATAAATTGCCCAATTTCAAAGCCGTGTAACTTTGGTTTCTGTGAACCGATTTAAAAAATCTATAATCGTAATTGAGCGTTATTTTTTCCTGTTCGAGCTCAAGTAGAAGGATTTTTAACTTTCATGGACTTTTTTTTCAGGGCACGTTCTGAAATGAAACCGATAAATAGATAAATATATAAATTGTTATAACAACCTTATGAAATAACCGATTTTCTTCAAGGAAGATTTTTTTGAAATGGCAATATGCCTTCTTCCAAATGGTTACAAAATTGATAGGTTCGAACACATTTTTGGCATGTCTTGGAGCAATTTCCTCAGGTCTGAGTTTCTTCGACCATATCTCCGTAAAATTTTGGTCGATCGTAGTTTCGTTGCTTTCCTTTGAAAGATAGTTTTATGACCAAAAATATCTGGGAACATAATGTATTTAAAAAATGAGATTAAAGCTGAGAAATTCTAAATTTTATCATTGAAGTCGGAAAAATCTCATATAAATTTTTTTTTCCAGCTTTCAATCCGCTTGCGCGGTATGAAGATGCAGCTTATTTTGAATTTTTTTTTACACAAAACTATTTTTTATACATAAGGAAACATAATTTTACTATTCCAACGCGATCATACAACTTTTTTTTTTTTTCATATAAGAACGACCCACCCTAGTGTTTATACTTACCAAATTATTTTCTATCTTTATTATTATTCTGGTTGGTCCAACTGGTTTAAAGTCATCGCCAGTTTTATTTCCACCGAGTGTCCTCTTGTTCCTAAGCTTGTCTTGAAAATATAAAACATATAAAAATTACTGTGCTCGAGTCATTTCTGTATTCTTTTGCTTTTTACTTTTCTTACTTTTGCAACGTTCTGGTTTCAAATATCATGATACGTTGCTTCAGAGCTTTCATTGGCAAAATAAACTGTTCGGTTCTTTTTGTTTTGTTTTTTGCTTATTTCTTTAATTTAAAAACAAAATTTTTTTTATGAAATAAAAACGCATACCGGGGCCTGTTCAAAATATTCGTGACTGTAAGACATTAAAATAGTTTTCAAGATTTCAATTCTTTTTCTTTAAAGTTTTGATAGGAAATTCTAATTTATACATCGCCCTAAGCGATGTTTAAAAGAAACTCTGTCATAATTAATTTTAAAACGTTTAGATCTCACTTTACGTGATAAAAATTTTTTTTTTTTTTTTTTTTTTTTTTTTTTTTTACATTAAATAACTTTTTACGGCACTTTAAAATTGTACGAAAATATTTTGCTTAAAGGATTCGTTTTTAAAGTTAAAATTTCGCTATCGCTAATATTTGACTTAATGGTGTGGTTCACGCCATCCCATTTAAAATTTTGTTGTAGTAAAACGATTGCTCCTAAAAACCTGTTATAGACTGTTTTTACTGTATCAAAAAACTTTTTTAATACCTTTCTAATTACCTTTCGATTCCTGGGCATAACTGACATGTTCCTAGGATCAATTTTTTCAATTAAATTGTTCGCTTCATGATTTTTAACTCTTTCTTGATTTCCCGACCAGGGTAAATCTGATGCCTTTACTGCGGAATTGTGTGGCCTACTCAGTGGGTCCTTAAAATTTTCCTCTGATATTTCTTCTTTACATGAAAAATCATATTCCTTCTTCAATAAATTACCATAACGATTTCTGTCGACTTCTTCGTCGAGTTTATAATCTTCACTACCTGACTCTTTATTCACTTCAACCTCACTGATTTCCAAAATAGGTACAACTCCTTTTCCGCCAATAATCTTGGGCGATTTTCTTATCAAATCTGGTATAATATCTTTTTTATGCACTACTAACTCTCCTGACAATCTTTTTGCACAAATTTCTTCTACTCTTGCTTCATTAGCTTGGATCGTGACTGTCTCCTCAGTACAAATCCTATTACTAAAGTTGGAAACAAGAAATGGTAGTGATACAATTTGTCTATCATTGTTGCAGAAAGAGATATCTTTTTTAATATTATTAATTCTGGAATGCTTCCCCTTCTCATGTCTGTTAAAAAAATTCTCCTGTTGTCTCTTTTCTTTTCCAATACTCTCAGTTTTCCCACCAAACGCTTCTAGTGTAATCAAACTTGTATCTGAACCTGTGTCCACTAACAATGTAATTTTTTCATTTATAGCCTGTCCGCATGGAAGCACTATAAACGTGTCGTCTGACACCGGCTCTACAGTTTCAATATTACTACTGTACTTTTGGCAATGAGTAACTAACTTTGTCACATTATCCATACTATTTTCCCCTTGATCTACTGTTCTTTCGGCGGTACTATTTATTTGATAAAACTTTGTTTCTATTGGTTCGCTTAAGTGCAGTCTTCTTCGTTCTAATACTTTATTTTTCAACGCAATTTCCTTATTGCTTTCTATTCTGATAGGACTCTTAAAATGTTCGCTTTCTTCTATTTCATCAAAGAATATTTTGTTTAAATATGACTCTTTCAACTCTATACCATTCTTTTCATGGCTATCGATTTTCTTCTGAGATTTTACTCCTTCTTTAAACTTGATTTGTTTTGGCCTCTTAACTGTGCATTTTAATTGGGCATTCCGGTCTACGGGCCTTGACCGGGCCGCTGGGCGTTTCCCTGGTTATTATCCCTTTCTTGTTGCATATTACAAAATCTCGCTGTGTGCCCAACTTGAGAACATTTGTAGCATTGAATATCACTGCGGCTATTTTGAGAAAAATCATTTATGAAACTATTCGAACCAGCATGTGGTGAAAATTGATGATTGTAGGACTGATTTTGATTAAAATTTTCTTTCCTATTTTCAATTGCGTCTCTTCTAGATGGTGCTATATTCAGGAGTTGAATTTCTTTCATATTATTTTCATCTTGCCAACTTTTACAAAATTTGTTACTTTCGTGGCCTTTCATTTGACATATATTGCAAAATAGATTTCTAAGCCTGCCAAAACATTTAATTTCTAAATGACCTTCTTTCCCACAATACGTGCAGGCTAATCGGTCAAATCTTGGCTCTGTTCTATTCTCACTGCAATTTGCATTCTGCTCATGGCCATATTCAAGGCAAATAATGCAAAAAGGGGTATTTCTCCTGTGCTGGCAAATATCTCGTGTATGGCCTGCCACATTACAAAAAGAGCAAATAATTGTTTGCGGAATGTTAAAAATTTGATTGAACTTGCTATTTTCTGCATAAAGGTTTTCTGAGTCTTCTGCTATTTTAATCAAAAATGAGAGAGGCTTATCCCTATGGCCTTCTAGCCGGAGTTGCATACACTGATCCTTTACTCCGAAAATGAACTTATTTTTAGCCAGCTTTTGGTACTCGTTAAGTGCAGACACTGCCTCAGATGCATTCCACGATTCCCTTATTAATTTTTCGGCTTCTTTTAGCAAGGACTCTATCTTTCCCCAAATGACGATGCTTTTTCGTTTAAAATTTCGGTAGCATTTTCTATTTCAAACCTAATCGTTTCTAAAGTTTTGTGCTTCACAAAGGTATTCTTAATAAATTCACCCAGTTTCCCTATGTGCTCAAATTGTTTTTGACTGGTCTTTATGTAAGCTGGCCCTGAAAGCCTCTGCTTTACGCATTTGCTGATGTCCTGTTCGTCGACATTTTGTGTTGTGCTCCGAAGTAACTCTAAACCAGTAACAAATTTCTCTACTTCCGAAATTAATTCTGGGTGGTCTTGTCCTGAGAAACATGGGACTAAACTAACAACCTTTTTCATGACCTCATCTGCTGGGGTGGCCATTGTTACTTTTATTAAAGGTATTACTGTTTTTGAAGTGGTTGGTTGTTCAATTATTGTTCTTTGGGACTCTGTTTGTATATCTGTTTGGATGCTCTGATTTTTATTTGGTATTTTATGTGAGATTTTATCCCTTAACTCTTCTAATAGGCTGGAATCTTTTTTATTTGAACTTTTCCCTTTTGGTTCTTCTACTCCGGTATCTGTTCTATTTGAAAGTTTCTCCCTCAGTTCTTCTAGTAAACTGGTATCTGTTTCACTATTTGGGCCTTTTCTTTGATTTACGCTAACGAAATCCGTAGGAGGTTTCGGCGGAGGGGGTGCTGGTGTCGGGGGTATCAGATTTTCTGCAATTTTTACCGGGGGGGGTTTCCTACCCGGTGTTGGTGATGGTGAACCTCTATATACTATTCGCAACTCTTGTTTTAATTCTGTTATCTGCTTTTTTAATCGTTTTACCTCTTCTTCTTTTTCCTTAAGAGCTGCCTTATCCTGTTCTAGAGTTGCAGTTAACCCTTTTCCTACTGCTTTCCGTAAGGCTTCCCTAAGATCCTCGTTTTCTTTCTCCGCTTGCTCTATTAACGCGTAGCTCTGCTCTATCTGCTGTTTTAATTTCTTGCAATTTTTGTTGAGATATTTTACCGTTTCTTCCAAATTACTCAATTTTTCCTTCTCTTCCCCTGTGTTTACTGAATTTTTAACCTGATTTATTAAAAATATTGCTTCTCCAATTTTCGAAAATTGCCCTAACACCAACTGGTCCTTAATTAACTGTGAAATTTCCTTGTTAAGGTTTATCTCGTGCAACAATTCTCGCGCTTCTTCCAAAATTCTAATACTGTCAGATTCGAATTCTGCAACCTTTTGCTTCAAAATTCCTAATTCCAGTTGAATACTGCACACAACAAGAAGGACTCTTTGCGTTAAAAATGTTTCTCCAATTTTTGTACTCACCATTTTGATATTTGCTCGTATGATTTCTTTTTCCTTTTTGTTTCTTCTGTTGCTGCTACCGTTGATATTTAAATTTTACCAGTTATAATATCCTTTTTGTCTTCACAAGGCGTTCAAAAAAAAAAATATTTTTACTGCAAGAATAAAAACTTTTTCGATGAAAATTCAGCAAGTTATGTCAAAAAAAACATCACTTGTGAATGTTGTCTTCGTCTTCTCTATCCTAATTGTTTCTGTCGTTTGACTTACGAATTTTCTGAGTTTAGCTTCTTCGGTTCTTGATATCCAATTTTTTAAAGCTTAATTAAAGCTCCGCTTCAACAAAACTCGTATTTTTGTAGGTCACACTTCAAAATTTTCTTAGGATAATTTATCAAAAGTTCTGAACCTTTTAAATCGTGCTACAAGGATTAAAACTTTCTCAAAAATTGGCAGATTACGTTAAAAACGTCATCTGTCAATTTTATATTTTTTAAGCCACCTTACTGGTCTTCGTCGTACGACATATGAATTTTTGAGTTAGGCTTATTCGGTTCTTGATATCCAATTTTTTAAAGCTTAATTAAAACTCCGCTTCAGCTTAACTCGTGTTTTCGTATGACGCACACTACAAAAACCTTCAAGGATAACTCTTTTGAAAGTTTTGAGCCTTGGTTCGTATCCAACTGAAAGTCAGTCGAACACCGGCTGCGCCAAAATGTTTTAATTTTAGTCAAGTGATATGTTCCCTATGAACATAATGCCTAAAATCCTTTGTGAAAATAAAGAGGACTCAAGAATTATGCGTTATAATATCCTTTATTTAATCCTTTTTTATTTCACAATGTTATTAATGCTATCTCCTTACATTTACTCTTAAAACTTCCCTAATTCCCTATTCTCCAAGTCCACGCTCTAATCGCTGTTGCCACTGGTGAGTACATACGAGTCGAGTTGGGACTGTCGCAAACTGGTCTTCCGCAAAGAGTCCCTTTCTCCATCTCGATCTTCGGCTTATATGAAAAGAAACTGCTGATGCCGCATTGCTCATTTTCCAATTGCGTCTCGTTGAATTATTGTGCAACTTCTGGAACTGCTGAGCGCATTCAATGTTGATCTAGTTTTCGATCTGCTTTTGCTCAATTGATTTTCGAGGTCACCAGATGTCACACTCGCCGCATAAGCACTTTCGCCAGGTGTTGTCTGAATTTCCTTGAGTTCGGAAATTCGCTTATCAAGTATTACTACTCGCAGCTCTGGTCGTGTGCCAACGTTGATCATATTTCGCATTTAAGCTTGGATTGGTTGTTGTTGTTGTTGTTGTTGTACTTTCGTTTGTGCTGAAGTCGTTTTGCTATACTTCGGTATATTCATATAAAGGTGACCATCGTGCATAATAATCGAATGCTCGTGAGTCGAATGTTGACTCACAACATCCCTCCCCCTTTTAAAGGAGTCGCGAGCATCGTGACTGCAAACTGTCGGAATGTCTGCTAAAAAAAAAACTGTTGCACGACACAGCAAAGAGAGAATAAACGAAATGGAAGAGAATATCAAGCATCTTTCATTAAATTGTCAGACATTGTGGAAAATAATAGATGAAGAAACACTTCTAATTGAAGAATCGGAGGAGCAAAATCAATCACTGCGAGAAGCTCTCAAGGAGGCCGCAAAAACCAAAACTTATCAGACGCATTTGAACCAAATAGGGAAAAGGAGAAAGAAATCCAATACCTCAAAGTAGAAATCAACAACCTCAAAAGAGAGTTAAGAACGATCTGCGATACATCTCCACTTTCGGAAAGAAAAACATTACAAAATCGTGCACAGCAGACTAATCTGGCAGTAACAAGTCCAACAACGAAATCAACAAAAAACTTCACGCAACTGGCATCTCTTGAAGCCCAACAAGTACCGAACATTTAATTTACAATGGCAACGAATACAAATGAAGCTATTCGAAGTGCGCATCTACTTGTTTCCTTTTTTGACAGCACGAGGGTCAGGACTCAAGGAAGAAATTCTGAAATTCGTTGGAGGATGTGAAAATCTCAGAGCAACGATCAACACCGAAAACGAACAAGGAATCATAAGCGCTATAAAACAGCGCCTAACAGGAGATGCGTTCGAAAGGATGAACGCAAAGATATTCAACAATCTAAACGAAATGTGCCGTTTTGTCAAGACCACGTAAGCTTCGAGACGAACATTAGAAACCGTAAGATAAGATGTCGATAATGGCATTCAAAGAGAAGGAGAACATGCGAGACATTTCGGAGCTCGAATGAAGACATATCTGAGCGAGGCGGAATGACAAAATAGCAAATAAGTTGACGGGAACAGGCATGAAGGAATTGATCGAATCAACACAGAAGTTGGAAGAATTGTTGAGAAGAAAAGCTCCAAATGCTCCTCAAACATTTACATGTAACACGAACGCAATAAACGTGGTACCTATTCACCAAGAAATAGAGTGCTCGTTTTGTAACGAAATCGGTAATGTATGGGACGTCTGTCTTAAAAGAAGGAACACAGCGCTATGCAGGTCTGGTGGTATATATGGTCACGTGAAAAGACCAGACTGCCCCAAAAACAATACTCCAAAGACAGATAAGTACAAAGCCCAAGACCATCACTGGATGCACATTTTGTTCTCGTTTAGGGCATAGCGTCGAAAATTATAGGAAGAAGCTAAACCGACTTTTTTGCGAACGCTATCAAGTAAAAGGACACAACACTAATAATTTCTGTTTTCAAGGAAATGGACCGCACAGAGGAGAACAACAGCCACCACAACGAATAAACATTAACCAGCAGAATATGGCGAACAATAGGGATGCAAATACCAGACCTTAGAATCGAAATAATATACAATGCTTCAAGTGTCAAGGAATAGTACACACTTCTCGATATTGTACGCAACAGCAACAAAGCTCGGGAAACTCCACACGGCCAAGTCTTGGCCAACAGACTGGAATACCCAAATCATATATTACTATATGTGGCACTCCCAACAACAACCGAATTAGTGATGCTAGAATGTTTTGAGTACTCACTCAATTTTGTAACTAAGCATTCTTGCGTTGAAATTTTTTAATTTTTTCTTTTTAGTATACAACCTTTTAGGATTTTCATGAACGATTATGCAATACTGTGCCCTTTTCAAGAGAGGAGTTCGAAAAATAAGTAGTTTTTGTATTCATTTTAGCATGATTTGTTATAAGTACTTGAGCCATTAGTTTGGTATCGAGCTAGAATTTTTTCTACATCACTGAAAAGTTCATATCAGCTGTTCTGTTTTGTAAACAAACATTCGGTCATATTCGACGCATGAGTGCTCTTCTTTAGCGTTGTTGAAGAACAAATGGAAAATTTCACGTAAAGATTGTTGATCTTATATAAAAACCATATTTTAGTCGAAAAAAATGAGTTTTAACAAAAAATATTTGACGAACACTTATACATGTATATGAGTTATACCAAACATTTTGGTACATGTTACAAGATTTGAAAAGATTTGTTAGACCGGACCCGGAATTTCTCGGGGGCGTGCTACGTTTTTGATTTTGCCATAAGAATGCATGCAACGGGGGCCTACTTCAACTCAACAAGCATAGTTGTTGTAGAGTGCCACATATAGTAATATATGGCCCAAATGAATAGCGTAAAAAGGCCATCCTCTGCCCCAGAAAATGTAAGAAATTGGAAAAATTATCAGAAACTAAGGACTAGGACAGAGTTCAAAAACAACAAGAATGAATGCCAAAAACAATTATTCACGGAGAAAAATGATTGCAAAGAGCAAGAAAAACAGAAAGCATATGAACACGGAATGCGAACTAAGAAAACTAATGGAGATAGAAGTCAATAACACTTTTAAAGGAAATTTTGAACTTCATCGTAAAACATGGAAACATGGAAATATGGAAACCAGAAAATATAACGCGCACTGAAACCGGAGCCAGATAGCCAAAAGGAACAGATAAAACGATTTTGAATCGAACATATAGTTGGGAATGGTTTTTTTTAATTGTTTCATTGTTAATGAACATAATATATCGAAACCGGCGCAAGTTCCAAATGAAAGGAATAACGAGGACAGCACAGAAGTTCGGTAAACGTATGATGCACGTTTCAGGGAAAGCACCACAGGGAGATGAATACATCGAAATATCCTGTACACACGCTATCGATGGGAAGTTCACCTTGTTGGTTCATTCAGGGGCCGAAACGAGTTATATAAAGCGAGAAGTCTATATATAGTACTTAAGATAAATCCTGAATAAAGATCGAAATTACACGTTATGCCATACAACAACACACTGTGAGGACTCACAAAAACCACCGACCATCATATCTGTAGATATTGTTTACTTTTTTTTATTATAAATTTCTCTTTATATTTTTTTAATTCACTCTTATAATAAATATTAGTAGGTAGGAACACGCTAAAATGACGTCACGGCGCGATCAGATTTCCCCCTTAACATTTTATATAGTAGGAACAACACTAACGATAAGAAGTAGGTAAAAGTTATCGAATGGTAGGTTTAAATTATAATTTGGTAGATTTAAGGAAAACGTAAGCTTGACTTTTGTATATGATAGCATCTAAACAAGGAACAGTTATGAGTAGGAGTACGAATTAGAATAGTATTAAGAATGATTACCACCATTTAAAAGTCCTAGGTTTAAGTATTTCATAACCCATAATTTGGGATATATGTTTGTAACTGCGTGTAAAGAGTGACTAACGCCGAACAGCTGAACTCACGATGTAGAAGACCAAGAGTGGCAGCACAACGGAAAGTGAAGCGAAGCGCTCTGCTAAGAATTCGAAGTCACGACCGACTTCACTTGTTCCTGAGCAGCCGAAACGATCGGACCGATCCCAACGTTTGGAACCAAGACGGAAACGAGTAGCGGGGAACACGACGAGGAACCCCCAAGCAAGCATCACGAATCATCAAGACGGGGAAAAAAACGAGAAATAAGGAAGCCAACCAAACGAAACAGGAAGAGGAACGGAGAGACGACGTCAGCAACAAGTCAGAGTGGTGAGATAACTTAAAGAAATTTGCAAGAATTATTTCACGTGCTTTCGTGTGCCCAGAGGAAAGTTCTATTCAATTCAGGACCTCATACCCGTTTCCACGCACAGTTGAAACTTGCGTGCGATTCAGGTTATTCTAGTAGTTACCACGTGCAGTTGAAACTCACGTGTGCCCAGAGGAAAGATCTATAAAATTCAGGACCTCATACCCGTTTCCACGCACAGTTGAAACTTGCGTGCGATTCAGGTTATTCTAGTAGTTACCACGTGCAGTTGAAACTCACGTGTGCCCAGAGGAAAGATCTATTAAATTCAGGACCTCATACCCGTTTCCACGCACAGTTGAAACTTGCGTGCGATTCAGGTTATTCTAGTAGTTACCACGTGCAGTTGAAACTCACGTGTGCCCAGAGGAAAGATCTATTAAATTCAGGACCTCATACCCGTTTCCACGCACAGTTGAAACTTGCGTGCGATTCAGGTTATTCTAGTAGTTACCACGTGCAGTTGAAACTCACGTGTGCCCAGAGGAAAGATCTATTAAATTCAGGACCTCATACCCGTTTCCACGCACAGTTGAAACTCGCGTGCGATTCAGGTTATTCTAGTAGTTACCACGTGCAGTTGAAACTCACGTGTGCCCAAAGGAAAGCTCTATTAAATTCAGGACCTCATACCCGTTTCCACGCACAGTTGAAACTTGCGTGCGATCCAGGTTATTCTAGTAGTTACCACGTGCAGCTGACACTCACGTGCGCCCAGAGGAAATATCTATTCAATTCAGGATCTTATACCCATTTCCACGCACAGTTGAAACTTGCGTGTGATCCAGGTTATTCTAGTAGTTACCACGTGCAGTTGAAGCTCACGTGTGCCCAGAGGACCCATTGGGGTCAACTTTCGTTCGCCACAGGGATTTAATCACCATAGTAAAATTCTAAAGCCAAGATCTATATACCAACGCACGGTCGATTCGTCTCGTTTACACGAGACCAGTTGTACAAGCCAAGATTTACCTACCGACGCACGGTCGATTCGCCGCGTTTACACGAGACCAGTTATATAAGCCAAGATTTATATACCGACGCACGGTCGCTTTTGCCGCTTTTACACGAGATCAGTTGCATAACCGCATTTAATACCCTCTGCACGAGCCTCCTTGAGTCGATTTCAAGAATTTCACGGATAGAGCTCCGCTCTGTCAAACCACTGTTCAGTTTCGCTGATGCACCGAATTAATTGCAAAGAGGCTCTTTACGCGCAGATCAGTAGCTAGGCCGCGTGTAAAATAAATTAGTAGTAGTTAGTTAGTTAGACATTAATAAATTAGGTAGGAATATTTTGTACTCTCCCGATTGAATCCATCTTGGTCAAAGACCCTAAAGAAGTCGACCAGTTTGCCTGTAAATATAGTTTTATTAATTAAGAATAAAATTGAAATTGTTATAAACTGAAAATCTTTTGTGGGTTTCCTTTCAAATAAATAAGTGTAAGGAAACTGTCCTTGGTGACTCGGCTGAGTTAATACCCCGGCCTGGAAAGGTCCCTTACAATGGCGCCCGAGCAGGGACCTACAAAGGATAAAAATCAGGAAACTGGCAAGGATGATTCAAGAAAGGAAGAGATATCAGAGGTGTCAAATTTGTTTGTGCCCACCGCTGATAGAGCTAGCAAATCTAGTGCCGATAATACCGCCGCGAAAAGCAAACTACGGATAGGGTGGATATATAAAGTTAGGAAAGAGGATCTCGCGTCATATTTAGAGGAATTTGGACTAGATAACGCGGGGACGGTTGATCAATTGAGACACAGATTTTCCACTTATATAAATGACAGCGAGCACGACGAAGACACAATGAGAAAGCTACAAAATCTTCAGAGCAAACATGCTCGTGGCAGTTCTCCTGTGCCTCCGATCGTGGTCACCGCAGACAACCCTATTCCGCCAGAAATTCCAAATCATGACGCCAGAACGTTATCGTTTACTCCAGTCGCTACTCCGCGGCTAACTAGCCACGCATCGGTCATAGACCAGGTCAGGAAATGGGCGGTGAAGTTCGACGGAAACAGTGAACCGTTGGAATTCATCGAAAGGGTCGAGGAATTGGCTGAAGCTTATGGCTTCCCAACAGATGTCCTCGTCAAAGCACTCCCAGAACTCTTGAGTGGAAAGGCCCTGATGTGGTTTAGAAGCAGTAGAAAGTTTGAAGGCTGGAAGGAATTTAAAGACGAACTTTTCACAATTTTTCTGCCACCCCGATTCTCCAAACGGTTGGAGGAACGCATTAAAAATAGAAAACAAGCCTATTCCGAGCCATTCTCCGATTTCGCAATTTCATTGCGACACCTCATGAAGTTCACCACGTGGACAGAATGCGAGAAGTTGGATTTGCTGTATGAAAACAGTCTCGTAGGCCTCCAGCTGTATGTCAAGAGGCACGAAATCTTTTCGGTGGCGGATCTGATCTTCCATGCCAACGAATGGGAGAGAATCCAGGGCGACGGGGCTCAGGAGCCGCCGTCCCGAGTCCGCTCTCCCACATTCTCAAGAAAACGAGTCACTTTCGCTCCAGTCGAGAGCACTTTTCCTGATCCCGAGGGGACACCACATCAAGCTACTCTAGCCCAAGCTGAGAGTGCTACCTCCGAGTCTGTCCGTATACCAGCCACTTGCCGCCGCTGTGGGCAAACAGGCCACTGGGCAAAAACTTGCAAAAACCCGCAGCGATTGTACTGCTGGGATTGCAGCAAGGAAGGTAAAAGAACCTACGAATGTTGCCGCACGGGAAACGGAAACGATCGCCAGGCCAGAGGGGGGACCTCCAGCGATCGACCAAGCCGCCCCACCCAAAAAGTAAATCTCTTGTCCTCAGATGGTAGGCGCATTGACGCTCAAATAGAAGTTGAGGGCCAGGCGATGCGAGCTACCATAGATACAGGGGCCACTCGTAGTTTCATGAAAGCGCACGTTGCCGAGCGGTTGCGAACCCCTGAGAATTCAAAAAAAACATCAGTGACAGTACATTTAGCAGATAGGTCCCCGTCTATAGTAAACGAGACCCTTCTGGTAGAAATTCAGTTAGGGCAAACCAGAGCACGAGTCCAAGTTCTCGTGATGCCAGAGGCCATGGATGACTTCATACTCGGTATGGACTTTCTGGCCACAGTAAATGCCGAAATGATAATAGGTACCCAGAGAATCAAAATTTCTCCCAGTGGATGTCCGTCCGAGAAACGGCAGCGACATGGTGCCATTACCGAAATCAAGCCAAAGAGTACGGAAGATATTCAGGATTTTCTTGCTTCAGAATTAAAGCTGTTTGAAGGGCTCGCGGGAGTGACGCAAATAGCCACTCACCGCATACAGATGAAGAGCGATATTCCGATCAAACAGCGATACTTTACGCATAACCCGATGAAACAAAAGATTATCGATGAGGAAGTTGACCAACTATTAGAAAAGGGCTGCATCGAACCATCCCGAAGCCCTTACAGTTCACCCATCGTGCTGGTGAAAAAGAAAACTGACACTTGGAGGCTGTGCATCGACTTTCGGAAAATCAATGCCAACTCTGTCCCAGACGCGTATCCATTACCACGGATACAGCACATCCTTGATCGATTGAGAGATGCAAAGTATATATCAACGCTTGACCTCAAAAACGGTTATTGGCAGGTCCCAATGGCCGAATCTAGTAAACCATACACGGCGTTTACCGTGCCTGGCCGTGGGTTGTTCCAATGGCGCGTCATGCCATTTGGCTTACATTCAGCCCCGGCAACCTTTCAGCGAGCTCTAGATACCGTCATCGGACCCGAGCTCGACTCTTACGCTTTTGCTTACCTCGACGATATCATCGTCATAGGAAAAAACTTGGAAGACCACCGACGAAATCTCCAAGAAGTATTCCGTCGGCTTCGCGAAGCCAATCTGCGACTCAACGTCGAAAAATGTGCGTTTTTCAAACAAGAACTGAAGTACCTCGGACATGTAGTGAGTGACAAAGAGATACACACGGATCCTGACAAGGTGGCTGCCATAAAGGCTCTAAGCGTGCCACATAATATCCGCGATGTTAGGCGTATTCTAGGGGTCGCATCATGGTACCGGAGGTTCGTACCCAGTTTCTCTACTCTTGTGCAACCGCTGACGACACTTCTCAAGAAAGGGAAAAGGTGGAATTGGGGTGCGGAACAAAATCAAGCATTTGAGGCATTAAAAGATTGTTTGACACAGGCTCCAATCCTTACGTGTCCAAATTTTGAGGAGCGGTTCGTGTTACAGACAGACGCTAGCGATTTCGGATTAGGGGCGGTGTTAACACAGACCGTCGACGGGGCGGAACGTGTTATTGCGTATGCCAGTAGGAGTCTGAATCCCGCCGAGAAAAATTACTCCCCGACAGAAAAGGAATGTCTGGCTATAGTTTGGGCCGTCCGGAAATTGAGGCCATATTTGGAGGGCTATCGTTTCACGATCATCACTGATCACCTCTCCTTAAAATGGCTGAACTCAATTGAGAGCCCGTCAGGTCGTATAGCTAGGTGGGCATTGGAACTGCAGCAGTTCCAGTTTGACGTCCAATACAGGAAGGGAAAACTTAATGTCGTTGCCGACACTCTTTCTCGTAATCCTCTAGAAACTCTAGGTCTCTCAATAGCGGACCAATCAGTGGACTGCCTCTGGACGAAGAGCTTGCGCGACCGCGTACAGAAAGAGCCCGAAAAGTATCCGGATTATACCCTGATGAATGATCATATATACCGGCATTTACCGACTACTGATGCCGCTGACTCTTTCACCTGGAAACTGTGTGTACCCAAGCCGGAAAGAGAACGCGTGTTAAAGGAAAATCATGATACGACCACAGCAGGCCATCTCGGAATTCGCAAAACCATCGCACGGATTTGCAAAAGCTACTATTGGCCAGGAATGTACCGAGACGTGCGGTCCTATGTACAAAAGTGCGGAAGCTGCCAGCGCTTCAAAGTAAGTCAGCAACAACCAGCAGGGAAAATGCTGACCTTATTACCTGAAGGTCCCTGGGAAGTCGTCAGCTTAGATTTTGTTGGACCTCTGCCACGTTCTAAAAAAGGGAACACCGTAATGTTGGTCATGGTCGATAAGTTCTCCAAATGGACGGAAGTGGCCCCCATGAGACGGGCTACTACTGACGCTACCACCAAGGCCATACGAGAACGGATCTTAAGTAGGTTTGGGGTCCCCAAGATGATCCTCACAGACAACGGGACTCAATTCACCAGTCGAGGATTCAAGGAATTGCTGAAGGAGTGGGGCGTGGAACACCGCATGACTGCCCCCTACACGCCACAGGAAATACCAACCGAGAGGGTTAATCGTACTCTGAAAACAATGGTGGCACAGTTCACCGAAGGAAATCAACGAGATTGGGACGACAAGCTGCCAGAGCTGTCCCTCGCGCTGAATAGTAGCGTCGCTACCTCTACAGGGTTTACCCCCGCATTCGTCGTGCAAGGACGGGAGTTGCGACTACCCGGAACTCTATATGACGAAATCACCCCGGGAACGGGGCACCTCAATATTTCCCCGAACGAGCGAGCTAGCCATCTTCAGGAGACGTTTGGTTGGGTCAAGAATCAACTGGCCATGGCCAGTCAAGAGCAGGCGAGGCACTATAATCTTCGACGGCGTCCATGGAAGCCCAAAGTAGGCGAACGAGTACTGGTAAGGACACACCCGCTGTCCAACGCAGCAGAGAGCTTTGCTGCCAAATTGGCTCCAAAATATGAGGGGCCTCATGTCGTCAAGAAATTCGTTTCACCCGTCATCATCGAATACGCGGTGAAGGGGACCCGACGACTCCGAAGAGCACATTTAAGCGATTTGAAGGCGTTCCATGAAAATCGGGAGGAAGATGCGGATGATGAGGACCAGCCAGGGTAAACGCTGGAAACTGACCATGAACAAGCAAGGCCGGTCGTTTTTCACGTTTCCGTAAGAAGGGATGGGGTGTGAGGACTCACAAAATCCACCGACCATCATATCTGTAGATATTGTTTACTTTTTTTTTATTATAAATTTCTCTTTATATTTTTTTAATTCAGTCTTATAATAAATATTAGTAGGTAGGAACACGCTAAAATGACGTCACGGCGCGATCAGATTTCCCCCTTAACATTTTATATAGTAGGAACAACACTAACGATAAGAAGTAGGTAAAAGTTATCGAATGGTAGGTTTAAATTATAATTTTGTAGATTTAAGGAAAACGTAAGCTTGACTTTTGTATATGATAGCATCTAAACAAGGAACAGTTATGAGTAGGAGTACGAATTAGAATAGTGTTAAGAATGATTGCCACCATTTAAAAGTCCTAGGTTTAAGTATTTCATAACCCATAATTTGGGATATATGTTTGTAACTGCGTGTAAAGAGTGACTAACGCCGAACAGCTGAACTCACGATGTAGAAGACCAAGAGTGGCAGCACAACGGAAAGTGAAGCGAAGCGCTCTGCTAAGAATTCGAAGTCACGACCGACTTCACTTGTTCCTGAGCAGCCGAAACGATCGGACCGATCCCAACGTTTGGAACCAAGACGGAAACGAGTAGCGGGGAACACGACGAGGAACCCCCAAGCAAGCATCACGAATCATCAAGACGGGAAAAAAACGAGAAATAAGGAAGCCAACCAAACGAAACAGGAAGAGGAACGGAGAGACGACGTCAGCAACAAGTCAGAGTGGTGAGATAACTTAAAGAAATTTGCAAGAATTATTTCACGTACTTTCGTGTGCCCAGAGGAAAGTTCTATTCAATTCAGGACCTCATACCCGTTTCCACGCACAGTTGAAACTTGCGTGCGATTCAGGTTATTCTAGTAGTTACCACGTGCAGTTGAAACTCACGTGTGCCCAGAGGAAAGATCTATTAAATTCAGGACCTCATACCCGTTTCCACGCACAGTTGAAACTTGCGTGCGATTCAGGTTATTCTAGTAGTTACCACGTGCAGTTGAAACTCACGTGTGCCCAGAGGAAAGATCTATTAAATTCAGGACCTCATACCCGTTTCCACGCACAGTTGAAACTCGCGTGCGATTCAGGTTATTCTAGTAGTTACCACGTGCAGTTGAAACTCACGTGTGCCCAAAGGAAAGCTCTATTAAATTCAGGACCTCATACCCGTTTCCACGCACAGTTGAAACTTGCGTGCGATCCAGGTTATTCTAGTAGTTACCACGTGCAGCTGACACTCACGTGCGCCCAGAGGAAATATCTATTCAATTCAGGATCTCATACCCATTTCCACGCACAGTTGAAACTTGCGTGTGATCCAGGTTATTCTAGTAGTTACCACGTGCAGTTGAAGCTCACGTGTGCCCAGAGGACCCATTGGGGTCAACTTTCGTTCGCCACAGGGATTTAATCACCATAGTAAAATTCTAAAGCCAAGATCTATATACCAACGCACGGTCGATTCGTCTCGTTTACACGAGACCAGTTGTACAAGCCAAGATTTACCTACCGACGCACGGTCGATTCGCCGCGTTTACACGAGACCAGTTATACAAGCCAAGATTTATATACCGACGCACGGTCGCTTTTGCCGCTTTTACACGAGATCAGTTGCATAACCGCATTTAATACCCTCTGCACGAGCCTCCTTGAGTCGATTTCAAGAATTTCACGGATAGAGCTCCGCTCTGTCAAACCACTGTTCAGTTTCGCTGACGCACCGAATTAATTGCAAAGAGGCTCTTTACGCGCAGATCAGTAGCTAGGCCGCGTGTAAAATAATTTAGTAGTAGTTAGTTAGTTAGACATTAATAAATTAGGTAGGAATATTTCGTACTCTCCCGATTGAATCCATCCTGGTCAAAGACCCTAAAGAAGTCGACCAGTTTGCCTGTAAATATAGTTTTATTAATTAAGAATAAAATTTAAACTGTTATAAACTGAAAATCTTTTGTGGGTTTCCTTTCAAATAAATAAGTGTAAGGAAACTGTCCTTGGTGACTCGGCTGAGTTAATACCCCCGGCCTGGAAAGGTCCCTTACAACACTGCCAGCAGATGGACTCATTAAGCGAGACATGCTCTGGAACAGAACGATTATGGACACAATTAAGAATCGATTGACTTTTAAAATAAAAGACAGTAAAATATCAATTTTACTGCCAATACGAACGGTCAGAATAATCCCAATTAAAACTGGGCAGGTGAATTAGTGGTGCATAAGATGGAAATATATAAAAACGTATATACCTATAGGAGAAACACTCACAAAACCAAAAAAGGGAATCGGATACATACCAATACTAAACGCTTCAGAAGAAAAAGCGATCTTAGAAAGAGGCAAAAATTTAGAATTTTCACTCATTGATGACTAACAAAAAAAAGGAATATTCAACAATTAACGCGTGCGAAAATCAACAAAACGGAGAGAGGTTGAACCGTATTCTAAATACAATACGATTAGATGACACTCTTAACGCAGTATGAAGGCAGTCCCTTTTTACAATATGCAAGGTCTATGAATATGTATTTCATCTTAAAAGTGAAACATTAAGCCACACAAATGTGCTCAAGCACGAAATACCAACCGAGATGGGAAAAGCACCGTAAATATCAGACAATACCGCCTTCCAGAGGCTCATTAAACGGAGATTAACAAACAAGTTAAGGAAATGCTGGAGCAGGGAATCATAGAATCAAGCAAATTCCCATGGAATGCTCCAATCATCATTTGGTGCCGAAAAGGGCAGATGCGGATGGTACAAAAAGTGGAGATTAGTTGTGGATTTCCGACAGCTGAATAAAAAAGCCATAAAACAAATGTTTCCGATACCAAGAATCGTTGAAATCCTGGACCAGCTAGGTTGCAGCAGATACTTAACAGCTAAAGGCTTAGCAAGTGGTTACCACCAGGTACTATTACATGAATTTGACAAAGAAAAAACCGCTTTTAGCACAGGAATGGGTCACTAGAAATTCGTCCGAATGCCGCTCGGGCTCACCGGAGCTCACGCAAAATTTCAAAGAATTATGAACAGCGTCCTCACTGGATTGCAAGGAATTGACTGTTTCGTATGTCTAGATGATATTGTCACCTATGGAAGAGATTTGGCGGAGCATGAATCGCGCTTGAGAAAAGTGTTACAAGCACTACGAGAAAACCAACTCAAAATACAAACAGAGAAATGTCAGTTTTTGCGCAAAGAAGTAGTTTGCTTGGAATATAAATGCTCGGAATAAGGCATTCTTCTGGACCCCCAACAAGTTGAATGCGTAAAGAATTTTCATAACCCTAAAAACAGAAAAGAACTGCAATCATTTTTGGGGTTGGAAAATTATTATAGAAAATTCATTCCCAATGCAGCGGAATTATTGTTGCCACTGACCGCATGCAATGTCAAAAGTCAGTGACAGCCTTGAAAACGGCAATCACAAGCCCCACACTCTTAACATATGCGGATTTTTCAAAGCCATTCATATTAGCAACGGATGCAAGTAATAAGGCGCTAGGAGCGGTCCTATCGCAAGGTGATCCGGGTGAGCCAGTCGCGCTTTGAGTAACACCGAACAGCGATATTCGACTATCGAAAAGGAATTCCTTGCAATAGTCTGGGTAACAAACTTTTTTAGATGCTTCCTTTTAGGACGGCCATTCACGATTTTCACCGATCACAAACTCTTCAAAAGCATACCCAATTTGAAAAACCAGACGTCCAGATTGGCACGATTCCGACATAAGCTCTCCGAGTATGATTTCACAATTTGCTATAAGTCTGGAAAAACTAATTTAAATGCGGACGACTTAAGCCGACTGCCCGAAAATTGCGAATCAGTAGTAACAAGAGCACAAAGTGAATCACATAAAAAAAATCAATCCCAGACTAAGATCATCGGGATTGAAAACAACGTAAACCAATCAGAAACGGAGGACATGGCTATATTTTTAACAGACCATACGGATATCAAAAAGGTTCTTGAAAAGTTCCATGACGGACCCCTAGGGGGACAGAAAGGAGCTCTAAAGACATATTTTCGCATTCGACGACATTATAAGTGGAATGGTATGAAAAGAGAGGTAAGAGATAACGTCAAAAACTGAAGAGTATGCCATCAAAATAAATGCTTGAAAATAGATAATATGCCTATGGTAATCACAGACACGGCACACGCAACATTTGATAAAATTTATTTGGACATGGTAGGATCACTACTAACGGTTATAGATGATTTCACAAATTATTTGATATGCACAGCGGTGCCGAATGCAGTAGCAGCAACGGTGGCTAAAGTATTCTTTAAATACATAGGTATTATATTTTTAATGATATATTATATCAAGATTCCGAATTCCGAGAGTTTTAATAACAGATAATGGCACGAACTTCACATCAAAGCTATTTAAAGAAACATGTAAGCTTTTGGGCATACAGAAAATGCATACCAAGCCTTATCACCCACAGACAAATGGAGCGCTTGAGAGGAACTGCCGCCCTCATGGAGAATTTCTGAGAAATTTTGCACAAGAGGACAGCAGCAATTGGGATCAATGGCTTCATCATGCTTCATAATAACAGTGTTCATTCAACAATAAAGCAAACCCCTTCAAGAACACTTTTCGGTTTTGAAACCGAAATACCATTAAATTTAAAAGAAAAAACCGGATCCTCTTTATAATTCAGATGACTATTCGAAAATACAAAAATTTCAAATACAACGAACGCATGAGTAAGTCCGAAAAACCAAAATTTTGCAAAAGAAAAATCCAAGATATACTATGATAAATATATATGAAACTAAAATCTGCGAATTTAAAGTTGGAGAAAAGGTTTGGTTGAAGAATCAAAAGAGAAAAAATGAATTACATCCCCTTTGGGAATGACCCTATTCGATTACATCAATTCCAACACCAGTAAATGTGAAGTTGTGCATAAAAGGATCAGAAATATTTTTTAACAAGAACTTGATCAAGCTGCACTACACAAAAGCCACCAATACAGGTGAATAGCCTCAGAACAGAGAATGAAGGCCAAATATCAATTCGACACCAAAAAAAAAAAAAAAAATTAAATTTAAATAAATGAGTTTTCTTGCTATTTATGCAATGCAATCAAACTTATTTGCGATAAAGTCACTATTTGCGCACGGAGAAGAAAGCCAGCAGCTACAAGAAACTCCAAAATGGGGAAAGTGCGGAAAATAAATTGGACAGCATTAAAAGGCATTGGAGCAACAAATTGTCTCGAGTCTTCAGTCTTTGCATGCATACAGACCGAGAGAGACATGCAAAGACTTAAGATACGAACGTGAAAACAGTGAATAATGCGTTTCAAAAAATATTTGTTTTGAATTAATTTTATGAATAGAAACCACTAACCGATTTTAATGGTTATAGTCTCAAAAAACTCGTCATAGATTGAGGTTTGCGGCATTTGACTCGAACATTTATTTTTTTCTACTAGGGTTATTATTTGGCCAGTTAGAGGATGGAACCCAAATTTCACTTTTAAAAAAAGGTAATAATTATAACATATTATTAAAAAATACCAAAAACGAATCCAATATTCTTCATATTAGGCTGGTTTAAAAGGTAATTTTGTAAATTTTTTCGAATATACATACTTAACATGCTCGTTCTTGTTCCTACGGCATCTATATTATAAATTGTAGTTCGTGAGGCATTTTTCTTTAATTTAAGCCTATTTTTGTATGGGGACCCCCCTAAGGAGGGGAGATAGAGGGTGGGTATGTTTGAAGAAAATATTTGGGGTAAAAAAATAATGGGGGTCGGTCATATATATCATCCCCCTAGGAGGGGTGTGACTGTAGTGACAGTCATTTTGTATGAAATTGTGATAAAATTAAGGTAATTTTGTATGGGTGACCCCTAAGGAGGGGAGATAGGGTGTCAGTATGTTGGAAAAAAATGTTAGGGGGACAAAGTTGATGGAGGTCGGTCATACATTTGACTCCTCTAGGGGCACTCTGGGGCTAGTTACGACGGTGGGGGGAAAATTTATAAAAATATTTTTTTTTGTATGGGAGCCCCCTTAAGGAGGAGAGATAGGTGGCATATTTGTTCAGAGAAAATATTCGGGGGAGAAAAATAATGGGGGTCGGTGTTGTATTTTGCCCCTCTAGGAGCGACTCTGGGACAGTTATAAAGCTTTTCATGGATTTTTTCTCGTTTTAACCCATCTTTGACCCCGATGAGGAGCCATTTGCCGACACCCCACCCTCCCCATTTTTAGGCTCATGCATTTTTGTACCAAACCTCACAAAATAAGAGGTTACATCGTATCGAAATCGAAAAGTCGTGCACTATGCCACCCCTATTGCACATACTCCCCAAGCTAATAATTCAAAATACGTACAATCACACAAGCGTCATTCGAACTCATTCAAACATACCTTCATAAATTGTGCATACTCCTTAATATAACAATTCAAAATACGTACAATTCAACAAGCTTCATTTGAACGCATGCAAACAAACATACATTGGATTTATTTTTGAAGCATTGCAGTGTCTTCAACACTGCGTTAAAATTATTTTGAATGAAAAAAAAACAAGATCCAAAAAAAAACAACGTTATGTTTCAAATTGTAAAAGTCAAATAAATAATTTCAAGATAGGCTGACATAAAATGTAAAAAAAAGCCGAGAAAGAAAAAAATATGTATACTTATATAAAAAGAAAAACAAAATATTTTTTAATTTGAAATTAAATTTTATTAATTTAAGAATTTTAAAGAGAATTAATTTTTGCTTATCCATTTTAAATTTAAGATTCATTGGCAATTTTCAGAATTAAAAAAAAATATATATAGAAGTATAAAAAAAGAGAAGAAAAAAAGTAAAAATACTATCATGCAAGAAAAAAAAAACAAAAAATAATAATAATTCTAATAAAATATAAAATTTTAGTATATTTAGTATATTTAGTAATTTTATATTGACCTGATCATTTACCTTATATAAGTAAAGTAAAGTATAAAATATTAAAAAGTGTTGTGAGGCAATTGCAAGCAATGAGAAGAACAAGAAAGAAATCAGATCATAAACACCAAATTTATGTCACACCCGCATCGATTGAGCAATATCAATAAATCGAAGTAAGCAAAGCAGAGCTTAAGTAATCGAAGCGAAAACGCAAGCTGGCGTTTTGACACATATTGCATTGGCACGCTGGCCACAGCGCAGCAAAGGTGACCAAATCCCCAAATATGCTGAGTTGGATATATGTCACAGCGTGGCACAGGTGACCCAATAAATATCCAAATATGCTGAGTTGGATATATGTCACCAGAAACACAGCAGAATATTAGTGACCTACGACACTGTTATGGTAGCAGCGATCAGTGAGGGCAGAGGCGGCGTTTTCACTTTAAAAGATGTTGATCAACCAATGTTAAGGGAGTCTACGGGAGTCTACGGGAGTCTACGGGAGTCTACGGTAGTCTACAGTCTGGAATCGTCGCTTTAGTCAGTCATCGTTAAACTAAATTAAGTTAAATTAATGTATAATTAAAGAAGGAGTCAATAAAGACTTTAAAAGGCATTCAACGCGTTTTCTTGGAAAGGACCAGGATCAGAAGGAAAAGTCTTAACAAAAGAAACTGAAAAAAAGAAAGAGCAATGACATCAGATGAGAAGATTATAATAGCTTTTGAAAAATAGTTAAGAGATAACAATTCTAATTTTCACCAAACCACATCTACACATCAAATGGATGATCTTCATAGACTCCAACACACAGCTTAACCCATCGTAGCATTATCCACGACGTTGCCGGGCCTATAAGCAACGGCGGCTAGTTCCAATGCAACAGCGCAGCAAAACATCTGACTGATCTAGATTCATCCTGAAAATTATTTGGGAAGCCTTCCTGCGATGATATTGTTCAAAGAATTTCCGCAGCATCAGAGGGATCAACCAACGGAGCTCTTGCGAACCGTCATGATACTCATGACTTTCTTTAGTAGGAAAGGGATGTTTTGTGCCACAACCGCACAGACTTTTGTTGTACCCATTCTTGATCAAATAAGAACAAGAACCAATATCAGAAACTGCGAATGACACCAAAAGTGAGACAATGGGCTCCGGTGAGCCAGCAGAAGACGAAAAACCACAAGCAAGCGAGTCAGAAAAAAGAAGCAACTGCATAAGCTGTGCATAAGAGGTTCAACGCCTTCAAACGCTGACCTATGTCAACAATGAAAGACAAAATGGAAACACAGCAATGAAGCGATTGGCGTAACTTGCAACGACAACAACATGCGATCGAGAAGGGCAGGAAACGCAGTAGCAAGAGACTAGTCGTTGCTTCAAAAAAAAAAAAAAAACAACAACAACAAATGCAACATAGACACACCGGCAGGGGAAAGGCTTATGAAATCAACCAATTTCCAATATTGCTAGATCGGCAATATTTTTCTTCTAGCGTGTTCTTTCCCGGCTTATACCGGGGTCCCCATGTTTTGAATTTTTTCTCCTTTTCCTTCTATCCACTGCATTCTCAATTCTAAGATCTGTTGCTTGGAGACCTTTTTCGAAATGTCTAGCCATCTTTGTTTTGGTCGTCCTCTTGGCCGAACACCTGTTACCTCAAGCCTCAAACCTCTCTTCGCCAAAGTGTTCCCACCAGCACGTAGTACGTGTCCATACCATTATAATCTTGCTTCGCGCATTTTATCAGCTCTTGGAGCAACTCAATATCGATTTCTGATCGTGTCGTTTGGTATCCGATCAAGACGTGTCAGCCTGGAGATCTAGCGAACCATCTTTGTTTCCATGAAACTGAGACAACGTTCCGCTTCTTTCGTTATTGGTCAACACTCTGCATTGTAAAGAGCAACGGGCCTAATGACCGTGCGATAAATCTTAGATTTTAAGCGGTCGGGTATCTTTTTATCGCATAGCACGCCAGTTGTTGAGCGCCACTTCAACCAAGCAGCGTTGACTCTTTCAGTAATTTCGCGTGTTGTTTTTCCATAAGCAGTAATCGTTGAACCAAGGTATTTAATTTTGCCAGTTCTTGGTAATTCAGTGTCGTTTATCGAGATGGTTCCTGTTTCGCTTGAGTCTGTTGTCAAGTATTCAGTTTTGTTGATATTAAGGCGCATCCCAAACATCGTCAATCGATCGCACCATTTTTGAACCTGTTCTTGTAGATCATTTTTATCAGTCGAAGCAAGAAGAACGTCGTCGGCATAGAGCAAGGTCCAGGGAGCTTTTCTTTGGAGATCAGCTGTAATTGTATTTATTACAAAAACAAACAAAAGTGGGGACAGTGCTGAACCTTGGTGAACGTCGACAGAAACTTTGAAGTCAGAAGAAATTCCAACTGCGGTCTGCACTCGGCTTCTGTGATTAAAATACAGAAGTTTTACCAATTCCACTTACTGTTCTGGTACTGAGTTTTTCCAAGTGAATTCCAGATAAGATCGTGTGGAACACGATCAAATGCCTTCTCTAAGTCGAAAAAGGCAACATGGAGTGGAATTTGCTTTTCTCGATGTTTTTCCAGCAAAAGTCTAGCTGCGTGAATTGCACCAGTCGTGTCACAGCTCTAAATGAATCCGGCTTGGCTAACTTTTAGACTGACTTTTTCACGAATTCGCTTGTCGAGTATACGTTCAAAGATTTTCATAGTTTGAGACAAAAGCCTTATTGGTCTATAATTTAAGCAATCAACAGGATTGCCTTTATTTTTTTAAACTGGAACAGTTGTACTTATAAACCAGTCTGAGGGGGTTTTATTCTCTGGAATTATTCGCTTAAAAAATTATCCAAGAGTGAAAATTACCATACTTCCGGAACATTATAAGGTCCATAAGCTTTCCCAGTCTTTGTTTGGCTTAAAGCTTCTTCTACTTTGTCCAGTGAAAATCTTTGTATTGGACCACTTGTAATATCTTCAGTTGGTAAAGGTGGATGCGGGAACTCTTCTGTTGATATTTTTTCATAGTATTTCCACCTCCACCCTCTTTAGAAGAGCTCTGACGGGATTTCACAAGACGATACACATTACGTTTGCAATCTCTCGTATCGAGGAGTTCATAAAGTTCAGCAAAGTGCGCCGCTCTAGTACTGGCTATTGCTCTTTTGCACGCATTTTGAGCTTCAAAATATTTATGCCAGTTTTCCGCTTTTCTATTTGCTAGAAGAATTTTATAGAGTCCCTTTTTCTCACTGACTTTAGTTCGGACCTCGTCAGTCCAAAGTCTCTCTATCAATTTTCATTTTGCCTGGTTTTTTTGTTCCGAGCTTCGATCGTCCAACACTTTGAATATTTTGAACTGTATATTTCCATGTTTCTTCAACAGATGTGATCGGCGGTAGTAATATATGTGGGATAATCTAATTTTGGTTCACTTTAAATTTCCACCACTTAATCCTTGCTGGTCCATTTTTAGTATTTCTGCAATTTCTGGGGGTCAACGAGAATATTACACACAACAGGGTGGTGCAGCGGAGCAATGGTCTCCGTAGGGATAACTTTTGCGTCAAGCAGTGATTTAAGGTCATGACGTCTTACAAGTATGAAGTCAATTTGAGACTTGTGTGATAAGTTCGAAATGAAACAACCGGATTGAGCTGTGTTCAGACGGCAACTGAAGTCACTCTTTATTTAATATATTTCGAAGACTTAAAGTTTACTTAATTAAAGAGAGGAAATTGTCTTTGACTCCTAGCACTTACTTCTTCTGTTTACATTATATTCTTTAAACAAAATGCTAAGTGAGGTGGTCACAGAAACGAGCCGTTGACAAGAAGCATTAAAACGGTAATTGCGTTCAATACTTCGTCAGCATATTTTTGCACTTAAAGCTTTGCTCACAATTTGAGCTACTGTAAAGCATCGTCTCTGCGGCCACTACACCTTCCCCTTTTCGAAATGATCCTGTTAATAATACATCTTCGACAGGATCATTTGCTTTTTATTCAAGCCGTAATATTAAATTAATATTATTAATCAATTAACAAAAGGAATTTGAAGTTTTAGTTCTATTTACGTTTTAAAAGAAAAAGTTTAATTATAAATTCCATTTATTTTTTTTTGTGTATATAAACATATACATATATATGTATATTTTAAAATTTACAAAAAATTTTATTTTTTTATTTTAATTTTTATTTTTAACGAATTTAATCAGAATGGCCATTCCTTACAATAATTCTTAACTTGAAGCTTAATTACTAATTATTGATGCATATAAAGAAATTATTAAATGAGTTCAACGAGGTGTAAGTGTAACTACTCCTCCAACTATTTTAGCTTAAACGAAGCCTGTCCTTGTGGACTTTCACTATTTTATTCTGTTCTATTTGTATTGAACAATTATTATTACTATCTATTTCTACTACTTTATATGGTCCTTTGTATAAGCTTTCTAATTTATGCCCAGTAGGGTTGTCTATGTACACATTATCATTCACTTGAATATTTTTTTCATTTGCGTGACAATCATAAGAGCGTTTTTGGTTCAATTTCCTTTTCTTAAGAACCTCGTTTGCATGCTTATGTGCCGTTTGCAAACGAAACTTTACCTCTTTGGCGTATGCCTCTTCGTTATAGCACGGATCTACCCTGTTTTGAGAGAGAATATCTAATTCTGGTGGCGTTTTGCCGTAAACTAATTCGAATGGACAATATCCATGTGTTGTAGACGGTGCTACATTATAACAATAAGTGAAGTATTTTACCCATTCGTCCCAATCATGTTTATCTGAGATATACGATCTCATGTACTCGTTGAGTGTACGATGGGATCTTTCTACAGTACCAAGTGTTTGATGGTGGTGCGGTGTTGATGTTTTAAATTCAATCTGCAACAACGCACACAACTCCTTTATCAACTCGTTATTAAACTCAGTACCCATATCCGTCAACAATGTTTTCATTGGTCCATAGACCAAAACAATATTATCAAATATACATCGGGCTACGCTTTTAGAATGTTTGCTCTTCAATGGCGCAATTACTAAGTATTTGGTTAAGTCGCATATCATTGTGAGAGCATATTCATTATCATTTATTGACCTGGGGAGAGGTCCAACAGTATCTATTACAACGCAGTCCAACGCTTTTGTGGGTGTATTGGTTATAACAAGCGGCTCCCTAGGTTTTACTTGGGATTTATTCCTTTTACAATCGTCGCAATGTTTTACAAAATTTCTAACTTGCTTTGACATATTCTTCCAAAAGTAGAACTTTCTCAGTTTTTTTAACATTCTTGTTGTTCCTGCATGACCTCCATGTATGGGGTCATTATGAAATCTTTCGAGCAGCTTTAGCTTTTCTTCTTCTTCGTTTACATAGATTATTCGAGGAGTAATCGCGATTTTTATATTTGAATTAGGGCCCTTCAATATTTTAATTACGCGCGTTTTAAATTCATCAATGCTTATGTGTGTAAATACATCATCATTTGCACTAATGCGTAGATGTTTAACTTTTGCATCGTCGGCCAATTTTTGAAGCTCTGGGAATAGTTTACCTAAGTTAACCTTCCCATTAACGATATATTCATCTACGTTCATTGTTTGAATAATTTTCTTTCCTTTTTTAAAAATTGCTCTAGGACAATTTCGGAATAGCTCGAACCTTAAATTTATAAACTTTGCTACTTCTGCAGGATTTAATGTTTCAAAGCAGTGATATTCATCCGCACTTTTGTCTTGGACTTTGCTTTCATTTTTATTTTTGGAAAGATTCGAATTGACGCTTTTTGTCCTTGATCTAGTAGTAACTTTGTTAACCGCATGTGTTATTTCGGCTATGTCTTTAAATTCAATTCTAGATAAGGCATCTGCGCCTACGTTTTCTTTTCCCTTTATATGCTCTATGGTGAAATCGTATTCTTCCAAATCAAGGCGTATGCGTGTCAGCCTAGATGAAGGGTTTTTGAGTGAATATAGATAGGTCAACGGTTTGTGGTCGGTTTTGACCAAAAATTTCCTACCGTATACGTATGGGCGGAAATAATTTATAGCCCATTGTATAGCAATAAGTTCTTGTTCTATTGGAGCTTTATTTGATTCGTCCTTAGTTAATGCTCTGCAAGCATAGGATATAGGCATTTGAACTCCATTATGCTCCTCACTCAATATTGCTCCACAAGCCAGTTTACTGGCATCTGTAGTGATGCAAAATGTTTTTTCGAAATCCGGGTATTTGAGTATTTTTGGATTTAAAAGAGAGTTTCTGAGGTAATTGAATGCAGTTTCGCACTCAGTGGTCCATATGAACTTACAATTTTTGCGAGTTAAGCGTGACAAGTGCAAAGAATGGAAAGAAAATTTGGGTATGAAACGTCTATAGTAGTTACAAAATGCCACAAATCTTCGTGTCTCATCAGAATTAGCTGGCTTTGGATAGTTCTGTATTATCCTGAATTTATTCGGGTCAGGTAAGATACCGTCTTTAGTGCATTTGTGGCCCAGATAAGTTACTTCAGGGTTGAAGAACGTACACTTATCCGGGTGTAATTTGAGATTTGTTTTTCTACAAGTTTTGAAAACTTTGCGAAGGGTTTTCATCATGTGGTTCTCTGAACATTCCGTCACAATCAAGTCATCCATGTAGATGAAAGTATTATATGTTTCTAATCCGGAAAAAGCAAGCGCCATCATTCTTTGGAACGCGTTCGGCGCCACCTTTAGGCCATATGGGAGTCTAGTAAAACGAAACGATCCTCCATCTGTAGAGAAGGAAGTAATATCGCGAGATTTCTCATCCAATTCGATTTGGTGGAAACCCGACACAAGATCAAGACAGCAAAAATATCTTTCTCTTCCTAGCTGGTCCAAAATATCCTCCATTCGAGGCAAGGGGTATTTATCTGCTAATAATTTTTTATTGATTTGACGGTAGCCCACGACTAGACGCCAACGTTTTTCGTTGCTATTAGGGAGAGACTTTTTTGGCACAAGTAAAATTGGGCTGTTGTATTCTGATATGGAGGGCTCAATAATGCCATATTTTTTAAGTTTTTCTACCTGTCTGTTTATTTCCGGCTTTTGTGAGTGGGGTGCTCTATAATTTTTGATGTAAACTGGGGTGTTGTCTGATAGTTTAAGTTTTTGCTTGTAGAAGTTATTGGCTGTTATTTTGTCTGTTTCCAGCGCGAAAATGTCAAAAAAATCTGTACATAACTTAGTCAAATTATCCTGTACAAATTGTGGAAAATTTCGCTTTAATTTTTCTAAAATTTCGTTTTTTCGGGAACTATTGTCGCAATGGATAGCAGTTTCGTAATTTGATAAATTTTCCGATATAATGCATGGGCTTGTAATAAATTGATTTTCATTGGTTGTGTTCATTATACGGACGAAAGGACTGTTTTTTGAAATAATAGTATTGGCTACGAATATTCCCTCTGCTATTATTTGGTTAGGTATCAGCGCAAATTCATCTTTTAGATCAGCAGATATTTGCCTGATAACCTCTGAGCGAGCTGGCAATGCCAAGAGGTTGGGAGACAGCGAATTGGAAAGCTTCAGGGTTATATGCTGATCAATGTTATCTGGCCTTATTGTGAGGTAATCCTCTTCATTCCTACCTCGATATTCCAGTAAGCATCTATATCTCTTAATGAAATCAAGTCCAACTATTCCATCGCATGGAATAGGAAAGTATTCATCGACCAAATGGAACTCATGCGGTATCAGAAAATTTTTTATTTTAAGATCCGCTTCAACTCTTCCAAGTGATTTTATCATTCCAGAACCTATTGCAGTTATATTTGTAGTGTAATAATTTTGAATTGGCACATCTGGATGTACCTTATTTGCTTTGATCAAAGAAATATCAGCGCCTGTATCGACAAGGAATGTAATATATTCATCATTCAAATTAGTTTTTATTTTGGCATAATTATTCAGATTTAAATTTAAGTGAAAAATTTTATTTGTAGTAAAATAATTTTGATGGAGGCTTTCTTTATTTTCTTCGTATTCTATTTGGGGCCTCCCAGCATTCCCCTTTACTGGGAGGTTGTCGCGTTTTCCGGGTTTTCCGTTGCGATCCGTACTTGGCGTGCGTTTGAATCGTTTGGTCTGGGTGTGTTGAACCTACTGTTATTCTGGTAATTATTTTGTCTACCTCTACCAAAACGATTACTGTTATAGAAATTATTTTGAGGTCTTTGGGCTCCATTGTAATTGTTGTAACCTCGTGGATACATTTTCCCACGGCCACGCCCACGATATGTGTTATTATTTCTACCTCTGTAGAACATAACATTAGAGCCGGTTGCGCCGGTACTCATATTTGCGTTAACAAATTTGGTCACGGCAGAATTCATATCTGAAAATTGTCCACTTTCCATGATTAGTTTTACTCTTTCATGGGAAGCGTTTTGAGTTAGTGCTTTTATGCCCGCCTTGCTGGCATATTTTGATGCTAATTCAGCGGATGCACCTTCTCTTATGTGTGCATTTTCCAACGACTTGCACAATTCTGCAATCTCCTTCGTAAAGACATTAGGGCTTTTATTGTTTTGCTTTATGCTCAGAAGCTTTGCTTCAAGCACATCAGTTGATTCGCCCTTTATTCCCACTCTTAAGGTGTTAATTATTTGACGGATAGTGGTTTCATTGGTAATTTTGTTTCTAACTGATCCTTTCAACTTAGTTTTTATAACTCGTATTGCCACATCTTCATGAACTTCCTTAACCAATTCCAATAGTTCAAGTGCGTCTATAAAACTGCTCAAATTATCAGGATTACCATCGAAATCTGGCAAGGTTCTAGTGGCTAAACCCACAAAATCCGCTACGCTAGTGGGCATATTTGCTATATTTATTTGTTCCACTATTCCTGTTGATATGTCTAACGGGTTCGACTCCTCAGTCATAGAAATTTTGTCGAAAAGGTTAACAAGACTTTCACAATTCAAGTCCAATCTACCCACACATCTGAGGCATCTGTCTCTGCATCTGCTCACCTGGCTTATGATATTTTCTCTATCTTCTTTGTCTGATTCACTAAACAAATTCCAGGATAGCTTTATATACTGATTGTACGTTTCTATTAAGTCCTCCTTGTACTCATTTAATTTTTCTGGATTAGTTGATAACCTTTCTTTTAAAATTCTTTTTGTAACTTTATAGAAAGCATCTCTTCTCTTATGTAAATTTTCCGACATTAATTAATTTGAAATTCAAAATCGAATGCCCGCAATAAAAGGGAAAAAACTAAAAAATGACATTAATAATTTTACAATTATAAGTAATAGAACATATTTTATGCCAATTTTTTTTTTTCGATTGAATTTTGGACAAATATTAAATTATATTTATAAAATCTAGATTAATGACAAAAAATATCAGTAACCATTTTTTTTTTAAGAAGGGGAAAAATTTTAATTGAAAAGCATTATAAAAACTTATGGAAAATTAGATAGTATTGCATTACATATTTAGATACTTTAATAAAAAGAAACACTTAGCTCAGGGCAGCTGCATGGTGTTGCTGTTGTTGGTGCTCCTGTTCTTGGTACCAATAGTTGTGTTAGCCATGATGGTGAGGACATATCGGCATTATTTCAGCGTTGATCAAACTGGAACTGTGTTATACATTGGAAATTTCAAGTTCACTGTGATTTTAAAAATACATATAATGAACCAAAGAGACTTTTTGTTTTTGTGAATTTTATTTATTTAGATTTTTGCCGTTTTTTTTTTTTAGTTTTTGTCTTTTTTCTTTTGTTTTATTTTGTTTTTTTCATTCTCGTGGTGCCAACCTTGTTGCAGCGCGCACACGTCTTTCTAAAAAGGCTTTTATTTGCATCACTCCAATTATTAAAATTGCAATAATTAAAATGGCGAGAAGTATAATGTTCAATTTATCATGATTATCTTTTTGTTCTTCATGGTTATCTTTCTGTTCGGTATGTAATGGCACTTCACTATATCTGACAATTTCTTTGTTTTCGTGAACTTCTTTTCCGATTTCGTAACCGGATATTAAAATAATAATAGCATTTAATGCTTTTTTAATCCACGACATATTTAAAAATTTATGTTACTTTAAAAGGTGGAGTTTGTTCTCATGTGAAAATAATATCACGAAACAGAATTTTGGCTTTAAATTTTTTCAAAAGTTAAATTTTAACTGTTTTTCGTTTTTATTTCTTATTTGATTTTGATTTTCACAATTTATTTTCGTTTAAATTCGTCACTTTTTATTTTTTTACAAAGTTCGGCTAGGCTCAATGCCACGATCGCCATGTGATAAGTTCGAAATGAAACAACCGGATTGAGCTGTGTTCAGACGGCAACTGAAGTCACTCTTTATTTAATATATTTCGAAGACTTAAAGTTTACTTAATTAAAGAGAGGAAATTGTCTTTGACACCTAGCACTTACTTCTTCTGTTTACATTATATTCTTTAAATAAAATGCTAAGTGAGGTGGTCACAGAAACGAGCCGTTGACAAGAAGCATTAAAACGGTAATTGCGTTCAATACTTCGTCAGCATATTTTTGCACTTAAAGCTTTGCTCACAATTTGAGCTACTGTAAAGCATCGTCTCTGCGGCCACTACACTTGTTATTTCCACTGTAGTACGTTATAAGATGAGATTGGCGTTTTTTTTAACCACGTGTTGGAAATTTCAAGATTATGTGACTCCGTAAATGTCAGAACCCGAATGCAATCCGCCTTTCGGGTTCCATATCCATACCCACCATAGCTGTTGTGGCCATCTGGAATGCATGTCTTATATGACCGTTTGAATCACCAGTAAGGATAAGGAAATCTTCTGGGGTAATGATGAGCATTTCATTATCTAGGAGATTCCAAAAAGTCTCTTTAATTTCATCTGAGCATCGTGGTTGCGGGACGTAAGCACTGTAAAAGTGAATTCTTTTTTTAATGGATATAAGTAGAGCTTTGAGCGATCAACTTATCTTTTTATTTCAGCTACTGCATCGCAAAACCTCTCAGAAACTACTATGCCGACACCGTAGTAGGTTTTAGAGACGCCATAATAAAACATCTTATAACCTTCACCTATGTTACGTGTCTGAGCTCCACCCCACCTTGTTTCTTGAAGGGGGCAAATGTCAGCCTTTCACTGTTTGAGAGATCCGGTAAGTTCACTAGATCTTCTTGTTAAGGACCCTATGTTTAAACTAGAAACTCGTATGCAATGGTTATCGAAAGTGTGAGATAAATTTGATACGGCATTTTGTGTTCTTACATACGACCCGTCGCTTGGACTGTCTCTGTTAGGTACTGAAGTGTTCATGTTATTTATGTGATAGGACCCCAACTTACAGTCGCTATCTACAGAACGAATGTGTAGTCGCCTTAAAGACCCAATGGTTATCTTTGCATAGCAAGGAGACCATGCGAGTGTTGACACAATTCCTTATGGGAGGATGTGTTCAGAGCCAGGTCAGCGCTAGCCTGGATATATATCAAATGTGCCTACACCACCAACTGAACGGTGACGTTCTGTAGAATGTTCTGTACGATGTGCTATAATTTTAACGGGGTGGAGGCAATGAATGCATTACCCCAAGAGACGTTTCGGAAGGATGTTACTCCTGCGTACTAAGTTCTTAGAATGCAAACACTACCAGCTCGCGTCGTCGTGTGTACATGTTACGTCCGGTATGCCATAATTAGGACATTACCGGGCTCGGTCCCAATGTATATGTAATAGTACAATAGTACTATAGTAAAAATCGAAATAAAGGACGAAATTCACGGGGTATGTCAAGGTACCGGAGTTGCATGGGGGGTTAATGCAGCACTCAAACGGTTAATCACCAGTGACATTCCGCAGTGGAAATTTTAAAATTTTCAGAGTCTAGAAGGATCGTTGAAAGTTGTAAATAAATTTGAAATTGTTTTCAGGATTATGAATAATATGTACATTAGACCGTTTCACTTTTTCAATTTTTTCGAAATATAAACGGGAACATTTTTTTTCTAAATCTATTAAAAAAAACAAAAATTTTGGTATATAAGACTTTTATAGTTTCGAAGGTTTAGACCTCGCGCAAAATCGGTAAAGCTTTTTGCCTAAAAAAAAGCAGATTTTGAAAAATGAGGAAAAACATTGCATTACTAATTTTATAATAACTCTTGACTCGTTCGTCCGGTTTAAGTATAGTCTAGCTTATTTAAAAGGCAATTAAATTTACCAGATTCCCTCATTGGGCATTAAAACATTTTGATAATAATTTTAGTGCCTACAAGCTTTTAAAGTTCATTTATCATAAAATTTCGAGAAAAATTTTAGCTACATTGAGTCATCTAAAAATCCTTTAAAAAAACTTGGATCAGTTTTTAGTTTATCTTTGAATGCAGATTTATGGACAATTTTATGTGGAAGATTTTGATGTGCCACAAGCCTATTAAAATAATTTATTTTAGCAAATATTTAGAAATTGAACTAAATTGAAAAAGTGGAAAAAATTTATTTATCACAACAATGCGATTTATTTAAAATTTGATACAATAGTTTTTTTATTAGTGTTTGGATGTGTTTTATGAAACTCCTCAACAACTTGTAAAATTTCGTTCTGTTGCTCTTCGTCCTTTGTTAATGTGTTGTTTAATGTTTTTACAACTCCAATAGCTCGAAAATTGGCTTTAATTTATTTATAATTATAACTATTTGTAATTAACTAGCTGGCACCTAGGCTCGCTCCGCGAGCCTTCGCGCCAGCTTCGTATGACCTGCGCTCGTTTCCTCTCCCGGTACAGCTTGATATTTGGCAAAAGTAGTAAAAGTGATAAAGTAGTAGTGGTATTCAAGCAGGTACGCAAAATTTTGCGCCCTCGGAAATTTCGCGAGCTCGCAAATTATTTTGTATGAAAAATAGTTTCCGCAGCCTCGCAAATTTTGCACGGCTACTGTGATGCGCAAAATATGCGCGATATTTGCTTCTCCTTCTTTCACCAAGGCAAACATTGAAACCAGCTGTTTTCGCAAAATTTTTACACACGCTTTGCATAGGGGTCGTTCAATCAAAAGCTCAAAATTTCCGCGCGCAAAATTTGCACCTAGCTATTTCCGAGCCTGCTTGAATACCACTAGTATGTTTTTAATACTCTAGGTTTTTATTCATTCTTTGTGTGAAATTTAAATAATAAAATTTTGCGAATTTCGCGAATTATGTCCATGGTCGTAAATTACATTTCTTGCCGCGCGTTGCTGCGTCTCATGGCTCAGTTACTCTTGACTGGGCGTAACAGGCAACATACAATTGTCCATGTGAGAAAACTGGATATTCCAAGTTTATTCCACATATTTCCATTGATTGGCCTTGAGATTTGTTAATTGTTATTACAAATGCGAGACGAATTGGAAATTGCAATCGCTTGAAACTAAATGGCATATCTGTTGGAATCAATGGGATTCGTGGATTCAGTACGTTTTCACCTTTGAATTTTCCTTTCAATATAGTGGCTTCAATAACATTTGGCATCAATTTTTTAACGGCTAATCGGGTTCCATTGCAAAGTTTCGGTTGACTTATGTTTCGAAGGCTAATAATTGAAACACCTATTTTTAGTCGCAAATTGTGTGGTGGCAATCCAGGAACGTCTAATGAATTTAAAAATTCAGTTGTATAATGAACGACGTCTTCGTCATTTGTAACTGTGTCGATTGACTTGTAGGAAACCACATCACCTGCAAAATATAGATCAAATTTATTAATGAAAACAAAAAGATTAAATTTTGATATCTTTTGCAATACCTGGTATTTTACTTTGAATTGTCCAATTTAATTCGGTAACATCTTTATTTGTTCCTGCTAATATAGCTCGTTCGCTCAGCCATTCATGTAGTTACGAATGATGTTCGGGAACACGCTCTGAATTAATTCATTTTTATCTTTGGTAATGCGACGGAAATTTTCAGGAAAAGTTATCATACCAGTTGAAGCATCAACTGGCATTGTACAATTTCCGATATCTAACAATTGTTTAGAAAATTCAGCAGCAGATGGATCATTTTGCAGTTGAATTCTAACGTTTGTTGTTAGACGCAACACTTTTACGTGTCTCCACAATGGTGATAGTTTCAGACACGCATTGAGTTCATCTGCTGGCGTCGATCGAGGAATGACTGGCAAAGTTTGTCTGAAATCACCAGCTATCAATATCAATGCACCACCAAACAGATTATTTGTCTTTCGAATATCTCTCATTGTAGTTTCCAATGCTTGCAACGATTTTTTGTGTGCCATGGTGCATTCGTCCCATGTGATGATTTCGCATTGTTGCAAAACATTTCCCATTCCAGATCCTTTCGTAATGCCACATGTTGGATATTCAATCATATGAACGTTTAATGGCAATTTCAATGCGGAGTAAGCGGTTCTACCACCATCCAATAAAGCTGCAGCTATTCCGGAGGAAGCAAGTGCTAACGCAACTTTATTTTGTGATCGTATTTTTGCCAGTAGTAAAGACATTCAAAATGTCTTTCCAGTACCACCTGGTGCATCCAAAAAATTAAAGTCTCCAATCTTATTTTCAACAGCATCCATGATGTCATCATATGCACGTTTTTGTTGAGCATTCAATTTTAGCAAATTCTCTTTAACATATTCCTTCAAAACAATTATATCAAATTGTCTTTCACGACGAATTTCCTGTTCAAATACATCATGCATACTTCTGTTTGGTGCAATCAAATCACACTCCTCTAAAGTATTATTTGCGATCATTAAATAAATATCTTCGATTTTAATTAATGCTTCATTATACATATATAATGTATACTCCAATTCTGTATTTGATCTCAAACGACGCATCTCATTTAATATGTCTTCAGTCATATAATCGCGATATTTATTCCATAAATCAATAGGATCGGCTGGATAACATGTCGCGATTATTATTGCAAATAAATCTCTTATTTGATATGGCGAACATGTATTTGAAGCATCAAATCAATTGTATCATGCCACTGCGAATCATTTTCCAATCAACCGAGTTTATGGCAGGCACAACGATAATTTGGACATATCTCTCCGTCAACTGTTCGCAAATTTTCGAATGAAGTTGGCCACGTACGTAAACTAATAATAATCGCAAATAAAAACATTCATCGCTTTTGGGATGAATTGCATAAATTCGTCCCAACGCATCGCTTTTTCTTATGCCTGAATGACCTTGCACTTTCTTTCCTCGTAAGCGTCGAAACGTTTTATTTTGTTGCCAAGTGTAATACTATGGAACTTCACTGTACAGTAATGTTTTTGCAAAAAAATCAGTTTGACATAACTTAAAAAACGCCGTTAATGTTGTGTCTGACGGAGCATCAACTCTTTCCCTTGCATTTTCCGAAGTAAAATAAACACGTTGTCCATTTTCAGGATGCACAGCCAAATGTTGAACCATTGGATGTCGTTCATGAAAGGGAAATGAAAGTATTCGCCACAATGCTTCATTGGTGCTTATTATCGGCCAAGCTGATATTGACTTATTTCATCCCGACTGTTTTCATTAGCAACTCCCATCATTGCCATGTCGCTACCTTTGTTCACGTATTTACAAATATACTTGATGGATTTCACGGAATTGCAATATTCTACATTTATATGCGCTTTAAATGTCTTCGATAATAGTGGTGAATAAGGCACAATCCATCTATTGTCGATTTCAATATCTCTATTTTGAACTCGAATATTTGCCGAATTTCCATTATCTTCAACTGAACGCCGACGGTAAAGTGGATATCCATCGTTTCCACTTACAGTTTCCGAAATCAATGGTCTTGGATACCGTTTAGTACATTTACCCTCAACCATACTGGAGAACTCGGATTTATATCGCCACAGGGTCCGTGAATCATATTTTTGGTAACGACATCATATAAAACAGGATCGGTAATTTTAACAGGAATTTCAGCACAAATAACATTGTCCACTTTATCTGACCTTATTTTCTCAACCAACCATATCAAGATATGCGCGTGTGGTAATCCTCTCTTTTGCCACTCCACCGAGGACATAAAACAAAGAACCTTTCCATACACTTCATGCTTAGTTATGAAATCCATGAGCGCTTTCAAATTCTGTTTGAAAACTCGAGCTGTTACATCATGACGATCGAGATGCGATTGATGGAGAAATAAATGTTCTTTTATTTCAACCCATTGCGGGTTACAGGTAAATGTAATGAACAAATCAGGTCGCTGATAATGTCGAACGTAAAACATCGCATCCTGCGCATATTCATGCATGTGGCGAGGGCTCCCAGTGAATCTGGATGGTAAAATAATGAGTTGATCAATATCTTCAACGTTACCATCATTATTTATTTCATCACGTAAATGAATGTATTCTTCAACACGCAAGTTTCGTTGGTGATACCGAATGTAGTTCAATCGTTCAGGTTCAACTTTCGCATACATATCCACAGCATATTGATGAAATAGTTTTCGACTTTTCAATATATGATTGAAATTATACTCACGGCACATAAACTTGTATGCATAATAGTTTATGGCACTAAGGCTTTTATTAGTTAATGTACCTACAAAAGCAACAAAAATAATACATTAATCTCGCTAAACTCCCCAAAAAAAAAAAAAAAAAATATATATTGTTAAAATTCCCAAAATATGACAACCATTAGATTTAGCATACCATCCACTGGATTAATCATTTTTAACGTAACATCATACTCATCTTCTCCTGTAGAGAACAGCAATGGATATTGCAATGCATCGTATGACCGATGCAATTCCGATACACGTTGCAATTGATTGCTATTCCTACGGTGAAGTACATTGTCGCGGGGATTAAATCCATCTCCAACAATCGCCACTTCATCAATGGTGGGTTCATTAAATTGGCCAGGATGATGGCCGGCAGGCGTTTTATCAGATCGAATCACAATTATATGGTTATCTGATGGCATCCTTTCCAAAGCCAATTTAAACAAATGCACCAACTCATTCTTTTCGTGGAGTAAATTTTGGATTTGTTCAACAATGTTTCTTCTTATGTTTGATCGAATTTTATAACGCCTATTCACTTCTTGATTTGTGTCACCGATGAAATATATTTGAAGAAATTCGTAATCGGCGTTTTAATTCGGAAGCAATGCACCAACACGATGATAGATTTGACCTTGAATCTGATTCTAATTTGAATTATTAATCATCATTAACCCCTTCATGTTGGAATCATAATAGCAAGACATTAAATCATGCGATGTAATTACCTTAAAATTTGGCATGAAATTATCATGTACAATGTGACTCGCTCCAAAAGAGGTCATTTGAAATAGAGAATTGTACGTTTGGATTTTTTCCAGAAAATGCTTTGATTCCAGGGTATTTCCTGATAATAATTCACGCATTAAATCTGGAATTTCTTCAACTGATTCTATTTTCACTTTTCCGTTATAACAACATAATCCAGGTGGCTCTTTGTTGAATTTCAATGCACGACAAAATTCGCATACAACATTCATTATCCCAATTTGTACAAACGTGTGAGATGAATAAACTTCATCAGGCCGGTAATTAAATGCTATTCCACTTAGATTTTTGCGTGTATTCAGAGAAGAACCATTGGAATTATGATTGCGTTGCATCCGTTCTCTATCATGCCTATTTTGCTCCTTTCGTTCTTCGGCAGAACGATTTGATCGTGATCTTGAACGATTTTCCCTGTCAGTTTCCATACGCCTTTCACGTTGACGATTGCGTTGCATCCGTTTTCTATAATGCCTATTTTGCTCCTCTCGTTCTTCCGCAGAACGATTTAATCGTGATCTTGCACGATGTTCTCTGTCAGTTTCCATACGCCTTTCACGTTGTTCTTGACTTTCTCTTGATCTTGAAGATGCGACACCTCTTGTTTCGTTCGTTTTTCGACCAATGCTCGCTTTTTTCGGAGGCATTATTCAAACAATATAAATCAATATCAATATTTAAAATACAAAAAAATGTATAATTCAATTTTTTTTTTTAAATTTTTTCTTGAAAACAAAAAAGACCAAAAAATTTTTTTAGAATTCAATGCTTCTATTTTGTATGAAAGCTTAAGTGAAAGCAAATGGGAGAAAGTCGTTTTGTACCACTATCTCGCGAACCCCTCAAATGCAGATGAACATTTGCGAGATAACATTTTTTTAACAAAATGTTGTAAAGCAGTGTTCTTTCTTAAAAATTAAAAAAAAATTAAAATAACTTATTTCCATAATATACCTAAGTAATCCGAAACGAAACCATGATATTTCCATAAGTTACTTAAGTAATCCGAAACGAAACCATGTCAAAAAAGAAAAAAACAGAAAAAAATCGCAAAAAAAAAATTTTTTTTTAAATTTTTTTTTTAATATTTCCAAGATTTTTTTTCTCCAAAACCATGTATGGCCATACACTATTCCACTACAAAAAGAATTTTGAAAAAATCTCTTCCCGTTTAGCCAGGCATAAGCAACAGACGAACAGAAATCGTTACTCTTTTATATATATAGATTAGGTTAATCGGTAACTCCGTACGAATTCATGCTAATTAGAAAAATAGACCCCATTTACAATATAGACAACTACAGAGAAGAACTAAAATTTAAGCTTCAAATATCACAAAAAAAAGCTATTGAACTTTTGGAATAAACAAACGAAATTTACGACCGGAATTCAAACCTCAAATCATAAAATCAAACGATATGGTTTATCTCAAAAATTAGGCTGGTCATATATTAGATAATTAATTCAAAGGTTCGTCGGAGTGTGCGATTTTAAATTTTAAATTTTCAAATTTTACATTTTTGAATGTAAAATTTTTAAATTTTAATTTTTTTTATGACAATGAAATCAAAACAAAATCGACTTTGAGCTCGACTTGTGTGCTCTACAAGTAAGCAACTATGCTCACTCGCTGGACTCTTGGTGAGTTCGTTCCTTTTAGTACCATTATTATTATTATTTTTCTTCATAACTTTTCTTTATTATTTCTTGATCTTCTTACTATTCAATATTTTTGTCAGTCCGTATAAAAATTTATGACATACTCAAGTTTTCTTTATGGTTTTTGGTAAGGGATAATCGTTACCATAGGTTAAATTGTATCCCACTAAGATCGACGTCAGTAAAATCTTATTTACAGCATACTGACACTGCTTTCTGAATCTGTTTTGGTTGAATATGGGCTCGAGGGAACAGTATTCCAAGACCTTATTATGCAAGAGTGATATCTTGCAGAAACGGCTCTTGGGCTAATATTGTGCTCATGTCCGACCCGTTAAAACTTGGCATATCTCGAAGTACGTTCAAAGTTCGTCGCCATTAAGTTGGTGGTGTAGGTTAAGTTGACTTCGTCCTTATAAGCACCTGATCTGGCTCTGAGCACATTTCCCCGTAAGGGTATGTGCCAACCCCCGCATGGCCACTCTGCATTAGCATAGATAACCATGAGATCGTTTTAAGGGTGACTACACACTCGAACAGAGATAGCGGCTTCGAGTTGGGACCCAATTAAAAACACAATGAACACTAACTTAACGAATAGTGACAGGCCAAGTGACAGACCGACTGTAATACCACAAACCGTCACAACTCAACCGACCCCTCCTTTTTGTTCTAACAAAATTCGAGTAGCGAGCCTGAATATTGGATCCTTAACCGGTAGATCAAGTGAACTCGCGCTGTGTTTAAGAAAAACAAAAATCGACATCTGTGCACTTCAGGAAACCCGATGGAGTGGAGCACAAGCACATAATATTGGAGAAGGTTATAAGTTATTTTATTATGGTATCACAAAATCTCGTTACGGTGTTGGTATTGTAATCTCTGAGAGATTTTGCGATACAGTAGTTGAAGTTAAAAGACTAGATGATCACCTGATAAAAATTCTACTTATTTCGAACGGAAGGAAAATTCACTTTTGCAGTGCTTACGCTCCACAGCCTGGTTGTCCGGAACAACATAAGGATTCTTTTTGGGAGCTCCTTGATGAAGTTATCCTTGATCTCCCAAGGAGGATTTCTTGATTATTGCTGGTGATTTTAATGGCCATGTCGGAAGCACCTCAGAAGGTCACTCTTGCAATGGAGGACAGGGCTACGGAACTAAGAACAATGATGGCGATCGAAACCTTGCATTCGCTGACTCCCATTATCTTGTTGTCTGCAAATGTAAAAAATCATTTCAGTACTTAAAAACTTCATTACTACAACCACAAATATTACAACACCCCGATTTAAATAGAAATTTTTATATCACAACAGACGCAAGCGGATTTACCTTCGGAGCGGTGCTAACACAGCAGTATGACGATAAACAGTTGCCCATAGCATATGCATCACGCTCATTTACATACGACCTCTTACATACTTATTTTCGATTAAGAACCCATCCTCAAAATTAACAAGCATTCGATTAGATTTAGAGGAGTATGACTTTGTGGTGGAGTATATAGCAAGAAAGAAAAACTATGTAGCGGATGCGCTATCCCGCATAGATATTAACAATTTTAAGAAAATTACAGAAAATATTGAGACAAAAATCTCAGTAATAACTAGATAAAAAAACAAAGAATTGATTAAAAAGGAAAACGAAAATTTAAGTGTTACAGAAGAAAAGCCCAAAATATACGAAGCGCTATACAAATATGAAGTCAAAAAAAAAGTCCAGCTTATCTTCACCAAACCAAAACTAGTTTTGAGAAAAGGAAAGAATATTTGTAGCTTTGTTTATATTGACGACCTTTTTGTTAATGAAAAAATTTACTAAGGCCAATTATTTTCTAGGCTTAACGCAAAAGCCGACAGTTTAGGCATCAAAAAATTACAAATTTCCATGGAAGATAAATTATTCGAATATATAAACATATAATACATGAATTTAAGGGCAATAATACACTTAAGCAACTGATCATTGCAATAACTCCCAGAGTTTATTATATTACTGACAAAGAATCCATAAAAATGATAATTAGACAATTCCACGATGATTCTGTTAATGGTGGCCATCCAGGTATCAATCGAATAAGTAATAAAATAAAACAATATTACCAATGGAAAAACATGTCACGCGACATTAAAAAATACGTTCAACAATGTATACAGTAGTTTCGCTATATAAGAAAGTGGATTTCGCCATTTTTTCGCTATGGAATAACGATGTTTCCAAAGCAAAATGTTTGATATGCGGAAAAATACTACGTTCCAAGAAGTTCAATAATAATAAAACTTAATTTTCATACCTCACGTATAGGAATTAAGGCGTTGCAATGTTAAAATGTTGATTGCATATTTCAAAAACAAAACCACTATTAGAACTAGCAACTTTATTTTTTTAAGTGTGATCAGCGCACCGCCTGTTCGATACAAACACAGAGTGTGTATGTGTCGTTTTGGAATACACTGCTTTAGACTATAATAACTAATAAAATTTCATTTACATTTGGAGTTCAAACATATTTTCAAATACGTTTCTGCGTGAATTTGAATTGAGCATCATGGTAAAATTGTGATATGTCAAAAAAATTGATTTCGTTATAAAACAAAACAAAAAATTGTTATACGAATTTGTATTTTACACATTGTATCTTCAAAGGCATGGCATCGAAAGTCCTTCCAAAACACACACGCACCTACGCATACAAATTTTTCATTTCGCTCGTCCACAAAGCACAGGCGAGCAAAATTCATTCGTCAAGGCAAGTTTTAAGCAAGTCGGCCAAAGCGCAAGCGAAGGGGATTGGAATGTCCCAGAATAAAACATTAATCTCTTTATTAAACGCAGTAGTTTCGCTATATAATAAAGTCGATTTTGCCAAAAAATTTCTTTCTTAAGGTGAGATGACACTACGTGTGCAATGCACGAATATTTGCTCACTGACGTCATAAACATTGCACACGTAATGAAATCGACGAATAATTTGTTTGCTCAAAATAATTCTTACGATATCTTACAAATAAAATGTGTGCGTTGCACGCGTAATGTAATCAACCCAAATTTCAACTGCACACACATTTTGTAAAAATATGTACACGTGAAACTGTTTCCTCATACAGTATAATCTGCTGAAATCTCTAAAGTTTGACATTATTTTCATTGAAATCTTTTAAAAACGAAACCTAGTAACAATGCGCAATCAAAATGTGTGATTTGTCCATATATGTTAGTGTGCGAGAAATTGTTATGTGTGCAATAGTTTTTCAGATGTGTCACACATTTTTTTGAGCAATTATGTGTGCATTGCACACGTAGTGTCATCTCACCTTTATATCCGGGTTTTCTGATATTAGAAAATTCTTTCTGATATAAAAAACCCGTTTATAAGAATATTCTTTCTTATACATATAAAACCCCGATTACTACTGTCTAAAATTTTTGATAAAAACAAAGGTTTCGTAGTTAAAAATTTTGTCCATATAAAAAGAGTTTTGGTTTTGGTACACAGTTTCTTAAAAGCGGGTTTTTCTTATATACGAGTTGCTTATGTGCAAAGATTTTTGTACAGAGTCTCATATAAATAGACTTGCAGCACTGAGAATCTTTTCTTAAAAGCGGGTTTTTCTTATATACGAGTATCTTATATAGCAAAACTACTATAAATTAACCAGAGATGGGCACATTGCACTACCACTAAATTTGCACTAACACTACTTGCTTAGTGGTAGTGCAAATTAATTTTGAACTATCACTCAAATATTTAGTGCAAGTGAAAACGACTTGCACTATCACTAAAATATTTAGTGCAAGTGAAAACGATTTGCACTATCACTAAAATATTTAGTGCAAGTGAAAACAACTTGCACTATCACTAATTTTTTAGTGTTAGTTAAAATGAAATGCACCATCACTAAAACTTTTGGTGCTAGTTAAAATCTTAAGTGGCAGTTAAAAAAATTTCCATTATCATTAAAAAAATTTCATAAGAAAGATATCAAATCATTTATCAAATCGAGTGTAAAGTGTGGGGAATCTATCCTTGTTTTTTCAAAGAAGATCGTATCTACAATTGAAGCGGAGCCGCGAATAACGTTGTAAGTGACAAATTTGACATTCTTGCAAATTTACCGTGTCATTTAGTACTTACAAGACCAACACGCTTCTTTAAGGTTCCGCAGTATTGAGAAATGTCCAAGAGTTGATCAAATAAAAACTTTTTTCTGATAGCTCAAAGGACTAGAGTATTATTGACAGTGAAAGTCCGAAAAATAGGTTCAAAAAATTTGTCGCTTACAACGTTATTCGCGGCTCCGCTTCAATTGTAGAGCTCTTTGAAAAGCTGCATATTTGAAGTAGAGCTCCACTATGTTCTATGCTCTTTATTGTACAAAGCAACGGTGGATTCTCTACGTGGGTTTCTATAGTGTGTTTCAGGCTTTGGACTTCTACTTGGTTTTTGTGTTATTAGGCTGGTCTCCAGTTCCCCAAGGAATGAAAAACTCCATACAAAAACAAGTAAGGGTGTTATAGTCAGGCGAGCCTGACAATAGAATACCCGACACAGACACACATGTTCAAATAACATTTAATATCCAGAGGTGTTTAAGGCCATTAGAGGCCCCATATACCGACCTTTGATAGATTTTTTTATGAAAACCGCCCTTTTGCCACGCCCACTTTTCCAATTTTTTTGAATTCTAATCGGGGGCTTAAATATACGTTCAAATTCTAAGTTTCATTAAAATATTGCGAAAAAGTCCGATTTTAAGGCAGTTTTGGGATTTTTGTGACGACCCTAGTACTGGAGGTACCCTTAAAAATGGACCGATCAAGAAAATTTTTTGGAAGGATGTTTAAGGCTACAAAGGAAGCATAAGTGCCAAATTTCGTTCAAGTCCCATTTGAATTTCGGGTGTAGGAGACAATTTTCGAAAACCGCCCTTCTGCCACGCCCAATTTTCGGAAATAATATTACTGGCTTTTAAATATGATCAAATATCAAATTTCATCAAAATATCTTGAAAAACATCGGTTTTAGAGCAGTTTTTGTGATTTTCATAACAGACCCTAGTACTGGAGGTACCCCTAAAAATGGTCCGATCGGGTCCATTCTCGAACTTGTTCTTACTCATGTCCCCGTGCGCACGCATACCAAATTTTGTCAAGATAGCTCAATTTCTTCGATAAGATAACTGTATACAAACAGACGGACAGACGGACAGACGGACAGACGGACGGACGGACAGACGGACAGACGGACGGACATGTCTAAATCGAATCTCCTGGTGACACTGATCATTTCTATATACATTTTGTATGGTCTATCTCGACTAGTTCTGGGTGTTACACACAACCACACAAACGCAATATACCCTCAACACAGAGTGTGTCGGGTATAAAAAGCCAAAGAAATGCTTAAGAAATATTTCTTCAAGAAATTTTCTGCATGCAGTCCCCAGTTCGGCAAAAAAGTAGTACATATTTTAATACGTTTTTTTGCCATAAAATGTGCACGGTAACCACGGCTATCAGCAGAAATAATTGCAAATGAATTGTTTCTTGGAGAAATTTTGACAAGTGAGGTAGGTCAGTTGTGGTTGTATAGAAATAGTGCATCCATTTTTCGGGTTTTTTCAAAAAACATTGAGAAAAACCCCAAAAAAACCAAAAACGCCTAATAAATTTCTCAAACGAGAATAAACGCGAATTAATATCGCTTGTTAAAGAGAGTAGAAGAATTTGCGCGCTTTTTATTCTGAACGTTTATAATCGCGCCTTTTTAATTTCTGTGTTTCGTTTCACTTTTTTGACACATGTGACATATGACAGATTGCCTCTGTTGCACTAAAAAGTTCTGTAGTACTTCCTTTTTTCCTCGGAGAAAAAAATATAAATTTTCTGCTGACATTCCTTACCGAACTGGAGACCAGCCAATTTAAATAAAAATACAATAGGGGTATTCACAAAGGCGTGTTAAAAACGTTGTTAGATCGGAAAATCGGAAAATTGCGACGTCCCAAAAATTTTTTAAGCTTTTTTGCATCTTGCACAACTTTCTAAGCAGATGAAATTTTCCGACTTTACTATTTTCCGACGCCTTTGTGAATACCCCTAATATAAAATTGAAAAAATATCCTGTTGAAATAATATGATATTATGTATATATATAATAATAAATACTAGTACGCTACTATTTCTATAACATTGCGTCTTAAATTACTCATTAATAAGAAGGAAATTACACTCGATTTGATAAATGATTTGGTATCTTTCTTATGAAAGTTTTTTTTAATGATAATGGAAATTTTTTTAACTGCCACTTAAGATTTTAACTAGCACTAAAAGTTTTAGTGATGGTGCATTTCATTTTAACTAACACTAAAAAATTAGTGATAGTGCAAGTTGTTTTCACTTGCACTAAATAGTGGTATTCAAGCAACAGTGCAAACGCAGTGTGCAATATTTGCACTTGTCAAATTGCGTACAAAAAAAGCAGTGCAAATATTGCACACTGCGATTTGCACTGTTGCTTGAATACCACTATTGTATCTTATATTTTGTCGTAACTTATAATAAATAATATATGATTTTTATAACAACTTTTGCATAGACTCCGTTCCTAACAAAAATTCGTAACTCCGTACTTGAAGTCACTGCTTGTTTACGTTTTCATTTGCCTTTTGACTTTCCTTCCGCTTCTTTGTTTGATATCGCATGTTGTGTGTGTCCATGATGGACATCAAACTCAGAAAGTGAAAGGAGAAAATATTACGGAATTATACTTTTTCCTCGGCGGTCCATATTAGAAATACCTGCGATGTAGGATACGAAACCAGATTCCTTTAAAACTTTGACATGAAGACTGTCTGTAAAGCTGGAAATTCATCATTTGTCTTGTTTACACGGCAGCCACTCGTTCAATTTTTGCGTTTCAAGTTCCAATACACTCAAAACATTTTACTAACACACTCACACTTTTAGAACTTGAACGCCAACTTGACTTCAATTTTTCTTTCAAGCTCCGTTTAAATTTTACGTTCAAGTTTTAACAGCTGATCATAGTTGCATAGCATTCTAAGTTGTACCTTGACGACGGCATTTTGAAAATAAAATTGCCTTTCAAGTTGCGTGCAGCCTACGTGTTAGCTTCAATTTTAAAGAATTTTGACAACCAGTAGGTGTGCTCAACTTGAAAGCAAATTATTGAACGTGTGGCTGCAGTCTTAGTCAAAATCGTTTTTGGAATAATCGATCAATATACCCATCCCTATGCTGTAGATAGGTATGGAAATTGAGCAACATGCAAATAAAAGAAAAATACGTATAGATTAACAATTGTTTTGTTCAACACACATAAAAGTATATGGAAAATAAATATAGGTGATCAATTTTACTGGAATTAGGCATATATGAGATGTATGAAAAATACCGATATGTCTGCCTAACTTGTTATTGAAGTTGCTTCCGAAGTTGCTACTAAAGACTAAAGTGCACAAAGTCTTAATGCCTGAAGAGAAAACATGGAGGACACAGAAATACCCGTTATATCCGGATTTCTGAATGTCCCAACAGAGTTCTCTGGATTTTCGTTGAACCGTATATCGAAAAAGGTAAACCAACAGTTTTCTCTTGTAAACGTTGTGATGACAGTATTTTTGTTGGTACTGTGCTGTTTATGGTGAGAGCATAAGTGCTGAGGAGTTCTTTTTTCTATGAATCTATTAGTAAACGATAGAGTTGGAAATTCTAGTTCCTTTGACTGATAGCTCTTTTTAGTTCGTTCGTTCGCCGCGAACTAGTTCGTTCTTGTATGTATTACAACCTAGGTCGTTCTTTCAGTTCGCGAACTATTGAACTAGAACAGCTATTCAACTAGAAGAACTATTGAATTATTATGGGAATTCATTCGAACCCTCGAAGGAGTGAACTCGAGAACTTCTTTGCGTTACTGTCAAAATACATGAAAGCTTTGACGGCTATTTAAACAGTTCTCAAACTTCACTAAGTTCGAGGTCTGAATGAATACCCATATTGTTATTGCTGGCACTCGAATGCTACGTTCTCTGAGTGGAAAGTAATGAATATAATTAAGTATTTAGTTTTTCTGAATACAAAAAATGGAACATTTTTAGCTTTGATTAGTGGTATTCAAGCAGGTACGCAAAATTTGCGCCCTCGGAAATTTCGCGAGCTCGCAAATTATTTTGTATGAAAAATAGTTTCCGCACCTCGGAAATTTTGAACGCCTACTGTGATGCGCAAAATATGCGCAATATTCGCTTCTTCTTCTTTCACCACAGTAAGCATTGAAGCCAGCTTTTTTCGCAAAATTTGTACACACGCCTTGCATAAGGGTCGTTCAAGCAATAGTAGAAAGTTTGCACGATATTTCCGAGCCTGCTTGAATACTACACTATTACTCCCATACAACGTACTCCCATACTACGTACTCCCATACAACGTACTCCCATACTATTTCTATTGATTTTGAAAGACCTCTCACTCTCACTATTACTACACTATTATAAAATCCTTAGTTCGGCATGTCCCAGTAGTCGGCAATATTTTTTAAAAACTCGACTTAAGAATATCGGTACTTATATACTAAAATAATATCAACTTTGAAATCAATACTTTCTTATTTTTCTATTTGTAATGAGTAAATTTGACAGAGGAGAGTACTTTTGCCTAATTTTGGGCTCATCCAGTAACCAACAAAGTGCTTGACCAACTTCAACAGACCAAATTTCAAATTCGGAGCTGTTATGGAAACCGACAACTGTCAGAATCAGATTTGAAATCAACACATTTTTCGTTTTGGGGTTATAGAATCAGACTTCCAGTTTTGAAACTGTTTTCATTTTCGAAATCAGGTTTGCATTGTTTTTAGGTGTTACAGAAACAGATTTATTGATTTGATTGTCTGATTTAAACCGAGTAGCTTTTAGTTGACAGAATTGGTCGGCAGATTGTGTGTTTTTTCCCGGCTGGTTTTTTTTTTAGTAGAAATAAAAGTAAATACTTTATTGGAATATATTTTCTTAATTGTTTGGGTATTTAATGTTTTTGACTAAAGGGAACGCATAAAAATGTGACTCAGGCTTCTACTTGTATACTAGTTGAGGTTATGAAAAACCACCCGGGAATGGCCAAGGAGTTTACTTAGCGGAACAAACTGCTTGTGGACTTGGTTGCCACCAATAAAGGTGATGCACTTAAGACGCATATCGGTTCGTTGTGATACCAGGGAAATACGAAATCAAAAAAAAAAAAAACAATTGGGAGTTGAACCCAGCGCTTCTCGCATTGAAATTTGACCTTTTAGCAAACTAAGCCACGGGGGCCGCCAAGATTGATCTAGTTTTTAACACATATTGTAGTTTTTGTTTTTTTTTTTTCTTTATAGCATTTTTAAGTGTCAGGTTTTCCTATCTTCGAAAAAAGCAAAACTGTGTCTATTTCATAACATCATTTGAAACAGATATTGATATTAATTCTGATTCTGATTCAATTCTGTGTCAGTTTCCGTAACAGCCCGGATTATTTTTAAAAATTGTTAGATCTGTTATACACGAGCGTGTTTTAACGCGCGTTGATATTTTGCTAGACTTTCTGCTTGCGTGTTTGTGACGTTTGAGCGGCCCATTGCCTTCATCGGCTCCTTCGTAACACAATTTTCCTTGCTTAAAATTGAATCATGCCAAAGCGAGCAAAGCAAATGTCAAAAACACCCATGAAATTCGCTGCTCTTGCATGTTTAACTACCCCGCATACATCTCTATACCGCAGTCCTACAAGCTCGACACGTGAGTGAAAAAACGCGCGTTAAAAACCGCTCGCGTATAACACTCTTAGATCATTAAGATGTATTAAGATAGCAATTGCTTTAAATTTTGCCATGAAATAGAAAATTTTTTTAAAAATCTAATATTTTTCAAATTTGTTGTTTGCCGACAGAAGGAACAAGAATTTTTTTCCTAATATCCAATGCTCGGCATTGCATAACTTCGTATATGATGAAGTAATTGAGGTGTTATGTGCAAACCATGCAAAGTCAAAAACAATAAGTTACAACTACATATACAAGAAAGTGAATAATTTAATTGAAAATATAAAAAAAAAATTATAGTTCTGTACAATTTTATTTTTTATTTATAAATATTGACATGCCGACTATAGGGTCATGGCATGCCGAATATTAAAAAATCGTAAGCCGAACTTAGGCTCCCTCGGTGTTTTTTACGAAAGGTGTAAATTACTCAATCGGGCCTATTACGGTAGTCGTCGTTATCGTCGCCGACGATTTAACAATGATATCGCCGTCGCTTCGTCCCTTAATAGCTATTACGGTACCAGTTCGAGAGGACTACGACAAATTTTAAACGAAATTGGTAGGACTTTTTTTTAATTCGGAAAATCTGACGAAAATCGTATGAAAATTTGCTTGTGAGACCCAGTTTTAAGAACAAAACATTTTGGAAAGCTCAAGCAAAAATGAAGGAAATCCATTCTTCCTTAAAATTGCTAGGAATTTTACTTTTATCGCCTGCTAGTCGTCATCAAAATAAATAGCAACCGAAAACGACAAGAAACGACTCTCCGCGGCGACTATTTAGCGACGACGACGACAAATTTTGTCGACTTATTTAAAATCTCTTTCACGACATCGACCGCGGTGAAGTCTTCTTTTTTTCCAATTTTGAGAAACACGAACGCTTGCTTCGAAATTATTAGCGAAGCTGCATCGATCCAGGGAAAGCTTCAACCCTCTGCGGTGCTTTTAAAAAGACCTTTATCGCGTTTGAAATTAATCCGTTCACATCATCGTAATAGCTCCTCTCTTCACATACTCTGTGAAGTGCGTGGGCAAAACATGTAATGTGTGTAATTTTGGGATATACATCTTTTATTATACGGGTAGCTGTCACCATATGAGGCGCAGCATCTTTCACAAGAAGTAGTACACAGTCCTTGTCGAAATCAGGTCCAAGAACATTGAGAGCAACGGCAGATTGTAGAGTGGTTAGTTTTTTCAACTCTGCAGAAGGATTGCGTGCTTTATACAAAGGAGTATCCGCTTTTACAAAAGCGTAACAAACATCCTTATTGAAAGCTGATTGTTCTGGAAACTCAAAGGACTCAACTTCCTGAGATGCTTTGACTGCACCTTCCTTAAGGTCTTTGTGTTTTTTGGTTTTCAGGTGCTGCCGTGCTAGAAAAAGCCATTCGGAGGATATTTCCTACTTGCATAATTTGCAATACAGGAACCGGCCTTTTGTCTCCAACTCTCCATTTTCTTCCGCAAAATCCTTCAACTTCCAATTCGATATCTGCTTCGTTTTGGACATTTTTCCTAGCGACTATTATGACTAAATTCCAATTAATGATTAGAAATCCACCACGGTCTACAAAATTTTAAATTTTTTTGCATGCCTACTTGCTTAAAATACTGCCTTAATAAGTGTAAAATAAAATTCCAATTGGCTACTAAATCGTTTGAAGAAAAAAAAAAAAATTAAAAATATGCCAAATCATAACATATGCCATTTCGGCATAACTTATGCCAAAATTTTAAAAATAAGTACGGCTCAAATGATATATATTCAAAAACTTAGCTCAACTCTGTTTTCCATTTCCAAAATAAATAACGAGGAAATGATATGCCAAATCATATTTTGGCTGCCCTACTTATATGTAAATGAACTCGTACAGCATTATTACGCAGAACTGCTAAAAAATAATCGTTTGATATATATGTCCAGTAGACGGGCCTTAGTTTGTTGCATTATTTTGTTAATAATATATAAGAATTTTTGCAAATCAAGCGTTTTCAAAGCATGATGATTTTTTAATAAACGTAGTTGATTTTTCTATTTTGACAGTTTTATTGATATAGGACGAGTTCTCTCAGACGGCAGCGCAGATATTTGAATAAAAGAGACAACTAGTGTATTCAAGCTAACGCACGTAAAGAAAGAACGAGAAGATCAAAATGAGCGAATCGAACTAAACGAACTAAAAGAACTATTGAACGAAAATAACTACTGAACTAAAAGAACTACTGCACGAAATTCTTGCGAACTAATTCACTAGTTCGTTTGAGTGAATAGTTCAATTGAAAGAGCTCGTTCTCGAACTACAAAACTCTAGTAAACGAAAAATCCTGTAGTTCTAGTGTCAAGAGGTTATATTTGATTGTGGCAGGCCGGATGTGGATGTGTAGGCTTTGTTATTTTTCCAAATAAAACAAAACTTCCAATTTTGTCAGAAAAGCCAAATTTCGGAAATCTGTCATTCGACTTTTAAGTACGCTTACTTTTTTTAGAATTAATTCCTTTCATTTTCGTTGAAACATAGTTACGCTTGAACCTTTTTGTTTGATTTTTACTATTGTGTTTTGTGTGTGGTTTTTGTTTAATTGGACCTTATTCATACAATATCGTGTTTATTACCAAAAAAAACTTAATGCTTTTTTCATTATAGTATGTTAAGGGCTTCCTTGTTTTTAATTTTCAGAAAAACTCACATCGGTACTGTTTACTTTTCAAATCCAGTTGTCACGGTGTTAAGCGCCTAGAAATTTTGGAATCAAAAGAAGACAAAAACCCAAAAATTATAACTCTTGAAAACTGTGTGAAAATAACACAACAGCCATCGCCAGCAAACTTAATTCAAATATTTAAGCAGAGTGGGACCCTAACCTTAAATACCCTCAAAGATGAAGATCTAAGAGAATGGGTCAATGCCTTGCAAACAGTCGCCTTTCGGGATAAGTCGTCAACGCCATCTAATGTCGCCATCGAGGAAGATAATGACTTATATTGCAGATCTTATGGCGATGGACTTTTCATAACAACGCTCATTCCATCGGATGCATCGAAACGGTGTAACATAGATCCAAGAATGTATATGCTACATTTGACAGCTACCGAACTACAATTGAAATCAGTGGAGGACATTAATATTGAGATTGCCAAGTGGCCATATCGTTTTATTCGTAAATATGGGTATCGAGATGGTAAATTCACTTTTGAAGCTGGAAGAAAATGCTCAACCGGAGAGGGAGTTTTTACATTGGACCATAGCTCCCCTCAAGAAATTTTTCGATGCATGTCCGCAAAAATGAAATCAATGAAAAAACTTATAAGCGGCGATAGTCTTACAAGTATCGAATGTGGAGAAATTCAGCTCAGTATTGCAGCTGCAATGGAAGCAGGCTCACGAAGTCCACTGCCGCCATCACCCTCGAATCAGAATAGTGAATTTGAAATCAATTCTTCGCCAAGTTGCGCAACACTTCGAGGTTTTATCTCTTCCAGTGATTCACTAAATAACTGCCCCGTGAACAACACATCGAATACGTTATCGTCTTCATCAACGAAAAACATTCCAAATAAGCCACCACGGAAATTGCCTTTGGCAAATGACAAACCTTCTTTAACGTCCCAAGTAAATAAACCTATGGCCACTGATAAAAAAAAAAGTGGCCATCCCAATTGTGATAGAAAAATTAAGAATCTCCCGAAATATGAGCTAGTCTCCATTACATCATCAACCGACCCAAACAGGAATGTTGGATCATCTGTTCTCCTTAAACCGAATCCATGCGAAGATTTTAAGAATGACAACCCCCCCAATTTACCATTGCGAAACGAAAGCGTGAAAGCTGTAAAAGACAGAGACTATGAATGCATTGAAACCATAACCGATGCCTGGAAAACGCTTGGTGTAGGCGATATAAAACATTCGGAGCGTTTTCCCGATCCGAACGAAAATTCACATGATTGTGTTCGGCAGAGAGTAATAGGACAGCGAGAAAAGGCGTCATTAAAAGAAGCTCTTATGTCCGGAAAAACACCAACTATTATTGACATAGACATTGGCGAGGGTGCAAATACACAAAATTTGCTTCCAATAGACTCAACATATGATCGTTTGGACTACCTTTCACCGAACAATAAGACAAGTAGTAGTTACAAGACAATTGTAAAAGTAACACAAGCTGGACCAAGTCCCTTCTGTAATAAACAACCTGCAAACGATTACGAGCCTATTGCAAGTCCTGAAATTCGGAAAGCTGATGACAGTTATCTTGGTTATGGTGTTCTTCGAAAATCTAATACAAGTCTTGATAAAAAATTTTTTAGTAATACCGGCTATACTCGAGGAAACGTTCCTGTGTCTCCGATTACAGATCAAACTGTGGTAACTACTGCCAGTTTAAGCGAAATAAATCATCACAATTGTAATGGACTCGACTATACCATTGTCAGCAGGCCAAAAAGGGTTTGATCAAACACATTTTCATGAAGTTCGACATATTAATCTGTGATTACATTGTTTCCAGCTTGTTTAAATTCATTTATTCGGCCAATAAAAATGCCATATTTATATTTTTTCGACATTTTTTCAAGAGAAACAACATAAATAGTAGCATAATATTAAAGACGAGTTGCTTTTTAAAAAGTCTCCGAAGAGGATGGATATAGTGTATGAACATTTGCTATTTTTTAATTTAAAGCATTGCATAAAAGCTAATTAACGTTCATTGAGCCTAGCGTAAAATTCTTTCTAAATTACAGCCCTTACGCTTATTAAAAGTCTCAATTTGTCAAAGTGAGGCGCTTATTTTATTTTTTAGTTTAATTGATTTTTATACCTTTTCCGAAGGAAAGGGTATATTAAGTTTGGCACGGTGTATGTAACATACCAAAGGAGTCGCGGTAGATATAGACATATATATATATTCTTGATCAGGGTGACAAGAGGAATCGATCTAGCCATGTCTGTCTGTCTGTCTGTCTGTCTGTCTGTCTGTCTGTCGGTCACACTTTAGTTTTTCGTAATTTACTCCTAAGCCATGAAAGATATCATATTGAAATTTGGCATGGACTTCAACCAGGTAAATGTCCGAAAAACTGCATACAAATTTTTTTCGTAGTCCCTTCTTGGGTCGTGGGAAGTGGTTCAGAAGTTTCAAAAATCACGATTTTTAACGTTTTTCCTGGATAACTTTTTTACTATACATCCCAGCTTATTGAAATTTGGTGAGTGTATAGCTACTATGTAGACTTAAGCTTTCGCTGAAAAAAAATTGCGACATCGCTATAACTATGGTCATCATCCTACACAATAGAAAAAAACACTCTTTCTCTTATTCTCATATCTGAATACAAAAATTATTTTTTTGCTTCTTCTGATTGTGTATTTTGCCGCCAAATAAAGTCGTCCATTATGGATAAATTTTGACCATGACCACATTTCGCGAAATTCGCAAAAATTGATTTTCACTATTTTGAATTGAGTATTTCGCAGCTAAACAAAATGTCCTCTAAGGGTTAAAATTTGATCAAGACCACCATCCGCGAAATTCGCGAAAATTTGATTTTCACTATTTTGAAGTGAGTATTTCGCAGCTAAACTAAATTTCCTCTAAGGGTTAAAATTTGACCATGACCATCATTCGCGAAATTCGCAAAAATTCGATTTTCTCTATTTTGAATTGAGTATTTCGCAGCTAGACATAATGTCCTCTAACGGTTAAAATTTGACCATGACCACCATTCGCGAAAATTTTGTTCTTAATAATAATCTCGAGTTTTAGAAGCTAACTCGAAGTACAGATAAGATATAAATAGATATCCAAGCTAGAACAACGAAAACGGCAGGAATTTTCGTTAAGGTAATGTTTTAACATATTTTAGGCTGAGGAAAAGGTATTTGTGCAATCGGCTTTGCCGATGTAAACTTCTTTACTTGTTTTTATTTCAAAAATTAGCAAATGTAAAGAAATATTACTTAAGCTGTAAAAATGTTTCTAACCTCAATTTTTTTCTAACTTACAACTGGACAGTATTGTTTCAGTTTGAAAAATAATTAGTTCGTAAAATTGGTCGGAGATTCAATCTCGTTATCATTGCTGCCAACTTAGGCAATAAAGGCTGAATTAAAATGTACATTGGCGGACGCTGCTTAATTACCTTTGTCATTGGATTTCCCCATATATTAATTTCGAGTTAGGGTTTATTCAATAAAAAACTTTATGTATGAATACTATGTATCCATTGGAGATCGAAAGCTTAATATCAAAGACTATATAATTATCAAGATGTCGCACTTCGAAGAAATAAATGTCCCTTCAAAAATTTGACGTGGCTTTTCCAATAAAGCCACGTAAGAACGTATTTGAAGAAAAAGCCACGTTCTGAGAGTAAAAATAAAGACACGCCTTGTATTTCGTTTGGAATATGCGTATATAAATATACATTCTGGACGTGGAGCTTACAAAGCTTGGTTAGCGCAATGAGTAAGGCTATCGCCTAGACGACGCACAGTGGGATTTCAGCGGCAAAAATAGGATTTTTTGACCATCCTAATTTTATGATTTGTCGATTTAATCTAACAGAGAAACCTCTAGATAAGAAAAATTCAAAACTGTTTTTTCAAAAAACATAATTTTTTTACATAAAAAATTAAGCTAAAGATAGAAAATGGTTTCTCTTCGAAAAAGTGAAAAAAAAAATTTTCGAGTTGGTTCCCATTTTTTTCGGACTTAAATCTACCACTCTCTACATTTTTATTAAAATTTAGAGTTTGATTTTTAAAAGGAATTAAAAATTGTGGCATTTTATTGAATATCGAAGAGGAGGTGGGCTATCAAAAATTCTACCTCGAAAATGACGCCTTTCCTTTTTTCAATGGACAAAAAGTTTATATGCTTTGTCGTGCTTTGTCTTCTAGTTGATAAAAAATAGAAGTCTGGAGTCTGTTCTAACGATCTATGAAAAAAATTTACCGCCCACTTACGATTGTCTCGATAAAGTCCATTTTATCATTTTAATCATCGCGCAATTGTCTGGATATTAAGAAAAAAATGATTTCTGATGGCAATGATTATAAGAAACTAAGAACTAACTAAGGGTCAATTACAAAAACAAAACAATAGGGGTATTCACAAAGGCTTCGGAAAATAGGAAAGTCGGAAGATCGGAAAATTTTAACTGCTTAAAAAGTTGTGCAAGATGCAAAAAAGTTTAAAAATTTTTTAAGAAGTCGCAATTTTCCAATTTTCCGACTTTCCAAAGTTTTCAACACGCCTTTGTGAATACTCTAATATATTAAAATTTTTGTTTACGAATGTGAGAACAAACGAAAGAAACTATGATGACATTTATACTGAAAAGGCTGTTCGCAGTTATCGAATTAAACGATTTTAAAATGAGCTTATATTCGGTTTCGTACGCAGATTTATCTGAAGAACTATTTAATTGTGGGCAGAATATAATGTTGCTCTATAATTTCATCGAATCTAATCACGATGGAATTTCTCCTGAGGATATACATATCTCTCGTCAAACGAACTATTTCGCAAGGGTTTTTAGGCAATTTTCGAAAGCGTTGGCTTAGGTCATACAACGACATTTCCAGGTTTTTCGCACAAAACGAAATTTGGCTCAATAGTATGTTTTATTTTGAAGAAAATATGCAAATCAACATATTCAATTAATTTTTTGATATCTAAGGAAAATTTGATGTAGAATTGAAAATCGATGTGGCTAAAAATTCTGAATTGGAAAGCAATATGGATCAATATGTGGAATTAGAAAGCAATCTGGCTCAACATTCGCAAAAAGGTCGAAAACGTAAGGAGTTTTGCAAGTGCAGTGTCAGAACAAAAAGGCACAAAGTCGCTGAATTAACAAATCAGTACCCAGCACAACAAATTTCTATGGCGGCTAAAAGACTGGAAAAGGGAAATTCCTCAAAGCCACAGTATATTGCAGCTTCAACTGCATTGAAGGTGATGATGGATGCGGAATTAAGAAGACATCAATACGAAACCATAAAATCAAGCCTTCAATATGAGGGGTATGATAATTTACCACCATACAACAAAATCTTGAATGAAAAACAAAAAGTGCTATCCGGAAAATATCACAGTGACTGACACATTCGCCTCAGTTAAACTGCAAAGCTTACTAGACCACACAGCATGTCGCCTTTTTAAGAGCTTCTCAGAGGAAAAATTGAATAGCATATCGCAATCAGAATGCATTCTTATCAGCAAATGGGGATGCGATGGGTCGTCTGGCCATTCTCAATACAACCAGAGTCTTCCAAAAGATGTAAGCGACGGAAACATGTATTTGGCTTCTATAGTTCCGCTTTCTTTAAAGTCTGAAAATAATTTTGAATTTAGGCGTAATAATAATCCCTCGTCTACGAGGCTTTGTCGCCCGATTTCGTTTGAATTTGCAAAGGAAACAAGAAAAAGTGCAGGAATTATTTGAAAAAATTAATTCAGATATCGCTGATTTAAAAATTACAGCCATTTCAATAGCAAACACACAATTTAATGTAAGCCACAAACTTTTATTTACAATGGTGGATGGTAAAACCTGTCAAATTGTCACTCAAACGCCTTCAATAGCAGTGTGTTATTTATGCAAAGCGACACCTACTGAAATGAACGACTTGCAATTAGTTTCATCTAAAGAGATTAATTCTGCAGCATGTAAATTGGGAATTTCTTCATTACATGCAAGAATTAATTTCATGGAGTGCATACTTCATTTAGCTTATAATCTACCCTTTAAAAATGGTCTACAAATTATAAAAACAAAGCACTTAAACTGGAAACTAAAACGAGAATCCAAACCAGTTTCCAAGAGAGATTATGCTTGCGAGTAGACTGCGTGCAGCAAGGGACCGGAACTTCAAATGATGGAAATATGTCGAGAAGTTTTTTTTTCCCCCATCCACAAATTGTTTCGGATATAACTGGAGTAAAGGAAGAGCTAATAGATCGATTTTGAATCATTCTTCAGATGATTACATGTCAGCAAAAACTTAACAGCGCCAAATTCCATGAATTTGCAATGGATACTGCAATATTTTTTGTGGAACACTATAAATGGTTTTATATGCCTGTGACTGCACAAAATTCTTATATATGGAAAGGATATAATAAATGAAGCTGTGCTTCCAATAGGAATGTTATCAGAAGAAGCAGGGCAAGCACGAAATAAAGATTACAGAAAATATCGGTTGTCATTTTCAAGAAAATGTTCTAGAATTTATACTAATACTGACGTATTAAATCGGCTACTTATAAGTTCCGATCCTTATATAACGTCAATAAGACGTCGACCTAATAAACATGCGTTAGAATTAGACGACATTGTTAAGGAAATGATAATTGAATAATTCAATGCTGCAATTTGAAATAAAAAACTTGAGTCGTGTAAAAAATTTTCATATATCCAGGAGAGGTACCTCTAGGGACTGTCAGGTTTGAACCATTTTTCGTACGTATCCGTTTTTGAGTATAAACAACATTCTGACAAAGTTTCATTAAAATCGGTTGAGTTTTAGATGTAGCTGCCATACAAAACTGCATGTGGTGGTCTATGGGGGTACCCGAAGGGGTGAACCGATTTCGATAAATTTTAGTTTATATCTTAATTACCTCAATTTACAACCGCATACCAATTTTCATTGTGATAGGACTATTCCTTTTATTTTTTGCCGCACGATGTATGGAGCAATCCCACTGTGCGACGAGTGGGTTTTAAGACCGATTCCTGGTAGATGCAAGGAAAGTTTTCTCGTATAAGTATCTTTGGCAAAATTCTTGTTGGCCGTTTCTGGGATTTGGCAAAATTTGGTACATATAAGTAGAATGACCTCCTGATTTAAAATCTGCAATCCGCTTGGAACAATTCTAGTGTCTGGCCGTTTCTGGGATCATTTTTGGCGGTCGTCACTAGTGTAATTAAATAATAACTCTTTTTTATAATGTTTAGAATTTATTTATATTTTATTGAGCAATAGGCTGTATACAGCATAAGCCAGTATCAACACCTATTGCTTTGAGAGTTAAAACTTAATTGTTTCTATCTTAGAAAGTAACATCGTATTTATATAATTCGGACAAAGGGAGTGAGTTCGCATGCTTAGCATATTTCTAATCTTTGGACTTTGAAATTGAGGGTTCAAGTTAAGGAATGCATTTGTCCCAATTTAATTCAGTATAAAAGTTGTGACTCATGTCAAATGCATTCTAACACGTGCTTGAGTTTCTATGATTTCTATGATTTCTGTGAGCCGAGTTGTATGACTCAATCATTCTTTATTTACCGCAAATGGAATGTTAGAAATGTGCATGCATTGTTACAGTTTCTTTCAAGGTACTTGAACTCACAACACCTTCCCTTTTTGAAAAAAAAAATTCTTAGTTTGCGAGAGAATTTTTTTTCTTTTGTGAATAGTTAAATATATGTGGTATATATTGCTAAGTTATATGTTTTTGGTTACCCGCGTATGGGATTATAGCTATTGGTGAAGTTATGATTTATTGTATACAATGGTTAAGTTAATTGCAGTATATTTTTATTTTTTTTTTATTTTTTTTTTTTTCATTTATTAATTTTTCTTTTTTGTTAAGTTGATGTCAAATATTTGCAATTAAGGTTTGTGAAATTAGGTATCATAATAAAATGAGATGTTGCGTAGTAGCTGAATATTTTCAATCATTACTTATTTTGCTTATGCTAATTTAAATCTATTTGTATGTATAAGATTTTCCCGTTTGTGAAGAAATTTTGAATTTACTTAAATGATTATTTTTTTTTTTTTTTTTTCAAATGATGTAAGATGATTGATTAAATAATTGTTTTTTTTTTTTTCAGTTACATTTTACTTAAAGTTCGTCTTCGAATGTTGTACCCCATTTTTTAATATATTCTGCTATAGTGATCATTTTCATAGGGCCTACTTGATCGACTATCTTTTCTAATAAGTGGTTGTAAGGGTCTAAATATGTTGTTTTCTGTTTTATGGTACGGTCAAGAGATGTTCTCTGAAAAGCATTGTCATTGCAATTGTACGTTACTTCGGGGTTCTTATAGGTTTTTTCTTTGATATTTCGAATTTTAATAGTTGCTTTTTGATGCAAAACTTTTCCCTGTGTATCATTTGAATTTTTCAATTTTTCTAATTTAAGAATATTTTTCCCCTTGCTTTCCGTTGTCGCATGTAATTCATTGCGTTTGAGATTCCTCATTGTATCGATCTTTCCGTGTCGATTTTCAAAAGGTCGATGTTTTTGTTCAATATTTATTTTGAGTTCTTTATTTTTCTTTGAAATATGTATTTTCGATGCCATATTTTTCATTTCTTCTTCATCTTTCTTTATTTTCAGTTCATGATTTTTATTTTGAAGTAATAATAATTGATTTTTTAACTGAACGATTTTCTCATTTGACTCTTTATTTGACGAGTTTATATCTCTTTTCATGTTTGCGAATTTCTTTTTAAAATTCTTTTTCAATTCTTTGATTTTTATTGACATATCCATAATTTTATCCTTTAAATTTTCTTGTTCAGATTTTGATTTTTCCAATTCTTGGTTCGCCTGTTTTTCATACTCGAGTGACAAAATATTCTCTTGGTTCTTTTTCTCTAGCAGTTCTTGCCTATCAGCGATTTTAAGCGACGGTCTCCTCAATTCAATGGCACTTATGTCGATTTTCTGACTCATGATTTCATTTCGGTAGTTGTTGTAATTATTGTTACTATTTCTGTTATAACCGTTGCTGACATTGTTTGTATGTTGGTGGTTATAGTTATTGTTCCCGTATCTGTAGTTCGAGTTACGATTTCTATTATATCCTCGATATGAACTCTGACCTCGATTAAAAGAATTATTTCGGCCTCTGTTTCTGCCGGAAAATTGTTGTCTGTTTATATAATTTATTTGAATCGTTCCTGTGCTTTCAGAACCTAACTCAACAAATTTACTTATTGCTTCACTAACTGACCCAAAGTGGCTTGCTCGCATCAGCATTTTTACTTCGTCTGATTTTGCATTTGTTTTAATTGCTTTGACTGCCGAATATGCTGTGTATTGTTTTGCAAGCGCCGGCGTCAAACCGTCTGAAATATATGCACTTTCGAGCTGTGCAGCTAGGGTTTCTATTTCTTTTGCAAAGTCGTGGTCAAATTTTTGTTGTTGTTTTATGCTGAGCATTCTTGTTGCAATCGAGTGTGCTGGCTCATGTTTCACATTTTGTTTTAATATGTTTTTTATTGCAATTATAGTATTTTCATTTGTTATCAGTCTGCCAACGTTTTGTGTTAATTTTGTTTTTATTAATAAAATTGCAATAGCTTCATGTTCGCCTTTGATGGTGTCAAGTAAATCTAGTGCATTAATGAATTTATTCAGGTTTTCGATTTTTCCATCGAATTCTGGTAATAGCTCTACAGCTGTGTTTATCAAGTCAATTGGTGTCATTTTGTTTGTTTTGGTCTTTTTTTCTAAGTCAGAATATGTATGTTTCAAAAAGGAATAAGTAATTTGATTTTTAGATTATTAATAGGTAAATACTTATTAAATTATAGTATTGGAAAATATTTGTGTAAAAATATTGTTGCACATTTTTTTTTGTATAATAATTTTTTTTCATAATTAAAAAAAATTTAAATATGTACTTTCATTGACGAATAGATTATGCTCTATTTTGGGTGGCAAAATAAAATTCGTTTAATTCAAAAATGATTTATGTTTAAAGTTAAAATGAGAATTAACATTTAATATTTATTTAAATTTTTAATTGGTGCGTTAAAAAAAATTTAAGTTGATTGAATATATATATATAGGTGACTTAGCTGTTCACTCGTGGCTTGTATAGATGGAGAGATGTTTGCGTTGCCGGGCGTTGCTAGTGCTGCCACGGTTGATGGTTTCTACTGTGCCGGGCGTTGCTAGTGCTGCCACGGTTGATGCGTTATATATGATTTTTGTTGCTGATAAATTGTTAAAGCTGTCCCCCATGCTCAATCGTTGGGGGGTGTTGGGCCTCAGGCAGGGAGGCACTCTTCTAATATTTTTTTTTTTTGTTTGATTGACGTCCTTTAAAGTTGTATTAGTCCCTCGTTGTCAATCAAAATTAAATGTTTTTTTTTTTGAGCAAAATATTTATGCTTGAAAGTTTTATATAAAATTTTTTTTCGACAGTTATTTAAAAAAATATAATATATATATTTTTTTCGCACTTTGTCTTTTTCTTCTTCTTTTTACGCATTTTCACCATTTTCACTTTCACATTTTTATTTTTTATAATTTTTCCGCGCCAGGGTTCGCGTATGGCCAAGGATCGCCATGTAATTAAATAATAACTCTTTTTTATAATGTTTAGAATTTATTTATATTTTATTGAGCAATAGGCTGTATACAGCATAAGCCAGTATCAACACCTATTGCTTTGAGAGTTAAAACTTAATTGTTTCTATCTTAGAAAGTAACATCGTATTTATATAATTCGGACAAAGGGAGTGAGTTCGCATGCTTAGCATATTTCTAATCTTTGGACTTTGAAATTGAGGGTTCAAGTTAAGGAATGCATTTGTCCCAATTTAATTCAGTATAAAAGTTGTGACTCATGTCAAATGCATTCTAACACGTGCTTGAGTTTCTATGATTTCTATGATTTCTGTGAGCCGAGTTGTATGACTCAATCATTCTTTATTTACCGCAAATGGAATGTTAGAAATGTGCATGCATTGTTACAGTTTCTTTCAAGGTACTTGAACTCACAACACTAGTTTAAGCTGCAATCATTCATGGCATAAGACGACATAACAGAACATAACATCACAAAAAAAGTAACATAACCGCTTTTTGAGTAGTCAGTGAAGACATAAGAAAACATAAGAGCACAAAATAGGCAATGTAGCAATTTCCGCAATTTCTCAAGAAATAATTAACAAACGCTTGTAAATCAGTTCGGGACATGCTGAAAAGTAATAAAATATATTCTTCTTTAATAAAAAATTATATGCCTTATACTATTTTAACATATTACAATATCAGTAATTGTGGCTTTTCGAGACAGTGCTGTCGGATTTACTACAATTGTAGTATTTTCTACAATTTCATCACCCTTACTATGTAAAGAGTTTTTCATTAAGGGCGATCGGGCTTTTTTTTAAAATAAAACAAAAACGGATTAAGATATCCAAAAAAATTTTATTATGCGTTCAAGTACATTTAGTGGCAATTATGTATGAAATTCAATTTCCTTCGCATGACCACCACGGGCACGTTTGCAAAAGCCCAATCGTTGAATCCAATTTTCCACCACTTTTTTACATAAATTGATCGGAATCTCAGCAATTTCACGTTCCATATTTGCTCTTAGTTCTTGTAACGTCGCCGGTTTATTGGTGTAGACCAGTGCTTGCCAGCGTAATACTCTTTCATACAAAGCTGAGTATTGCGGCTTTGTTGTTTCTTTGTTGTTGTTTCTCGAACACAGCGTCTGTGTTAGCGAGAGAATTCAATCAGTTTGGCAGCGCACTGCATGAGCCTCTTAAGCACACATACATGTGAAGAATGAGAGAAATTGTGCTAGTGGTCGTACTGGCAAGCACTGGTGTAGACTAATGACTTCACATAACCCCAAAGAAAATAGTTTAAAGGCGTTTAATCGCACGATGGAGGCGGCCAATTGACTGGTCCATTTCTTGAAATAACACGTTCACCGCACTTGCTTTTCAATAAATCGATTGTGACGTGTGCTGTGTGGCTAGTGGCACCGTCCTGTTGAAACCACATATCGTCCAGGTCTATTCCGTCCAATTCGTGCCAAAAATAATCAGTTAGCATGGTGCGATAGCGATTTCCATTCACAGTAACGTGGCGATTTGCACCATCAACGAAAAAATATGGCCCAATGACACCACCAGCATGTAAACCGCACCAAACAGTAATTTTTTCGGGATGTAATGGTGCCTCGTGAATCACGTGTGAATTGCTGCCTGACCAACATCGCATATTTTGCTTGTTGACAAATCCATTGAGCCAAAAGTGAGCCTCAATTATGGCGTCGATAAAATGGTCGTTATGCTCTTAAAGATGTGGTGATCGAACGCGAATTTTGGTAATAAATTTGAATAACTTGCAAACGTTGTTCTAATGTGTATTGCTCCATGCTGATTTGCCAACTAAAAACGAATATAAATATTAAAAGAATATGAAAAAATATGTCGTGGTTTACCGTCCCTATCGAAAACAAATCCGAGCGTCCCTATTGAAAAACCCTTTAGTTGACGTCCTACGTGTACAACATCGTGTCCGCGAAAAGTTCGTTCGCGAATTATGGCACTTTTAGGGACATTAAAAAGACTAATGGTCCTTGGTGTTTAATAAAATTCTTCCGCAAGAGTAAGCCTTGTTGCACTATTGAATGTTCAGGCACTGCTAACAGAGCCCGGGAATTGTGTTCAGGCAGCAAGTGTATTGCTATATTTATAGAGCGTATGGTTTTTCCTGTTTGGAGAATAAAGAATCCTTGGCGAATTAATTTTTAAATGGACCTTGGTCTTTCTGGTTTATCGAGTAAAACGTACTTTTCGTCGCGAAAAAGTAATCCGCGAAAATTTATTCGCGAAACAAACTTTTTATTCATCAAAGCCGCCGTATTGGATTAAGAATTCTACTAGCACAGGCACGATGGAGCTGAAGACTGAAGAAAACTCAGAGCAAGCAGAAAAAAGGGTAGATATAACATCAGATACGCAAAGAAAATATGGTGAGTATATAAACAAAAAAAAACAAATTTTTATTTTTTTTCTTCGCCCACAGTTCTTACTGTTAGCGATGAGTTTTAATATTTTGGTTAGATGCACTTGGATATTGTATTTTCACGTCCGAAAATCACAATAATAATTGCTCAGTTGTTTACACATATTTCAGAAAAAATAAGGAACTTTAAAAATAAACGGCATAAATTCAAAAAACGCTTTTGCAATCACAGTCAAAATGTAGTTCGAAGCGAAAAGCCACTTTCCATATCAATATCAGCACAAATATTAATATTTTAAAGTCGAACTAATAAAAAAAAATGTCATTCCTTAAGAATGTAAACAGGGATAAGATCTTCTTTGAAGATTTAGATAGGCCCGGGATATATAATAGAGTAAAAAATATAGAAAGTAACAAGTAAAGAAGTTTACATCGGCTAAGCCGATTGCACATATACCTTTTCCTCAGCCTGAAACATGTTAAAACCTTACCTTAACAAAAATTCCTGCCGTTTTCGTTGTTCTAGCTGGATATCTATTTATACCTTATCTGTACTTCGATTTAGCTTCTAAAACTGGAGATTATTATTAAGCACAAAATTTTCGCGGATGGTGGGCATGGTCAAGTTTTAACCGTTAGAGGACATTTTGTCTAGCTGAAATCCTCAATTCAAAATAGTGAAAATCAAATTTTCGCAAATTTCGCGAATGGTGGTCATGGTCAAATTTTAACAGTTAGAGGTAATTTTGGCTAACAGCGACATACTCAATTAAAAATAGTGAAAATCAAATTTTCGCGAATTTCGCGGATGGTGATCTTGATCAAATTTTAACCGTTAGAAGAAAATTTGTCTAGCTGCGAAATACTCAATTCAAAACTGTGAAAATCAAATTTTCGCGAATTTCGCGGATGGTGGTCTTGATCAAATTTTAACCGTTAGAAGACATTTTGTCTAGCTGCGAAATACTCAATTCAAACTAGTGAAAATCAAATTTTTGTGAATTTCGCGAATGATGGTCTTGATCAAATTTTAACCCTTAGAGGACATTTTGTTTAGCAGCGAAATACTCAATTCAAACTAGTGAAAATCAAATTTTTGTGAATTTCGCGAATGATGGTCTTGATCAAATTTTAACCCTTAGAGGACATTTTGTTTAGCAGCGAAATACTCAATTCAAAATAGTGAAAATCAAATTTTCGCGAATTTCGCGGATGGTGATCTTGATCAAATTTTAACCGTTAGAAGACATTTTGTCTAGCTGCGAAATACTCAATTCAAACTAGTGAAAATCAAATTTTTGTGAATTTCGCGAATGATGGTCTTGATCAAATTTTAACCCTTAGAGGACATTTTGTTTAGCAGCGAAATACTCAATTCAAAACTGTGAAAATCAAATTTTCGCGAATTTCGCGGATGGTGGTCTTGATCAAATTTTAACCGTTAGAAGACATTTTGTCTAGCTGCGAAATACTCAATTCAAACTAGTGAAAATCAAATTTTTGTGAATTTCGCGAATGATGGTCTTGATCAAATTTTAACCCTTAGAGGACATTTTGTTTAGCAGCGAAATACTCAATTCAAAACTGTGAAAATCAAATTTTCGCGAATTTCGCGGATGGTGGTCTTGATCAAATTTTAACCGTTAGAAGACATTTTGTCTAGCTGCGAAATACTCAATTCAAACTAGTGAAAATCAAATATTTGTGAATTTCGCGAATGATGGTCTTGATCAAATTTTAACCCTTAGAGGACATTTTGTTTAGCAGCGAAATACTCAATTCAAAACTGTGAAAATCAAATTTTCGCGAATTTCGCGGATGGTGGTCTTGATCAAATTTTAACCGTTAGAAGACATTTTGTCTAGCTGCGAAATACTCAATTCAAACTAGTGAAAATCAAATTTTTGTGAATTTCGCGAATGATGGTCTTGATCAAATTTTAACCGTTAGAAGACATTTTGTCTAGCTGCGAAATACTCAATTCAAACTAGTGAAAATCAAATTTTTGTGAATTTCGCGAATGATGGTCTTGATCAAATTTTAACCCTTAGAGGACATTTTGTTTAGCAGCGAAATACTCAATTCAAAACTGTGAAAATCAAATTTTCGCGAATTTCGCGGATGGTGGTCTTGATCAAATTTTAACCGTTAGAAGACATTTTGTCTAGCTGCGAAATACTCAATTCAAACTAGTGAAAATCAAATTTTTGTGAATTTCGCGAATGATGGTCTTGATCAAATTTTAACCCTTAGAGGACATTTTGTTTAGCAGCGAAATACTCAATTCAAAACTGTGAAAATCAAATTTTCGCGAATTTCGCGGATGGTGGTCTTGATCAAATTTTAACCGTTAGAAGACATTTTGTCTAGCTGCGAAATACTCAATTCAAACTAGTGAAAATCAAATTTTTGTGAATTTCGCGAATGATGGTCTTGATCAAATTTTAACCCTTAGAGGACATTTTGTTTAGCAGCGAAATACTCAATTCAAAACTGTGAAAATCAAATTTTCGCGAATTTCGCGGATGGTGGTCTTGATCAAATTTTAACCGTTAGAAGACATTTTGTCTAGCTGCGAAATACTCAATTCAAACTAGTGAAAATCAAATTTTTGTGAATTTCGCGAATGATGGTCTTGATCAAATTTTAACCCTTAGAGGAAATTTTGTTTAGCAGCGAAATACTCAATTCAAAACTGTGAAAATCAAATTTTGCGAATTTCGCGGATGGTGGTCTTGATCAAATTTTAACCGTTAGAAGACATTTTGTCTAGCTGCGAAATACTCAATTCAAACTAGTGAAAATCAAATTTTTGTGAATTTCGCGAATGATGGTCTTGATCAAATTTTAACCCTTAGAGGAAATTTTGTTTAGCTGCGAAATACTCAATTCAAAATAGTGAAAATCAAATTTTTGCGAATTTCGCGGATGGTGGTCTTGATCAAATTTTAACCGTTAGAAGACATTTTGTCTAGCTGCGAAATACTCAATTCAAACTAGTGAAAATCAAATTTTTGTGAATTTCGCGAATGATGGTCTTGATCAAATTTTAACCCTTAGAGGACATTTTGTTTAGCAGCGAAATACTCAATTCAAAACTGTGAAAATCAAATTTTCGCGAATTTCGCGGATGGTGGTCTTGATCAAATTTTAACCGTTAGAAGACATTTTGTCTAGCTGCGAAATACTCAATTCAAACTAGTGAAAATCAAATTTTTGTGAATTTCGCGAATGATGGTCTTGATCAAATTTTAACCCTTAGAGGACATTTTGTTTAGCAGCGAAATACTCAATTCAAAACTGTGAAAATCAAATTTTCGCGAATTTCGCGGATGGTGGTCTTGATCAAATTTTAACCGTTAGAAGACATTTTGTCTAGCTGCGAAATACTCAATTCAAACTAGTGAAAATCAAATTTTTGTGAATTTCGCGAATGATGGTCTTGATCAAATTTTAACCCTTAGAGGACATTTTGTTTAGCAGCGAAATACTCAATTCAAAACTGTGAAAATCAAATTTTGCGAATTTCGCGGATGGTGGTCTTGATCAAATTTTAACCGTTAGAAGACATTTTGTCTAGCTGCGAAATACTCAATTCAAACTAGTGAAAATCAAATTTTTGTGAATTTCGCGAATGATGGTCTTGATCAAATTTTAACCCTTAGAGGACATTTTGTTTAGCAGCGAAATACTCAATTCAAAACTGTGAAAATTAAATTTTCGCGAAGTTCGCGGATGGTGGTCTTGATCAAATTTTAACCGTTAGAAGACATTTTGTCTAGCTGCGAAATACTCAATTCAAACTAGTGAAAATCAAATTTTTGTGAATTTCGCGAATGATGGTCTTGATCAAATTTTAACCCTTAGAGGACATTTTGTTTAGCAGCGAAATACTCAATTCAAAACTGTGAAAATCAAATTTTAGCGAATTTCGCGGATGGTGGTCTTGATCAAATTTTAACCGTTAGAAGACATTTTGTCTAGCTGCGAAATACTCAATTCAAACTAGTGAAAATCAAATTTTTGTGAATTTCGCGAATGATGGTCTTGATCAAATTTTAACCCTTAGAGGAAATTTTGTTTAGCTGCGAAATACTCAATTCAAAATAGTGAAAATCAAATTTTTGCGAATTTCGCGGATGGTGGTCTTGATCAAATTTTAACCGTTAGAAGACATTTTGTCTAGCTGCGAAATACTCAATTCAAACTAGTGAAAATCAAATTTTTGTGAATTTCGCGAACGATGGTCTTGATTAAATTTTAACCGTTAGAAGACATTTTGTCTAGCTGCGAAATACTCAATTCAAACTAGTGAAAATCAAATTTTTGTGAATTTCGCGAATGATGGTCTTGATCAAATTTTAACCCTTAGACGAAATTTTGTTTAGCTGCGAAATACTCAATTCAAAATAGTGAAAATCAAATTTTTGCGAATTTCGCGAATGGTGGTCATGGTCAAATTTTAATCGTTAAAGGACATTTTGTCTAGCTGCGAAATACTCAATTCAAAATAGTGAAAATCAAATTTTCGCGAATTTCGCGAATGGTGGTCATGGCCAAATTTTAACCTTAAGTGACGACTTTATTTGGCGGCAAAATACACAATCAGAAGAAGCAAAAAAAAAAAATCATTTTTGTATACAGATATGAGAATAAGAGAAAGAGTGTTTTTTTCTAATGTGTAGGATGATGACCATAAATATAGCGATGTCGCAATTTTTTTGCAGCGATTGCTTAAGTCTACATAGTAGCTATACACACACCAAATTTCAATAAGCTGGGATGTATAGTAAAAAAGTTATTCACGGAACACGTTAAGAATCGTGATTTTTGAAACTTCTGAACCACTTCCCACGACCCAAGAAGGGACTAAGAAAAAAATTTGTATGCAGTTTTTCGGACATTTACCTGGTTGAAGTCCATGCCAAATTTCAATATGATATCTTTCATGGCTTAGGAGTAAATTACGAAAAACTAAAGTGTGACCGACAGACAGACAGACAGACAGACAGACAGACAGACATGGCTAGATCGATTCCTCTTGTCACCCTGATCAAGAATATATATATATGTCTATATCTATCGCGACTCCTTTGGTATGTTACATACTCCGTGCCAAACTTAATATACCCTTTCCTTCGGAAAAGGTATAAAAAGGAAAATTTGTTGAAAATTAAGAAAGATTTTCGAATCGAAGATGAAATTTACTTAGAGTTTGTAAATAAATTAAAGAATATTGAGAGTAAAAAAAAAAATTATTGAAGTTCAGGCAAATTAGGAACTTGTATGAAGACGAAAGGGCTTACGAGTATAAGCCTCCATCAAAAACAGATGAAAAAGTTCATCTAATAACTTATTTTCATTCCAAAAATATTGAATTATTAAATGAGAAAAATGAAGAAAGACAAGACATTCAAGATGATGAATGCAGTAAAGACGAAGATGAAACCAGCGTCTTTGAATTTTTATGGGTTTCCATGATAAATTTATTTACTATCTTTATTAAACAGATAGCCGTTTGGTTTTATCGGTTTCACGGATGTAACAGAAGACAAGAAGTATTGTAGTAATCAGACTTAGAAAACTAAATGAAGTTGAGACAATGCTCAATACGAACGAATCAGATTCAATGTCATACGACGCATTACGTCCGTTAGTTGACACTAGAGGTGATACAGAATTTATTTTAGAAATAAAAACAATGGAATTACATTTAAATAGAAAATTGAGTAAGTCAGAGTCAATTAAGAAGAAAAGGCTGCTCAAAGACCCAAAACAAAATCACTTTGACAGTTCAACAAATTCTTTAACCATAGATGAGGGATGTCGATCAGATGATGCATTTATAGTAATTCCGTGTGGACAAGCTAAAAATGATAAATTTACTCTGCTTATCGATACAGGGGCAGACACTAGTTTGCTCAAATCTGAAGTCTTAAAAGAAGAAGTTGAAGTTGACAGGTCAGGGGTGAAGCAATTAGGGGGAGCATTTGGTGGTAGTATTAGTACAGAGGGAGCTGTAAGGATATCTCACCAAGATAACAAGGCATTAAATTTTAATATGCACGTACTTCCATTTGGTAGCAAAATACCAGCAGACGGACTTTTGGGTAGAGATGAACTGTGGACCCGTTCGGTTACGAATGGAGTAAATAAGACGATTTCATTTTTTGCAAATAGCAGAGAAATCGCAAGATTACCACTTTGTTTAGAGCAAGCGACTAGAAGAATATGCGTAGTTGAGTCAATTACTATAAACGCTAGAACTTCAAAAGTCATTCCAATAAAAGTTAATATCGAATCAAAAGATATAGTAGTACATAAGCAAGAATTTTTGCAAGAAGTATACGTTGGAAACGTAATAACAAGAGTTAAAAATGGAAAGGGATTTGTACCAATTCTGAATGCAAGCAGAAAAAATGTAAAATTTGAACAGCTAAAGGAGCCAAATTACACTCTTCTTAGAGATTATGAAGAGCTAGGGAAAACAGTGATAAATTTTATTAAAAAGGATGATAAAATAAATGACCGTTTTCAATTGATCATGAAAACAGTACGTTTAGATAACAATTTAAACGAAGAAGAGTTAAAATCTATTAAGAGCATATTCCGAGAATATTCTGATATTTTTCACTTGAGTGAGGATAAGCTTTCATATACGACAGTTCTTAAACACTGATCGCAGCAAATGCATATAAATCGGTGGTGGAAGAGAACAAGATGGATTAGGATAGGGTCCACTGGAAGCGCAACAGGAATACTTACGTCGGCTGATCTCGACGTCACTGCTGAGAATTAGATCCACATGTACAAATCACATGTGTACGAAAAACGAAATAAAGACTCCAAGCGGCTTTCCTATATTAGCGCTTGACAATTCTTTACTAAAAAATTAGAAATTCAAACTTTAATTGTTCTTAGGATGTCCGATGAGTTCGGATTAAAAAAAGCGAAAAATAAAAATTTAATTGCTTGCTTTTGCAAGCGAATGCGAAAAGAATCAAAAAGAAGTACGAACGCGTGTGTCGTGGTTGACAGACGAAAAAAGAAGAGAGCTGTTTTCGGAAACGGAAAGACAAAGAAGCCGAAAAAACGTTGGTTTCTTTTCCACAGCTGACCGAAAAAAAAGTGTCAGTCACCAGTAGTTGACAATGAGGACAATATGAAAAGGCATCTCTGCACAAAGTTGCATTTACAGCGATAGGCAAATTTGCTAAGAGATGAAATGTTACACATTCGATTTTGTTCTTGATGATTGGTTTCGCGTGAACATTGACTGCCCCCTTGCAACCTGGCTGCAAAATAGAAGCTAGATTTATACAAGATATGTAGGTCTAAAATAAAGGCTCACAATTCAAGAGTAATGAATTGAGTAAGAAAAAAAAAAAAATTTTTTTTTCTCCTGAAGTATACAATTGCAATTCATATAAAATCAACAAAAATGATAAATTATACAATTCAAAGAAATAATAAAAATAACGAAAAAAAGTTCCAAACTTTACAATTCAAGGAAGGAATGATTAATAGCAAATAAAGTTATACAATTTTAAATTTTAACTTTTGACTGGATTTGATTTGAATCAAAAGAGATACAAGAACATTAGTGAATGATTGGCCCGGATATCAAGTATCCCAAGACGGAATTTACTGCTACCGGTGGAGAAGAAGTGAGGCGTCCATTGGCACGAAGAATCGAATTACGGTCAAGATACGGATTTAAAGAGAGAATATGGCTTTTCGGAGAAATGCTGTGTTGTGTACGATGGCACTCAATTTCGCTGCAATAGAACATTTGTTGGCATAACATAATTAAACGACATTTTACAAATTTAATTGACGTTTCTGGTCGAAGCGAATCATAAGTACAATTTGCTCGATGGTCTCGGTGAGTCCGGAAGTAGAATCGAAAACAATAACTTAATGTACGCCATGCTCGATGGAGGCTGGAAAATCTGTCTAGTACATCGTAACGGCAATCGAAAGTTGTGCTGTAGGTTTTGACTGTACGACGTTCGAGCTCAATACAAGAATCCTCTACAAAGTTGGCTGAATACCAATGACTCTCGTCTGAATTAAGCCACGGAGGGCCATGCCACCATAAATTATGTTCGCTTAAGGGTTCCGGAGCGCAGCCGCGACTGGCGCAATCTGCAGGATTGTCCTCTGAGGAAATATGTTGCCATGTTGACGGATCCATGCGGTCGACGATCTTTGAAACTCGATTTCCGACAAATGAGGTCCAAGTGCAGGGTAGTTTTCGTAGCCAAGCAAGAACGATCATAGAGTCCGTTCAGCAGTAGACCGATGAAAAGGTGATATGAATATGGGCCCTGGTGGCTTTTATTAATTCGGAAAGTAAAAGGGCACCACATAATTCCAACCGTGGTACTGAAACGCTTTTTATCGGGGCTACCTTCGTTTTCGAATAGAGCAAATTAGTTTGGAATTCTTGGGGACCGACCTGGACTCTCAAGTATACACAGGCGGCATATGCCTTTTCGGAGGCGTCGCAAAAGGCATGCAGCTGCACCGGGTGAGAGGGAGAAAAATGAATCCATCTTGGTATACGAATGGCGTGAATGCTTGGAAAATTGCGGATAAATTCTTGAAATTTACATTCCAGTTCATCCGTTAAATAATTATCCCAGTCAATATTACTAAGCCAAATCCTTTGCATCAAAATTTTTGCCAGAACTACAATTGGGGATAGCCAACCTGCGGGATCGAAAAGTTTGGCAAAACAGGATAAGACCTCACGTTTCGTATGTGTTTCCTTAATGGAGTTAAAGTGGGTTTCAAAGTAGAAATAATCATGAACAGCGTTCCACCGAATACCGAGAGTTTTTGAAGTGCTAACTTCCTCGAGTATGAGAAATTGTTTATCAAGGAGGTATTTTTGGGGAATATTTTGAAGCAGTTCAGCGGAATTTGATGTCCATTTACGAAGTTGAAATCCCGCGCTTTCCAAAGCCATTAATAATTGTTCACACATTTGCCGCGCACTGCACAGGCCATGTCCTCCGGCCAAGACATCATCGACATACATGTGGTGGCGGAGGACCTTAGCGGCTAAAGGATACTAGTCCTCAATCTCCGAAGCGAGCTGCAATAGGGTCCTAATAGCCAAATAGGGAGCGCAGTTCAAGCCAAAAGTTACTGTTTGGAGTTCGAAATCTTGAAGAGGTTTCGAGGGGGAATTGCGATAAGGGATTTTTTGAAATGGAGTGTGTTTCGAATCGACCAGTATTTGGCGGTACATTTTAGTGATGTCAGCATTGAGCACGAACTTGAAAAATCGCCAATTTATTAGGAGAAAGCGAGATCGGTTTGCAAAGAGGGTCCAGGATGAAGGTTGTCGTTAAGACTGAGTCCATTAGAAGTAGGATAAGATGCATTAAAGACAACGCGCAACCTTGTTGTTGTACTTTCTTCCTTTATTACTGCATGATGGGGTAAATAGTAGTGAAGGGGTGGAACCGATTCTGAGGGAGGAGAGACTGCTGACATATGGCCGAGGGATAGATATTCTTCGAGAACGTTATCGTATTCCGCCTTAAAATCCAATCTCCTACACAGCCTTATTTCGTTACGAATGAATTGATTGGCATCCCTGTTCCTCGATTTTCCCAATTTAATATCGCCAAGGGAAGCATCCTTGAAAGGTAATTGCACTACAAAACGCCCAGTACGATCACGATATGTAGTCTTCAAATAATATTCTTCACACCATTTTTCGCTGTCTGTCAAAAGGCGCTGTGGCGGGATTTGTTCAAGTTCCCAAAAATTTCTAATCTGCTGTTCCAAGGAAACTTCAGTAAAATACGAAACAAAGAATTTGTTGGTTGAAGGTGGAACTGGAGATACAGGACCAGTGATGATCCAACCAAAGACAGTTTCTTGAGCTACTAAGGATCCCATTATCCCTCGTTGAATACCCGCGAGCAAGATAGAGGGATAAAGATCCCCTCCAATCAATATATCGACTTGAGAGCTTTTATGGAAATTTGGATCCGCCAAACATAGGTGATTCAATTGATCTATGGGTAGATCAAAAGAGAAGCTAGGAAGATTGGAGGTCAGGACTGGAACCACCATTGCGGAAGCTTCAATTTTTATCCTAGAGTTGATAGGGGAATGTAAGAAAAAGTGGCACATTTTTGAACTATGCGCCGAAATAGCTCCATTCAGACCAGAAATTTGTGCCATCGCTCCGTGATGAGAGTCACTTCCGAACCAGGATCGATTAATGCGCGAAAGATATATGAGACTCCACAATGTTGAATTTCAACCATAGCCGTTCCTAAGAGAACACGCCTTGGACGCAGGTGAAAGGAGGATTGGATATCGAGAACCCAATTTTTCTGGCATGTAGAGTTGATTTTAAGAGAATCATTCGGTGTTTGGGGACAAGGCGGAAAAATAGTAGATGTGGACTGTATGTGCGTTGAGTTAGCTAAAGGAACATGTGGCAAACTCGTGCTGTTGGAAGAATTGGGAAGCGAGTGTCCAATAGAAGATAAGTGAGAGTTGGACTGAGGAGTAGTGGAACTGCTGGTGCCTTCTCGATGAAGTAGGGTATGATGTTCCTTGCATGTTCGACAGGTTTGAGTGCTTTTGCAGTCCTTGATGATATGTGACGACGCCAAACAATTTAAGCAAAGTTTTAATCTTTTTGCAGTCGAAAATCTTTCACTAACTTTCTGTTGAAGAAATTGGCGACAATTGCGAATGGAATGGAGTTCTGAACAAAGCTTGCATTGGGCAGGGGTCGAAGTAACGTTTGTTTGGAGGGCCTGTGCGTTCTTAGATTTAGCACCACTTGGGGCGGATTTTTGCGAGGACTGCGAAGGGTTACGCAAATTTGAGACTGCCTCCAGTGACTTAAATCAATGCGTCAAGAAATGATTCATTTCGGCTCATGTCGGAATATCAGATTTATTTTCTATTGATTGTTCCCAGATCGCAAGGGAAACTTCTGGTAGCCGAGAAGAACATAGGTACACGAGCATAGCATCCCCATGGCTGATGTTGACCGACTGCTGTTGTAAGGAAGACAAACAATTGTTGAGAGTTCTTTGCAACTCTTATTTTTCCACTGTCTTCCTCTTTTACATGCGGGAGACTAAATAGAGTTTTAAACTGACGATTGATGAGAATTCTCTTGTTCTCATAACGCTCTTGGAGATTTTTCCAACAGTGCCGTAGCAACCATAGGGGAAAGAGGGGGCTTTGCCCCCCCACGCATTTTTGTTTTTGCTCATGAATAAAATTGAAAAAATAATTTTGTCCCCCCACGCAAATTGGAAAAATAATTTTACCCCCTCACGCAAAACAGAATTGCTACGGCACTGTTTTCCAAGCTTGATCGAAACCATCGTGGGTGAGAGGCGATTTTTTAACAATTTCTAATGCCTCACCACTAGTCTTTTTCAAAAGATGGAACAGCTTTTCTACCTTGGAAAGTCTTGAATTCCGAATATAAACTGCGGAGAAATCGTCCCGAAATGACGGCCAAGTCGTTTAATCGCCGTTGAAAACTTCCGTGTCACAAGGAGGTAAACGAATATTCGAAGAAGATTCTTCGATTGGTTGAGACGATGTGGATTGCGATGGAAACTCGGCAGTCAATTCATTTATTTTTGCCATACAACGAACGTAAGCTTTATAGGCACCGTCGGTAGGGGTTGTAGCTAAGCTCGTCAGACAATCTGAATACGAATGTTTCACATCTAACCAAATAGCTTTAAGTTCATCACGCTGGACATCTAAAGAAAAAACAGTGTGCTGAGCCGACATAACGTCATTGAATTCAGTTTCGAATTCAATGATCGAGTCAGAATGACGAATAAATGGTTCTATGACTGACATCATAGGATCGAAGATAGATAACGGTGGGTCCGTAGTCATATAAAAGTATATATGTTTCGTCAGCGGATGTGGAAGAAACTAATAAGTAAAATTTACCAGCTTCATTCACCTTCCAAAACGACAAAAACCCCAAACATTCCGCTCATGACGTTCGATTGTGGCTTTCATATAAAACTTTTCATGTCCTACAATATCCCCCACAATCTCCAGACCCCCATTTCATTGAGAATTTGTAGGAAGAGCTGGGAAAAAAGTTAAAAGCGCACGTGATATCTAACAAAGCCGAGCTGAAAAAGGCTCTGATCGAGGAATGCCATAAATTGGAACAAAAAATACTAAAAAATTAGTACATTCTATGCCTACACGACTAAGTGACGTCTTGAATCAAGAAGACTTGCCCAAAATATACTAATTGCTGAAACTGAGCACTATATTTACAAACGCATCGTACTGTGCCTATACTTTTGTATATGACATAATGTTAGTTTTTCTTTGTTTTATTTAATTAAAATATGCAGTGACATTATTTTATAATAAAATCAGGACAATTGAAAAGAAAACTTATTTCTTTGAATGCGAAAAATACTATTTCATTCAAACCATGAAATATAACGAAAAAAACCGCGCCTTAAGTCAGAAGTATTAGGTGTGCCTATACTTTAGTTGATGACTGTATTTGATTCTTCGATTTAAATGCGCGATGGAATTTCAACAACGCTAGTGTCGAACGAATGTTAAACCTAAGCATAGTCGCCGCCAGCGACATTAACTTTTGATCCGTGTTTAACACAGCGGAAAACCGAAGAAAAAAAAGGGATATGCACTTCAACTTCTTGAAATGAATGAAATGTATTCTCTGGAATATCTAAGTGTTATTTCAACTTTCTCTTTTTATTCAATATTTTTCCTTCAACGATTTCTAATTGGTGTACTTGCACTCGTTCGGTAAATTTAAATAGATCGATGATAAAAATCAGCATATGTTAAATTTATTGTCGAGTGGATACGTATTAACGCGGATAAACGTAAATTTGACTATAATATTATCCCTTTTTTTAACACGAAAAAGGGAGGTGTATATTGTGTGAACGTACGTAGTTGTCGATTATAGATATACGAATCACTTACAAATTAGGTTATGTGCGCAACTCATGTGGGTTAACGGGAAGTTGAAGAGTCCACTTTCGAATAAGAGATATTTGGTAGTGTCGAGAATCCAATAAGAAGTCATTGGCGTGAGCCAATAACGAGAATATATGCAAGGGATTGTTTGAGAGCCATATGAATATGCGACACAACCCAATTTCCCGCAATAATATATGAATAACGTACCTGATCGAATCCAAGGGACTTGTAAACCTTCGCGTATCAATTTGGAATGTAACTTGCTTGCTGGATTCCAAATTAGATGATATGGATAAGCGGATCAAATGATGAAATTAACTATGATGATGAATGATGGATGGATGTCCAACGTGACAATGAAGGACCGTCTATCGATGCAGTGCTGATTCCAATTCTCTGGATGATATTTCTTCCAACGTGACGATGATGAACCGAACGTAAGTGATGCGCTTGTCCTAACTTTGCTGCAAGAAACGTAGGTTTAAGTAACTTAAGCCTCGATCCGGCTCGAAGGACCATCAAATGATCGCAGCAAATGCATATAAATCGGTGGTGGAAGAGAACAAGATGGATTAGGATAGGGTCCACTGGAAGCGAAACAGGAATGCTTACGTCGGCTGATCTCGACGTCACTGCTGAGAATCAGATCCACATGTACAAATCACATGTGTACGAAAAACGAAATAAAGACTCCAAGCGGCTTTCCTATATTAACGCTTGACAATTCTTTATTAAAAAATTAGAAATTCAAACTTAAATTATTCTTAGGATGTCCGATGAGTTCGGATTAAAAAAAAAACTAAAAATAAAAATTTAGTTGCTTTTGCAAGGGAATGCGAAAAGAATCAAAAAGAAGTACGAACGCAAGTGTCGTGGTTGACATACGAAAAAAGAAGAGAGCTGTTTTCGGAAACGGAAAGACAAAGAAGACGAAAAAACGTTGGTTTCTTTTCCACAGCTGACCGAAAAAAAGTGTCAGTCACCAGTAGTTGACAATGAGGACAATAGGAAATGGCATCTCTGCACAAAGTTGCATTTACAACGATAGGCAAATTTGCTAACAGATGAAATGTTACAGATTCGATTTTGTTCTTGATGATTGGTTTCGCGTGAACAAACACGAAATTGCAACAGAGTCAGGGCAGCCACCAGTTAATATTAGGCAATATAGACTACCAGAGGTGCATAAAACAGAAGTAACCTCACAGGTTGATAAAATGCTCAAAGATGGCAAGCAAGTCACCATGAAATTCTCCAATATTGTTAGTACCAAAAAAAGCGGGTGCCGATGGGAACAAGAAATGGCGACTTGTGGTAGATTTCCGAAAGTTGAACGATATTACCACTAAACAAGTTTTTCCAATTCCTAGAATAGATGAAATTCTCGATCAGTTGGTTGCAGTAGGTATTTTTCAACTTTAGATTTAGCTAGCGGATACCATCAAGTGCTAATCGAAGAAAAAGATAAAGAGAAAACAGCATTTAGCACGGGAATGGGACATTTTGAATTTACCAGAATGTTTTTTGGGCTCACGGGAGCACCTGAAACCTTTCAACGCATAATGAATAGCTTTCTTACTGGTGTGCAGGGAATTGATTGTTTTGTTTATCTTGATGATATCGTTATTTATGCTAGGAATTTAGATGAGCATTAAGAAAGATTATGTAGGGTTTTTGAAGTCTTAAGACATAACAGTTTAAAACTTCAAACAGAGAAATGTCAATTTCTTAAAAAAGAAGTTATATATTTAGGACAGAAATGCTCGGAATCATGCGTGCTGCCAGATCCACTAAAGGTAGAAAGCGTACAAAAAATATCTCCATCCCGAAATGTAAAAGTGTTACAATTTTTCCTTAGATTAATCAATTACTATTGAAAATTTATACCAAATTCAGCAAAAATTTCACTTCCGCTAACCCAATTATTAAGAAAAAACGTTAAAGTTGAATGGAATAACGATTGTCAGAAAGCCATGGAACAGCTGAAAGCTGCAGTTACCTCACCGCCTTTACTTCAATATCCAGATTTTTCCAAAAATTTTATTCTAACAACAGATGGTAGTAATGGAGCCTTAGGAGCTGTTTTCTCGCAAGGGGAACCAGGGGAAGATTTGCCTGTTTATTTTGCAAGCAGAGCGTTAAGTGAAACTGAGAAACGATATTCTACAATTGATAAAGAATTGGCAATAGCTTGGGCTGTGAAAAATTTTAGGACCTATTTATTGGGAAGACCTTTCAAAATATACACCGATCATAAGCCATTAAAAGGTAAAGCCAATTTAAACGAACAAGATTCGAAACTATGTCGTTTTCGCCTTAAACTTTTAGAGTACGATTTTGAAATTCTTTATAAGCCGGGAAAAAATAATCAAAACGCTGACGCTTTGAGTAGAATTCCACATATCGACAGCACAATATCTGTAGTAACAACAGCTCAGGCTAAAGAAAACTCTGATGAAATAACTGATGAAAGCATTGAAGAAGACATGGAACAAATTTTAACTCACACAAAGGAGATTGTAAAGGTCCTCAAAACATTTCATGATTCACCCATAGGAGTTCATAAAGGGACAATGAAGCCGTTTTTGCGAATTAGAAAACAATTTAAGTGGCAAGGCATGCAAAAACAAATAAGAGATTACGTGAAAACATGTGAACTCTGTCAGAAAAATAAAAGTTCAAAAATCGAGAAAATGCCGATGGTTCTTACAAAGATATCCCAACGTCCTTTTGACAAGATATATATGGGCATGGTGGGTCCCCTACCAGTCACTTCAAGCGGTAATAAATATATTCTTACCTTTTTAGATGATTTTTCGAAATTTTTCATATGCATAGGCATTCGCGATGAAGAGTCATCCACAGTAGCAAAAGCATTCTTTACCGAAGTAATTTCGAAACTCAATATTCCACGAAATCTGGTCACTGACAATGGTACAAACTTCACTTCAAAACTTTTTAAGGAAGTATGCAAGCTAATGGGAATTAAGAAAATATAAACTTCTCCATATCATCCACAAGCCAATGGTGCCTTAGAAAGAAGCCACAGAACTTAGCCGAATTTTTAAGAACTTTCGCGAAAGAAGACGGTACAAATTGGGATGATTGGCTTTATCATTCCATGCATGTACACAATAATACTGTACACAGCACAACGAAACAAACTTCTAGTAAAACACTTTTTGGTTTCGATTTCGATGTACCTGTTAATCTAAAAAGGAAGCCCGCTCCTCTACACAATATCGATGATTATTCGAAAATATTAAAGTACCAAATTCAAAGAACACACGAATTAGTACGACAAAATCAAGAAAAAGGAAAGCAAATTTCGAAAATATGATAAGGGAACGAAAAAATAGAGAATTTAAAGTAGGAGTAAGGTCTGGCTGAAAAACCAAACCAGAAAAAATTAACTTTCGCCTATTTGGGAGGGACCCTATAAGGTTGTATCACTTCCCACTTCTGTAAATGTTAGAATTTTAATCAAGGGCAAAGAAAAAACCTTCCACAGAAATTTGATAAAAGTAAATCAGGAAAAAGCGAACATTCAATACATAGAAGCAACGAAAGAGGCAGAAGATATTAACCACAAGCTAACCGAAGAGCATGCGCAATTGATTGGAATTCCAGTCAAGGGATCTTTTAAACATTTTTAAAGAAAATCAGAAAAGAACCGCTGTACGAACGTACCTTGTTTTGACCACAGTCGTGTAAAATTACGACGACATCACGAGAACATACCAGGATATATTCATGCGAAATTTGTGGATGGATACTGTTGTGTCGTCTAGGGAGCACGTCCAAGTAGATTAACGCAAGGAATTACTCGAGACCGTTTAATATTGAATATAGCATTTATTGATTTACTTTAAGGCGTAACATTAAATCCTTAAGCTAACTAACTTAACTGAGATATTCCCTAGACAACGCGGAGATCCACACTTCAACGTCCTGGCTCGTGAGTAGGTGCGTTAAAGTTGAGATCTTCTGAATACTTCGGTTCACGGTTCTGATCGTAGTCCTCTTCCAGTGCACGAATCTCAGTTTAAATAAAGAGATATTGCTGTTCTTGCAATATCGGTTGTTGCGACACTCTTCTGGGTCATCTCGATTGTTGTTGTTGCGTGTTCCCAATATATCAGACCGATCAGGTCAGCTTACTCATTGTTGTTGCGTGCTGCTGTTGCTTAATACCTCTAGCGTCAGATTTATTCCAGTCTTCGCCTGCTACGTGTTGTTGTTGTTATTATTATTGGAGCAGGTCAGTATTTAAGACGATGAACTTCTTGTGCCTAGCTTATGCGATATAATTGCTGACTAGCTGTTTCGGCCATTTCGTCTTGTCGCTTGCTCGCCCGATCCATTCGTTTGATGTTCTTAATATTTTCGATCATTGGCTTTGATTGTTTACGCCAGCGTTAATGTTTTATTGATTCTGAACGCCGGTGTTTTCGCTGTTGTACTTTATCGCTTATCGAAATAAGGTATAAGAACTGTTTGTGCGGTTGTGACACACAACAATACAAAAAGACGAAGTCATACATAGCTATGCAAGGACCTCTCGAAAATTCCATACAAGACTTCTTTCAAATGGTATGAGGCCAAAATTGTAATTCCATAGTTATGCTCACGAACTCGAGAGAGTGTGCTAGATACTGGGGAGCTGGCATAAATTCAACCAAAATATTTTCCCAATTTCGCGTTAAAACACTCAATAAAAGTGAAAATAAAAATTTCGTTTGCACGGAGTTAAAGCTATAGGATCAAAAATCAGAAACTTCTAGAACAATTTACCATTGGCAATTTAGGTGTTGGTCCGATCAAGGCACACCAAATGCTTAAATATTATGGAAATTTATAAGATTAGTTAAAGAAAAGCAACAGAATTTAAATACTAGTAAAACAAACCCGCCGCCGATGATAGTTCATTGCGCTGCAGGCATAGGTAGAACAGGAGTTTTCATAGCTTTAGATATCGCCTTAGAATTGAGAGAAAATAAAAAGAGCATTAAGGTACGGGAAATAGTAAACAAAATACGAACACAAAGGGCGCAAGCAATTCCAAATGTCACACAATACATATTTTGTTACCAGGCCCTTAAAGTACTAAATGAAAAAATTATACAATGAATTCATTCTTTGCTTTTTCTTATTTGCGAAGCGATCCTATTTCAAACTGGCGCTACCAGAAATAAAGCTCCACTACGCGACAATTACATATCTTAAAAATAAATAAAAAATTAACACTTTTCTGTTCTAGACAAAAGTGCTCGCATATCAAAATGAGCGAAGACACAATAAAACAAAAAATTTTTTTTTAAATTCTGAACAGTAGAAGCTAGGCACGAAGTAAATGTTGATGAGCAAACACAAATTTTTTTTTTTAATAGAGCACTTGACATTGCAATATTGGAAAAAATAAGAAAATAATAATTGAACTCAAAACACCAAAAGACAGTCAAAATGAAAATAGGTCAAGTTCGAAAGTAGTTAAGCAAAAATTAAAAATTGGCAAGTTCAATTTGGACAGCCGAAATAAAGGCAGGAACACGAGAATAGTTGTAGCGCACAAAGGGAATAATTTCACGTTTTCTTTTTCTTTTCAGGAAGACCAATGAGGTTTAACGATGGATACCAGACGTAAAATTTCTCCTCTAAAATTTGTAAACTCAATTGAGAGTGTTGAAATTTCTAAATTGAATTTAGTTTCCAAACTAAGAAGAGGGGAAGAGTGATTGGTAAGAAAAAAAAAGAAAAAAAAAATTAAAAAGAGAAAAAAGGAGAAAAAATAATAAATAAAATTAAACATGAAAAACCCACAATTAAAAAAAAATAAACAAGTATGAAAAAAAAAATGATATAAAAAAAATTAAATTAAAAAAAAAATAAAAAAATTAAAAACAAAAGCAAAAATAATAATAAAAACACACCCCAACTGTCTCAATCGAATCTATAGCAGAATGACGCAGGAGAAGACATCGATGGGATGCTGACCATGCTGACCACAAGCATCGTAATTAACCAATATGGCGTAAGGTCATCACCTACCAGAACCAGAAGTAAGAAAACTCAAAACGTTAGTCGGAAGTTCGAGCTGTTCCAGAGTTGCACCAACAAAAAACATGAAAGTTAAACCACTTAAAATTTTGGGACCAAATCAACAGTTTTTCCTGTCGTATCAAAATACTAAGATGGCTTTTGAGGCAATCCTTTCAATAGCAATGACAAACATTCGCTTACCTTCCACCGTTAATTTGAATGCCAAAACGTGGCATCGTCTTCAAAGGGGGGAGGGATGTTATGAGTCACACAGCGGAACAGCTCATGTTGTGGCTTACACAATACCGCTAGCGACGGCAGATGGCCGAAAACGCAATCTGGCATTTGGATCAGCATGCGTCAGCAGGCCCACGACACCGTTCCCGAAGAACAAATCAGCGTCTGCAGAGCGCAGACTTAGGTTTAAATATATAGAATAATTAGTATATAAGCTTTGTATTTTAAACTAAGAAAGCAGTTGCTAACAGTTGTTTATAGTCGAAAGTAATAATAAGTAGTTGTTACAGTTGTGAACAGTTGTTAAGATCGATACCGGATCTTTAATAAATAGCTATAATTATAAAACACTAAAGAGCGTTTCCTTTAGAATATTCGGTTCGATAGGCAAGTGGAGGAAACCGGAAAGATCCTTACAACACTTAAATATTATATTTCCAACCAGCGGCGGACTGGGGTTCAAAGCGCCCACCGGGCATTTGAAAAATTTGGCCCTATTACTTAAGACAAAACCTAGCAGTTAAAAAGCACAGCGCACTGGGGGCCAACCAGGCATTTGCCCGGTTGCCCGTACGCACAGTCCGACCATGTTTCCAACCCATTTTAAATGAACTCCTAAAAGTACTACAAAATGCCCCAAAGTACTACTAAATGAAGCAAGATATACTACTAATAGCATGTCCTCACTATAACCCAAATTAAGTAATTTCGGTGTTTTCGTAATTTCAACCTCAAACCCGTCCACATAGTCGTAATTTCGGTAATCGTAATTTCATTTGCTTTCCGTTTACAAGATTTCAAATGAACGAAATTTCATTCAAAGTTCCAGGGATGCATTTACAGAGGATTCAAACAAAATCTACTACAAAATCAGGGCTGCATGCGGTTTTATATTAATTTCATGAATAATTTTGGAGAAATGACGACAGTAGAGTAATTTCATTTGACAGATTACAGTATGGCGAAATGACGCAAATTCTGTGTAATGATGAAAGATTATGCAATACTGTGCCCTTTTCAAGAGAGGAGTTCAAAAAATAAGTAGTTTTTGTATTCATTTTAGCATGATTTGTTATAAGTACTTGAGCCATTAGTTTGGTATCGAGCTAGAATTTTTTCTACATCACTGAAAAGTTCATATCAGCTGTTCTGTTTTGTAAACAAACATTCGGTCATATTCGAAGCATGAGTCCTCTTCTTTAGCGTTGTTGTAGAACAAAAGGAAAATTTCACATAAAGATTTTTGATATTATATAAAAACCATATTTTAGTCGAAAAAAATGAGTTTTAACGAAAAATATTTGACGAACACTTATACATGTACATGAGTTATACCAAACATTTTGGTACATGTTACAAGATTTGAAAAGATTTGTTAGACCGGACCCGGAATTTCTCGGGGGCGTGCTACGTTTTTGATTTTGCCATAAGAATGCATGCAACGGGGGCCTACTTCAACTCAACAAGCATAGTTGTTGTAGAGTGCCACATATAGTAATATATGCTACAGCTTCTTCTGTCCTGTTATGTTATGTTATGTTATGTTATGCCATCACTGACCACTTGCATACAACATGTATTGAATAGATAGAACCATCTGTTTATGTTATATTCTGTTATGCCGTCTTATGCCATGAATGATGGCAGCTTTAGCAGATATCGAGCTCTAAAGTTTGTATGAAAATGCAATGTAATACCCTAAACAGATTACACCATTGATGCAAATCAACGGCTTAATTTTGCATTATGTCGCGCATTTCATGTGAATTTGATTAAATAAATGCACAACTCAAATCGTGAATTGGCCGATTTTTTGTGCTGCCGTACCGAAAAAAACTACCGAAAGTTGTGGGATTTTTTGTTATTTATTGGCAACATATGGCAAGTTTACTATCAGCTGTTTGTCAATTATTTGAAAACACGAGAAACGTAAGTGACTTTGAAAATATAAAGTTCTTAGGGTTTAATATGTTATGTTGTTTTTTGTTTGTTTTATTACAGAGACAACATGGAGCCAACTGCAAGGAAAAGTAAACGGGTTGTTTGGAATCACGACGACGAAGTGGAGCTAATATCACTGTGGGAGGAATTCGAAAATGACCTCCGTCGAGAAAAACGGAACTCACACGTGTATGCACAAATAGCTAGCCGAATGAGTGGGAGGTACAGTGGCCAAGAAATCCACGTGAAGATCCGAAACTTAACTCAAAAATACAGGTATAGAATTATTGGAAATTTTCATGCTGAATTTTATAAATTAATAGTGATTGCATGAACAGGTCAGAGAAGAAAGAAATTGGGCCTTCGGGTGGATGCCCTTCAAAATGGGTCCACTACAACAGTGTCCATAAGATTATTGGAAGCAACGCAGCAAATAATAGCGAACAGCTTGAAAGTTTTTTGTTTGTAAGTAAAAGAAAACTCTTGCGTGGGAATAGATTTGTTCATTAAAGTGATTTTTTATTATTTTTAAGACATTTTAACAAATACTTTCTCAGAATCGTCCACCATGTATGTCCCAATGCCAGAAATTTCTCCGTCGTCATTATCGACATCGTCTTCAATTACGTCGCCAGAAGCAGATTCCCTTCCAGGAACATCTAAAAAAAGGAAGAAAAATTTACACGATAAAGAGATGCGAGAAAACATTGAAAAGCAAACAAGACTGCAAGAAAAACAAACAGAGCTTCAAGAGAAGCAGTTGAATGTTATGCAGGAATTGTGCCAAGATTTTGCAAGCTTCTTGGAACGGCAACAACAGACCGATCAAGCTTTTTTGAATATATTTCAAGATCTATCAAATAAAATGTGAATAAAAATACCTAAAATATGAGCGATTGCATTTCTTATTACTTTTCCATCATCGTTGTTATCTCCGATGACCGTTGTATGACTTGGTTGCAATAATGTGGTTTCCGCTGCATATTCCTCAAGCCAATTTTCATCAACATCATCTTCTTCAACTTTTAAAAAATTGTGCAGGAGACAGCATGCGTAAATAATTACGTTGCAATTTTGAAGCGACACTTCAAGTCCTTTCCCAAGTTTACGAAAGCGAGCCTTTAGCTGCCCAAAAGCATTTTCGATTACCCGACGGCACTTGCTTAATTATTAGTTATACGTTTTTTCCGCTTGTGGTTGATTCGGATGGAATGGGAATGGTTTCATTAGGAAACGTGACAGTCGAAATGCTGAATCGCCGATCAGTAGAACTGGGACATTTTGGTCTCCTATCCATTTGCTCTTATTTTCGAATACTTCAGCTTGGTCATGAAAACGTTTTATAGAGCTCCTTTCGAAAATGTAGGAATCATTTTTCCCAGCTGAACCTACATTAATATATGTGAATTTTGATCTGAAATTAAAATATTTTATAATTTTTTTCTCATTTAACATATGTATATGCAACAAGTAACATGCCTATGATCACATGCAGCCAGCAAAATTGTAGAATACCACCCTTTGTAGTTATAAAAGTCGACTGCATTATCTTTCGGTGGCTGAATGGCTATATGACATCCGTCTAAGAAATATGATATATATGAAATTTTAACTTATAAGGTGCGCTGATAAATTGTTTACATTATTTTACCTATTGCTCCAAAGCATTGCGGAAAACCTAACTGATTGAATCCTTCAACAATTCGAGATATTTCGTCTTCTGTTGGCGGGTAAGAATTGATGTAATCGCCAAGTGCATCTCGAACAGCGTGGCAGAAGTCCAGGACTATTTCACCCACTGTGCTAACACCTACTCCAAATAAATGGGAAATAGTCCTATATTCCGCAGATGAGCTTAACGCATACATGGCAATAGCCACTCTTTTATCCAAAGGAATGCAAGGTCTGAAGTGCGTGTCTCTCTTTCCAATGACCTGAACTTTGTCGCACAATTTGGTAAAGGATTGCCTTTTGAGACGAAAGTTGTCCCTAAATTTACTATCATCCATCGCTTGGACGTCTCTCTCCCAGAAGGTACTAGTACGGTTCTAAATAAGGTAAACTTCAGTATGAATTCATTATGTTTCATTTAGTTGGACTTACAAATTTCCAGACACTTCTCTCATATATTTTGGAACAGAGAATCGAAAATATACTTGTTCTTTGATGAACGGGCAAGCTTGCTATCAATTGCATGATCTGCGTAAATGTTGTCAATACCGTTCGTACCTGACGACGTCGGTGAATAGCATATGAAATCATAGCAATTTTCAAAATTTTCTTATTTTCCATCGCAAGAAATTATTTACGTTTTAACTCACACTAACAGCTGATTGCAAGAACGTAATGCGCATTGACAGTCTGGAGACCTGTTTTTGCGATTTGCATTAGAGGTTCTTAATTTCGTATTGCAGCTGTAATCTGTTTAGGGTATTAGTGAAGAACTGAGTTTTTGTTTTTACTTTTCTAAACACTAATTTCCAATTTCCACACAAATTTATCTTGCCAAATTCTTAAGCAATTAGATAAGACGGGTGAGACGAAGAGAAAGGATATATTACTATAAGCATAGTGATTCTGCCCCGGGAGAATTTTTTTTCTCGACTTACTGCCTAAAAATTTTAAGGCCCTATAACTCCTCAAGGGTTAATTTGCGACAACCCCCCCCCCCCCCCCCCCTTCCCTCCCATACGATTTTGGTTCGTCTTGACCGACTCTATCACCACCCTTCGGATGTACACCGTTATGGGAAACACCCTGTATAGAAAATTACTCAGAAATTATTACAAAAATATTTTTCAGGTAATTTTGCTAAAAACCAATACATGCTCCCGTGGAAGGATATTTTTCCATGACAATTTTTTTGTTGTTCGAGGTATGCGACTAGCTTAATTAAAATAATCGAAGATATAGTTTTATACCAGGATTAAGTATGCTGGGTTTCAATACGCTCAGGCGCCTGCAAGTTAAAATGTTGCATACTTCTCGGGTATACCTGTGATTGGTATACATCAATATGATTTTTCCGTATTGTCATATCATGTGAATTTGTATAACAAACAACAGAGAAAAAAAAAATTGCTTAATCCTACAGAAAAATCTAACCACAGTCCAAATATTTTCTAATTCTACTGAAAAATCTAACCCAAATAAAAATTGCAAAACAACTAATCTATGAAATATGTAAACAAAGCAATAAAACCCGAAAGTGAACAGAATTGATCTACCTGTCTACCTGGAACTGGAGAAGAATTCACCCCTGCATTTTTAAAAAATACCAGCAATCCAAAGCCCAATACCATAACAGGTAAAGAGGTAAATAAGTATAACTCTAATCAACTCAAACATATAAAATGTCTCTATGCGCTAACTGCAACCGTGTTTTGCGTACCCTTAAAGGACAAAAAAAAAATAGTTAAAAATGAGGACGAAGCCATGCGATTTTCTCAAGTTATGGACAAAAATATGAATTTCGGAGACGTTCTTTAAAACAGATGTCGGCTTTTGCCTTACAGGCGTTGTACCCGTCAAGAATTAGCCGGACAACCATCGCCACAAGAGAGTGCCGTAGCTCAGGAAACAATTGAAAATATCAGAGAAACCATGCAATCTGAAGGAAGCCAAAGTTTGGAAAATTCATCAAAAGAGGGCAGCGACGAGCAATGCTATTGTCAAATACGTGACAGCAGTGGATGTGAAAGCGTCATGGAATTGGGTTCAAAAAGGGTTGTCTCTACGCATAAATACTGTATTTTATGCAAAGCTACTAACAATTTGAAGACAATTCCGATAAACGCCAGAGTTCAAGTCTTCATTCAAAGGGACTTATTTATACCAAATGGCGATCGTTGCTGTGATACACACCTAATTGGGAATATTTTTTACAAAGACCAAGTGCCTATACTACAAGCGTTTTCTAACACCAGTCAGATCAGCCCCGAAGAAGTGCATACATTTTTATGAAAAGTTTCAGCAAGAGCGGACACATCGCTTGTGGGCCAGATTGTGAATTTTTCCATGCCGGAGCTGCAGCTAAGAGTTTTCACAGGACTCAGTTGGGAAAATATAATCGAGCCTAGAGATATGTTCACATCAATGCGCAGTTCTTGCAGTCGCACTGTAACTCAAGCTCTAGTTGTCTTTTTGATAAATATGACGAGTAATTCCAACAGACTTATTTCGATCATTTTAGGTCTACAGTGTGAGCAATTGGTATCAAAATACTGCAGCCAAATAATTAAATGTTTCACAATGGATGTTTTACCATACCATTTTGGAGTACAGGCATTATCGCGGGAGGAAATCATCAACAACCATACATCATATATAGCAAAAAAGCTGTATAATATCGAACACGAGCTAATGCTTATTTGTGATGGAACATATATATATACGACATCAGAAGAGCCAGAGCAACGCATACCAACGGAAATCATACTTGGTTCAAAAAAAGTACCTTTATGCAAGCCATTGACGGTTTGCTGCACCGACGGCTATATAGTTGAATTCTTCGGACCGTTCTACAGCATAAAAAACGATGCCACCACTATGAAGAAAATTTTAGAAGGACTGAAAACTTTGTTGCAGCCGGAAGACATGTACTTGGTCGACCGCGGATTTAGAGATGTTACAGAAGATTTAAAAAATTAGGGCTTTATCTCCCTGATTCCAGCTTTTAAAGGGAAGAAAAAACAATTGACAACTGCGGAATCAAACCACTCGGGTAAAATAACCAATTTAAGGTGGGCGGTTGAAGCGGTGCACGGAACGATTGGCCAGAAGTACAAATTATTACACCACACTCTCGACAATAAAATGTTACCGAAGGTGAAGTCCATCAGCAGGATTGCAGGATTCCTGCAAAATAAATATGGCAAACGTTTGGAGTCCGATAAGAATCTAGAGGACGATATAATTAATCAAATAACTATGAAAATGGGGACCGAAAACACTTTAAGTACAGAAGCTGACAAAAATAATTGGAACAGGAGAAGAACGGCTTTTCAACCATTGAATGCATCGGATGTTCAGGACTTTCCACAACTTTCAGAAAAGGACTTAATAATACCATTCACCGGAACATACCACTTAAACCAAGCCGTTTCATACCCAGCGGAGTTAATCGGCGAAGAAGATAGTCCAAAAATTCAATACATGAAGGATTGGAGACTCCTATTTTATATTATTCAGGCTGAAATCCAATCTCGGCATATTAACGCAAGGAAATATCGATGCTACGTAGAACACATGCCTAACGAGGAAGGTTTGGACGCCATAAAATGCTATGCCTGTGACTGTGCAAATGGCAAACGAACTGCAGGATGCTGTTCACATATTGCATCAATAGGGTATTTGACACCATTAAAGTTTTGTAAGAATTTGTGGTTATTCTTGTAAAAAATAGTGTAAAAATTGATATTTGAATAAATTTTAAACAATTATATGTTTATTTTATACAAAAAACATAAATGAAAATTGGAATTTTTTGAATAAATTGTTGTAAATTTAAAACGTTCTGTGATTGGTCGGAGCATAGTGACGTCAATAGCCAGTAAACAAAAATAGCTTTACAATATTCAAAAGCGTTCTACTTTGAGTGCATGCACTTCAACTTACAATGGAAAACAATTTTATGCGAGCTGATACCAACAACCTTCCTCAAGTGGACGCTTTTATGGTAGTACATTTCTTTAGAAATAACACAGATTTCTTTGGTGCAGAGCTGTAAAACGTAAAAACAGCTAAGTAAGTATCTTCCTCATTTGAGGTTATGTTGGCATATGGGATGGGTGATATTTGATATCCGTGTTAAACGATAATCTATATGATTACTATTACATATTTTATTTTGACAAAAATCTTTTGAAGGTAATTTCATTGATTTCAAAAGTATCGTGAGTACTTTGTTTAAGCCGCTTTGAAAATTTTGATAGACTGTTTGAATGCTTAAATCTTCGTCAGACCGTTTTAAGCCAATTTTATCGCGAGCTATAAGTTTCTTTATCTTCGATATCTGATATCGGAATGTCGATATTTTATAACCGATGCCCATCCCTATTTCACTAAATTTTTGGTTTACTGGCAAATGACGTCAAACTCACCATGTGATTAGTAAAATTGCAGCAAGGCCGTTTCTTGCGTAATATTAAAAATGCAAATTTAAATCCCAATTTTAACAACAAATACGAAACGTATTTCACAAATATTTTTATTTCTATCATATTAAGCTATAAGGATTCAAATGAGACACTTTCTGAAAATCAGTCAAATACCCTATTATTTATTATTTATCGCATGCTAGATATTTGTCAATTACAATACATGTTATACAATTTTAAAAAATTGTTCAAAATTTCCCTTTAAAAGGGAAATTTCATTCAACCTGGCATCACTGATGCAATATGTTTACAATTTATAGTCAAAGAAATACATTGAACATGAGTTGGAAATTTTATACAATTTTTTAAAAGAAAACCCACTTCAAATCTTTGAAAAGGGATTTTCGACACCATTATTGGAGCTGTCAAATAATTAAAATATCAAAGTTGCATAGTTGTAAGAATTTTACGTAATTATTGAACAGCCCCTTTCTACAGAAAAAAGAGTAAAAGGGATTTTTGAGTCACCGAGGGAAAAGTTATTTCAAAAGGTTGGCCACACTTAATTGCATCATATAGGTTTATCGACTGTCCGAAGAGGGAATCGCATGGGTCACACTCTTACCCCTAAGTATAAGCGAGTTTTGCTTATTTCGATATGTTTTAGTTTTGCAATGGTCACATAAATGAATTCTTCCGTAGTATTTGACTCACCTCTCGCCAAATATAAATGAAAACATTGTATAATGAGCTATTTATCAGCATTGTTAAATGCTTGAGACCCCAGTCAATTTCTTGCGGACGCTCTTGCTGATTAATATTAAAGCGTCGGCGTTGCCATCTGTCTATTTTATGTCTACTTAAACATTTGTTGCATTAAAGGTAGAAAAAATACATTTACGTTTTATTTACAAGTTTATGAATAGATAACGTCAACCGAATTTAATGATTATAGTCTCAAAAAATTTGTCTTTAATTTACGTCTTTAGCACTTGAGTCGAAGTTTTAATTTTTTTAGGGCATACCCATTTTGCAGTCTGCTGAAAGAAGCAACCCAAAATTGAATTTTTTTTAAATGGTAGTAATAATTTGACGTTAATAAAACATTTCAAAAAGCAATCCAATATTCTTCGTGTTAGGCTCGTTGAAAAGGTTTTTTTATATATTTTTCAGACCTGCATACCAAATATTTGTATTATTCTTTTTGTGGAAAATAAGGACTCCCAAGAGGAAGTATCTTTTTTATATCCGATATTTTCGACTTCGACTAGCCCCAGATCCGCACAATATTAACTGATTTTGTTGTTTTATATCTCAAAAGAAAGGTGAGTCTGTTCTCTATAAAGGGGCATTCATTCCAGGATAGAAAAAACATGTCTTGCATACAAAATTTTGATGAAACTAGCGCAACGCAGGTTTTTCCCCATACAAATCACTTTCCAGATTTCAAGGCCCATGAGCGACCTCTAAAACTTAATCAATCCCGAAAAAACTTCATATATATCATTTTTAGACCCATTTCAACATTTTGAGACTAGGGCAGCTGGGAAAATCGGACTTTTCCAAATAACGGCCACCCTATTGTACACATATCCATAACCAGGGCTAATCAAAATATTTATGAAAAAACTTCAAAATATTTATTTAATATTTAAGAAAAAACACTCAAAATATTTGCGATAAATATTTACGATAAAAATTTATTTCAAAGGTATTTTCCATATATTATTGGTTTAAGTAAACTTATTGCAATAAATTATGAGATGTTTTCGAAGATTTTCAAAAATGAATGAACGTCGGCTATTGTCTAAGACTCGTTTATAATCAGAGAAAGATCTTTCAACATCACAGCTGACGACTGGTGCGTATTAAAATGCTTGCAACTCGTTTGGGCCGTTTTGCCGCGATTTCGACCTTCAAACGCTCCAATAACGACATATAATAGTCACTGTTGATGGTTTTTCCCTTCTCAAGATAATCGATAAAAATTATTCCATGCCCATCCCAAAAAACAGAGGCCATTACTTTGCCAGCGGACTTTTGAGTCTTTCCACGCTTCGGAGACGGTTCACCGATCGCTGTCCACTCAGCCGACTGTCGATTGGACTCAGGAGTGTAGTGATATAGCCATGTTTCATCCATTGTCACATATCGACGCAAAAACTTGGGTGTATTGCGAGTTAAAAGCTGCAAACACCGCTCAGAATCATCAACACGTTGTTGTTTTTGGTCAAATGTGAGCTCGCGCGGCATTCATTTTGCACAGAGCTTTTTCATATCCAAATATTGATGAATGATATGACCAACACGTTCCTTTGATATCTTTAAGGCCTCTGCTATCTCGATCAACTTCATTTTACGGTCATTCAAAATCATTTTGTGAATTTTTTTGATGTTTTCGTCGGTAACCACCTCTTTCGGGCGTCCACTGCGTTCACCGTCCTACGTGCTCATTTCACCACGCTTGAATTTTGCATACCAATCAATTATTGTTGATTTTCCTGGGGCAGAGTCCGGAAACTCATTATCAAGCCAAGTTTTTGCTTCCACTGTATTTTTTCCCTTCAGAAAACAGTATTTTATCAAAACACGAAATTCCTTTTTTTCCATTTTTTTCACAATAACAAAAGTTGCTTCACAAAAGACGCTCTATCTCACAAACGAATTGACTTACAGACGTCAAATTTTGACACGAATCATTTGAAGGTTGCCACTACATAAAAATAATATGCATTTAATACTACCGACGCCATCTATGTGTCAGACCGGGGACTTATCAGCCAACCTGTTAAATATCTCGAAAATTTTGATTGTACATTCTAACATAAGTGGCGCTAATGCCACAATAAACATGAACTCATCTGTTTGATTTTCATTTAAAAATTTTTGTTTGTAAATACTGTGTCCAGAGCTACCATCAAATCCCCATTTGCATTCCAGTATAATTTCAGAGTCTTCATCAATATTGGAAAGTTGTAGCAAACTTTCCGTAGTTTTGTTTAAAAGACTTTGAAGAGGCACTTCAGCTGATATGTCTGATAAAATTATTGGTTGCGGTATAAGGATTTTTTTTTGTACTGCTTTAATACATGGTAGCTTGAAAAAAAACCCTTGTGGAAACTGTTGACTACCGAGCGTAGGAGGTTATATTTCCTAACTGATAGTCCAAGATCATAGCAAAGAGCTAGTGCTTCATTTTCAGACAAACACGTTTTGCTTTTATTCATTAATGGATTATCAATAACAGCAGCAGCTCTTTTAATTAGTTCATCTGGTTTACTAGCTACGAGTTCATAGGCTTTTCGCCTTTTTGTGCGTTTGGAAGCTTCCTCTTAACACAATTCTTTTCTACCCCTACCAGTGCTCGGTGCCTAGTGGGAACAATATTTCTTATTATATTATTTTTAAGTTTTTTATTTTCTTGTTACTTACGGAATCTTCTTCAGATAAAGTTTGACACTCACTTTTGAATGAGAAATCGGATTGAAGCCACTGGCCATACACCGAGAGAAAAAGGTAGTTATATTAACTGAAAAAGCAGGTTAAAATAACCGAGTTCACCGTTAATTCTTAGCTTATGTGTAGTAGCGGTCAATTCAACAGTACAAACACAGTCAATAAGGATATAACTATCTGATGGTTGATATAACTGTCTCGCGGTTAAATCAACTGTCACCAGCGACTGGGAAAAAAAATTTATTTTTTGTTTTGACTTTTTTTATCTTCTTTTATTAATATTTTTTTTTATTAAATTATTATATTTTTCCTTTTTTTTTTTTGTTTCTGCTTAAATCTTTTTCTCTTTCATCTCTTTAAATTTTCTCGCCTCGGCCGAGCCTTGAACCGCTGACCTCCACTTCGCTGGGCGAACGTCTTAACCATTACGCTAAACGAACGAATTTAATTTGTTGGTCCAATTGCCCACTTGAGCTTATGGTTGCTCAAGTTTTGGGGAACGTGCTTAAGGAATTGTTTCACTCCCAAAAATTTTTGCTTTAAAAGGAAGCATTAAAAAAAAAATTAAATAAATTAAAACCTTAAAAAATTAGGAGAAAATTTTTGTCTTCCAAAACAACTACACTCTGAACAAAAAAAAACTGTAATTAAAAAAAAACCCAGAAAAATTCCTGCCGCCAGCAGGGATAGAACCCCGAAGCTCATGACTGTCGTGTCACAGCTTAAACAACTGAGCTATCGAAAACTCCGGAGACGGTTGATCAGAATGCGAACTTATACGTCTAAGTGAACGTAAGCGAATTTGAACATAAAAAGTAACTGTTTTTCAACTGTTCATTTGACTGCCTTTTTCAGTGCACTTAACGCGGAATACAGTTTATTTGACCACTCTTACTTTAACTGTTCTAAGTAGTTGATTTAACTGTTGTTATTTCTCTCGGTGTATAAATTTTGCTTTCTTTCATTTGTTCTGCTGCATTTCTTCCACTTCCATTCAAATGTCCTATTAAGCCTATGATTTTTCTCAGATTCTTCATTGGTTATGTCTCTTTTGAACATATTGAACACCACACTTCAAACAAATTACTTATTTTTATCGAAGACTCCACACTCCATTTATAACACTACTACTTTATTCGATGCTTCAAAGGCAGTTCAATGTATACACAGTTTTTAAATCAATTCTTCTTTTTCATTTATTATAAAACGCGTTCGTTTTTACTTGATTTTTACTTGTGCGAAGTTTTGTGCTATTTACGAATTTCAATTTGCAAGGAAGGCAAAATATCATTGCTGCGCGAAAATATTGGTTTTCATATCACAATGCTACAGCGTTTCGACACTTTTTCTAATGGTTATTTTATGTTAGCTTAGGGCTCCCTCATTCTAAAACGGTCATTGGTTTGATGGATTTAAGTAGGGTTTCCGAGATATGGCCCAAAATGTGAAAAAAATCAATTTTCTCTGCTTAGCCCCATATTAGGGCCATAACTCAATTACCGTATAAGTACAGTACTAAATAACCACGTTTTCAAAAAAAATAAATTCAGTTTTTTGCTTATAACTTCCACATTTGTCATCCGTCGAGTTCTGGGTCTTTAAATGTTCGTTACGGTTTTCGCAAAATCCGTTATGCCTAATATTGGGATAATTTGCACTGGTTGCTAAGATATGGCTTGATAAGTGAGTGAAAGTAGCGAAAAATATGAGCAAAAAATGGCCCTTCTGACCTCACAGAAGCCACAATTAGAGTCGAAGGGTAGCACTTTAGGCACTTAAAGTTTGCGTACGGTCCCCACCTTTCTGAATTAGGATTATTTGCTTGGCTATTTTATACGGTGATTGAGTTATGGCCCTAAATATGGGGCAAAGTAGAGAAAATTTACTTTTTTCACATTTTGGGCCATATCTAAGCTAACATCAAAAACCATTAGAAAAAAAATGTATGAAACAAAATATTTTTGTAGCATTGTGTTATTTATGTAGCTATATTAAACACTGGTTTTTTAAATTTTATTATAATGATATATAACAAATCTTTTAATAAAATGAAATTATAATTTATGCAATTCGACATCATAATAGGCCTATTATGATGTCGATTTTAAAATCATAATGAAGCATATTATGACACTAGATTTGAGAAAGTATAAAAAAAATTTTAAAACAAACAAAAAGCATGGCATACTACCAGGGTTTGTAATAAATTTCAAAGCGTGCAATAATAAATTTCAAAACGCACGCATTTCAAAAAATACAAGGCAAGGTGTGCAATAATAAATTTCAAAATGCACGCATTTCAAAAAATACAAGGCAAAAAAAAAAGCAGAGCATACTACGAAGTTGTATAATAAAGAATTTCAAATTATGAATCTGTCAAATAAAAATAAAAATTTTCTTCACAAAAAAACGTTTTCTTAAATTTAGGTTAAAATCTAGTTTGAAATCTTATTGCATAAAATATTGTTCGGCTCTCGTGTCGAAACTCAGCTTTTTTCGCACTCGTGGTATTGTAAAACTCGGCTGCGCCTCGTTTTACAACATTTACCACTCGTGCAAAAAAAGCTTCATTTCGACACTTGTATCGAAAATATCTATTATAGAGCTCCCTAATAACCGCATTTGAGAAAAAAAAAAAATTTCAACTGAAACCTTTTTTTCAAAATGCATTAAAAAAATTGGGGCAAGTTGAGGCAGAATTTTATATTTGATTATTATAGTACACAGTCCCAGGCTGGCCAAACCCGGCCATTTTTAGATATTTTCTGCTGAATGTTTAAAACAAATAATTTTTCTAACTTTTCTTAGGGGGTTTTTCTATTTAGTAGTGTGAACACAGTATAAGGTCTGGAAAATTTAAAATATATCTCCTCAATTCAAAATAATCAGCCTTTCAGAAAAGGTATTAGATTTAAAATTCCCTCTGAAACAAATGAAATTACACTAGTTTAAAAACGGGCAAAAAAAAAAATGAAATTTTAATGTTAAATTTCAATAATTTACAATCCTCAACTTTGAGAGCCCTAAAACACTATAGGATGAGTGTCCTTTTGTCTGATATTTGTTGAGAGCTGTAATGAAATATTTTCCAATGAATTTGCATCAAAATTTCCTTCCATATCTCACATCACCTTTTTTTCTATTTTGGCATTTAAAGAAGTTTACTGTATCAAATCTAATAAGTTTGACTTCATTGATAGCAGTCGGATAGATGTTCATTTAGATATTTAATTGTCTCATCTTATTTTCTAAAAATTTATTAGACATATCTACCAAATTAAAGGAAATCGATCCAGCTTTTTGAATAAAATACAGTCGTCGGCACAATTATTTTGACAAATTCAACTCTCGAATGTCGACGTTTATTGTCTTTAACAGAGTAAAGTAACGGTGCAATAATGATGCTCTATACGAAGAGCGTATCAGCAACAACACGTGTGCAAAGAATCTAGTAGTTTTCTTTATTCACTCTCTGTTTATTTATCAGAATAACTGTAAGGACCGGTTTTCGCTGAGGCATAAATATTTTGACAAGCACTTCTCATTCCAGTTTCTGCGCGTATTATATTTTCATAAGTAAAGGTGCACTAATTTGAATTTTTTGGGTTTTGCGACTATTCTAAGAATTTTATTGAGAAACATTTTTTCTGTTGAACTGAATGTCATTACCAAATAAACAATTTCAAAAAGCAAAAAGACGTGAAAAATTTGCCACGATCGGGTGCTATACGCAAAACTTCTCTTGCCGAAGACCGAAACCTTTTGCGCAAATTTAAAGCGGATCTATTATTGAAACCTAAAGATGCTGCAGAGGAGTGGAATAAAATATCAGAACATTAATAATAAAGGACCATTCCACGGATGAAAGAAGCAGATTTCAAGACCTACATAGCAAGAGAGATTCCATTTATATCCCAACAGAACCAGCTTAAACGTTTAGCTTTTGCTAAAATGTATGTTCACAAGCCGAAAGAGTTTTGGAGGAACGTTCTTTGGACGGATGAAAGCTTTTTCGAATACAATTCTTCGAGAAAGAAGGTATACGTAAGATTTCCAAAGTCTCAAAAGCAGAAGCGTGCCCCCGTGTGCGAAAAAGTAAGTCATGGTGGCGGCTCAGTAATGTTCTGGGGTTGCTGTGCTAGAAGTGGCTTGGGGGATTTGGTGCCGATCAATGGTTCCATGAATCAAGATAAATGTCTGATAATTTTAAATTATCACGCATTCCTATCAGGGGATAAATTGATCGGAGAAACGTTTATTATGCAGCAAGATAATGCCCCATGTCACAAAAGCAAAATGATCAACAAATTTTTCCGAGATGTTGGAGTCAATGTTCTGGACTGGCCGCCACAAAGTCCAGACCTAAACATAATCGAAAATGTGTGGTCATATATAAAGAGAAAGAGAAATATTTCGTTAAATAAAAGCAGAGATGAAACCATTTTGGAAGTGTCAACCCTTTGGAACGAGGTGTCAACAGAAATACTTGAATCTTTGGTGGATTCGATACCAACACGGCTTCAAAAGGTCAATAATGCCAAGCGAGGCTTTACATTCTACTAATTATTAATTAATTTTTTTCAAAAAAGACCTTTTTAATACGCATGAAAAGCGGTTATTATTTTATGCTTTTTCCCCTCTAAATTATTATCATTAATCATCATATTTAAAAAAAACATTTCATTGCTGTATGTAGAGCATATTAATAGTTAAATTGGAAAATGGGTGAATTTTCATTTGTCAAAATAATTGTGCCGACGACTGTAAAAAATTTGGGTGTTAATTGGACACTTTTTATACCAAAATATGGCTTTCAAAGTAAAAAAAAAAATTGAAAGTTTTTTCAGAATCTTTCACTTTGATCGTTACTTTTTTCTTCAATGGGTCAAATTTTTACCGTCGATTTGATTTCGTCTAAAAGCACATACATTTGGCTTTCAAACTGAATTTCGGTTTTTTTTTCTACGAGGAACCATTATCGTGGGAGAGTTATTTTTCTCGAATTACTGCCTGAAAACTTTAAGGCCCTACAAAAAAAGAAAATTTGAAATTCCGAAAAACCCTCCTTGTGTTATTTACCTGCGGATTGCGATTAATAAACGATAAAACGTTGATTTATTATTTCAGATGATCCAGTACCATGACCCGATTTTGAGGGTGTATGAGGGGCACTGTAAGGGGTGGCAGTTGAAAAAACTATATTGCTAAGTAAAAACAAATAAAGCTGTTATATCCAGGTGTACCTGATAATACGATACCTGACACATATAAACAGTTAACTAGCTATACAGTCCAAAATATGTCACCTACAAACAAGAATATTTTCGTCTAAATCAGTTTGTTGACTTGGGAGAGAGGCAAGGTCACAATTGAAGAAATATTTACTAGAAAATCATTTAAACTTTTTGTGGAATCTTATATTAAATTTATTGAAAAGCAAATATGCTAAAAATAAAAAGGCAACTTCTTATTCGTTCTTGCTGCTGCGTAAACATTTTATTTTTCCGTCATAACACCAGCAATAAAGGTTCAAATCAGACGAAAAACTTCTTATTTGTAACGGATTTGCCCTTTATTATAATCAGGGACCCAAAATAATAATTATTTTTGAATTTTGAATTTTAAAAATCGATATAAAATAATTTATATTTTAAAAATTAGTATTTAAGTGTTATTCTTAGGGCCGTTTTCTCATCTTTTTTTAATCTGTAAGTTAAATTATCCCGATGATAATTTCATACAAAATTGATTAATAAGTCAAAGAAATTGAATTTTAACTGGCAGATAGAGCTTAAAAGTAGGATGAGAAAACGGCCCTTAGAGTTTTATTTTTTGATCAAAAAACAAAAATTAATTCTCAAGTTTTATATTTTGATCAGGAAATAACAATTATTTTTCGAGTTTTATTTTTTACTCAGAAGATAAAACTTATTCTAAGAGTTTTAGTTTTAACTCATTAATTAAAAATTGCTTTTAGAGTTTTATTTTTTGCTCGGGTGATAAAAATTATTTTTGGAGTTTTATTTTTTACTCAGACAATAAAAATTATTTTTCAAGTTTTTTGTTTTACTCACAACATTATGCAAACAAAAGCATTATGCAAATATTTTTTGGATTTGAATTGTAGTTGCCGATTTCGCATCTGACCTTTTTCATTTCTTCGTGTTCATCATCATCCGACTCTTCATCACTTGATCCTATTTCAGGCGTTATCTTGAAGAAAGCGGTAATATACTTATTCAAGAGTTTTATTTTTCTGAGTAAAAAAAAAAACTCAAAAACCAATTTTTATTTTTTGAGTAATAAATAAAAATCTAAGATAAATTTTTATCTTCAAAGCAAAAAATAAAATTCGAAAAATAATTTTTATTTACTGAGTAAAAATTAAAAATCTAAAAATAAGTTTTTTCTTCTGAGTGAAAAATATAACTCGAAAATTAATTTTTATTTCTTGATCGAAAAATAAAACTCTAAGAATAAGTTTTATCTTCTGAGTAAAAAATAAAACTAAAAAAATAATTATTTTCTGATTAAAATAATAAAACTCTTAAAATAATACTTAAATTGTAATTTTTAAAATATAATTTATAACAGTTATGGTCCCTGATTATAATTAAGATGCTAAACTTATAATTTTTCGAAATGTCATCATAATTCCATTGAAAAGGAAATCGAGTAAAATAAGGACATAACTTCTTATACAAATGAGGCTCGATGTTCTCGAACGTTAATATAACAAATCCCGCACGTTCGAATCAAATCGATCAGTGGCGTAATGAAAGATTGTATGCTTAGCAATCTGAAGCTCCCTAGTTTTCGAACCCTGTCGGCGACGAAAAAAATTTGTGGAAATATTTGGAATTCAAAGGGGCCAGTAGATTTTTAATTTAAAGGAAAATTTGATCCACTCATGGAGGAGGAAACAACTCTTTGCCATTCAGCCTTTAAAAACGTCATGCACAAAGCGTTTTCAAAAATTCCTATGGTAACTGTCTGTAAACTTTCTATTTTATATTTTTCTATAAAAAAATTATTTGAAAGGTTCTAATTCCTCTTAATTTTTTAAATATTAGTGGGATTCAAGCAGGTGTGCAATTTTTGCACCCTCGCAATTTTGCGTTTGTGCAAATTTCTTTGTATGGAAAAAAAAATTCCGCGGCAGGGCAAATATTGCATATCGATTTAGATGGGCAAAATTTGCGCCATGTTATCGCAGAAGTCTTGCCCTCGTTTTTCGCAGGGTCGTTTATACAAAAGGCCAAAATTTGCTGATGCAAAATTTGCACACTTCAATTGGCACAGCTGCTTGAATACCACTTGAATACCACTTGAATACCATTTCTATATAAATTTTTTTTAACTCTATCTCGAGTACGGACGAAAAAATGCCATATACCCTCGACACAGAGTTTGTCGGGTATGACTTTGCGATATATTTTTCCCAAACATGAGCTCATTATTGAATCAAAAAAAAATGTAGTATACTTTTCGGCATTTTTTTTTTACTAACACAGGATTTAAAAAATAATAAATTGTCCAATTTCAAAGCCGTGTAACTTTGGTTTCTGTGAACCGATTTAAAAAATCTATAATCGTAATTGAGCGTTGTTTTTTCCTGTTCGAGCTCAAGTAGAAGGATTTTAAACTTTCATGGACTTTTTTTCAGGGCATGTTCTGAAATGAAACCGATAAATAGATAAATATATAAATTGTTATAACAACCTTATGAAATAACCGATTTTCTTCAAGGAAGATTTTTTTGAAATGGCAATATGCCTTCTTCCAAATGGTTACAAAATTTATAGGTTCGAACACATTTTTGGCATGTCTTGGAGCAATTTCCTCAGGTCTGAGTTTCTTCGACCATATCTCCGTAAAATTTTGGTCGATCGTAGTTTCGTTGCTTTCCTTTGAAAGATAGTTTTATGACCAAAAATATCTGGGAACATAATGTATTTAAAAAATGAGATTAAAGCTGAGAAATTCTAAATTTTATGATTGAAGTCGGAAAAATCTCATATAAATTTTTTTTGCAACTTTCAATCCGCTTGCGCGGTATGAAGATGCAGCTTATTTTGAATTTTTTTTTTTTGCACAATATAATTTTTTATACATAAGGAAACATTATTTTACTATTCCAACGCAATCATACAACTTTTTTTTTTCATATAAGAACGACCCACCCTAATATACAGTGATCGTTTTTTTTTTTTTTTTTTTTTTTCAAAAATTTAAAAATACAAGATCGAATCTAATGGTTTCCTCCTATTTCGAGTACGAGGAATCGAACTTCATCATTAGTTTTTTGAGTTATCGGTACGCTTTCATGGGAAAATTTTTTTTAACGTTTTTTTGACCACCTTTTGGCCCATGTCTATGTATGAGTTGAAGTTTGGTTTTCTTAGCTTACACCAAAATGTACTAAGATATACGCCAAGTAATTCTTTCTAAAACAATGTTATGATACAATGCCGCATTAGGGAGCTATAACCGTTTAAATCTAAAAAGAAAGCAAATTTTGTTTTACATGTTTTAATACCCGACACACTCTGTGTCGGGGGTATATTGCGTTTGTGTGGTTGTGTGTAACACCCAGAACCAGTCGAGATAGACCATACAAAATATATATAGAAATGATCAGCGTCACCAGGAGATCCGATTTAGCCATGTCCGTCCGTCTGTTTGTATACATTTTTCTTACCGAAGGAGTTGAGCTATCCTGAAGAAATTTGGTATGCGCACTCACAGGCACATACGTGAGTAAGAACAAGTTCGAGAATGGACCCGATCGGACTTTTTTAGGGGTACCTCCAGTACAGTACAGGGTCTGTTAGGAAAATCACAAAAACTGCTCTAAAATCATAGTTTTTCAACATATTTTGATGAAATTGGATACTTGAACATGTTTCAAGGCAAGTAATACGATTTCTAAAAATTTCAAAAATGGTCGTGGCAGAAGGGCGTTTTTCGAAAATTGTCCCCTACACCCGAAATTCAAATGGGACTTGAAAAAATATCGAATTTTCTTGCGCTATCTAAAAAAATGCTTATATGCAATTCAGACGAGCATCGAAATCCTGGGATTTCGGCACTGGATTTCGTGAAATCCATATCGAAATCCAAGCGTTCACACGACAATATCGTGGACAATATCGACTTGAGAGGATTTGGTTTGACAGCCATTTATCTGTTTGCAGTGCTGCCAATTGTAGGGAAATTTCCTTTAAAATTTTTAGGGATTTTTTTAAACAAAAAATGACTTGTGGGGAAAAAAGTACAGATGTCTGAAAATCGGCAAATGTACGGAATTTGTAATGTATTTCAAAATATTTTATAAAATTTTGTATCAATTTGGTTGTCATAAAATTAAATAGACAAAATAAAAACTATGCCAACCTTTGTTTATGTGAAAAAGTTCGGTCGAAGCTATCGTTAAGCGTCGATAGTCTACAAATTTGAAAATTGATCATTTTTACTTGAACCACAACAAAAAAACCTAATTTTTGAAAGAAACTTTTTATTTTTGAAAAAAAAAAAAAAAATTCAAATGACTTTAGTACGATTCGGAGTTCCAGACTACCCTGAAAGATTCTCAAAAATTTTAGCCTACCATATTCATGACTACTCATACATTTTGGTATGCAAGAGGCATATTATTTAAAAAAATATATAACGATATATGTGGTAGGGAAAAACGTAAACAATTGTGGGATTTTTTTTTTAGTTTGTAGGGAATTTTTCGTTTGCGTGTGGCAGCATTGCCTGTTTGTTTACTTTGGATTTTTCAAAATTTGACAGTAGTGCTGCAGCATTTCTTCGATACATATCGAAAAACACAGAGTTGCATTCAGTTTGTTCCGGATTTCTCTTGGGATTTCGTTGAATTCCAATTTCTGAACGGATTTCATTTGGCATTCATTTGTATGGGAAATCCCCTGGATTTCGACTGGATATCGGCTGAAATCCTCAAAAGTGCCGAAATCCCGAGATTTCGATGCCGTCTGAATGGCATATTAGGGCTTATAAGTATAAAATCAATTGTGAGGACCCACAAGATTCTCTTCGTTTGAATTTCTGTTCACGCCAGCGAACTTTCGGTATTTTTTTGCTGCGAATCTTTTAATGTTGCTCCTGCTGAAACCTGGATTCATATTTACTTCTTAGTTGCTTGCATTTTTCATTCAAAAAACTTGAAATATATTTCGTTCAGTTCAAGAAGCTTCACTTGTTTTTCACAATATGTATCGAGTTAGTGTTGTCGAACTATCAATAGCACTATCGATATTTGACACTTTTTTTAACGATGAGTTTTCAGCGACATACAGTGTATTTTTGCACTTTTATATTTTCATGGCAAAACTCAACAAAATTGGTTTAAACTCCACATTTCTCCATTTAGTCCGTAGCAAAAATTTAATTTATATGCAATGATGCAAACGCACTAAATTTACTTCGAATATAAATGGTATGTTTAATACCCTCATTAAATACTTACACCTGGCGCAATGTATTTTAATTTATTATATTCTATCGAAAGCTATCGATTATTTTATTACAGATAACTAAGCAAGAACAAACGCAAGGATAGAGAAACAGTATTAACATCCTCTACCGTTGACAATGCTACTGAAATTACGATGAATACCATCTTCTTTCGATGACATTGCCATTAAAATTAAGGAGTACTAAAATTTTCCCCTTGATATCCTTGATGAAAAAATTAATGAATTTTTCCGGCTGGGCTTGGACAACAGAAATTTTTGCATCATTAGAAATGTCTGTGGCATCCGTTAACGACGCGGAAACTGTTTGGAAGGTCTTATTATATAAAAAGATTTTGAAAGGCCCTATCTCTCCCTTATTATAAAATGCAGCTGAATACTCACAGCCAGTGAACGCATGAAACGATGGTTATGCATGACTTAAAAGTGGACTTAGCTTTGCTGCTAGTTGCGTGCAATTGATGCAGCTTTCATCATTCTTTGATTTTTTGGTTTTGTCCAAGCCAGCCAAATTTCCATATCAGGTACTTTCTGCATGTTAGCTAATAAAAAAAAAAAGTGTGAAGGACGAGTTAATTCAATTTGCGATTTCAAGTGATCAAAATGAAAAGTCGTTTTTAATGAAATAAAAAAAAAATTTATATATATATATAATTTTCCATGAACATGGAAGAGAAAAATTTATAAACTCAGAATTTCTACAAAAGGCTGGAGGGAGAATCGTTCATAAAAATTGTGGCAACCTATTTTTTCGGCCATTTTATGGCTGGCAACCATGGACATTCGTAATAAGTACAGATGAAACTTTCATCCTGTATTAAAATTATAAAAATCAGATGAGTGCAGATAATTAACATTAATATAGCAGTTCAAACCTGGCAACCCTAACGTTGCGACTGACTGAGAGCTAGCAACTAATTTTTTTTAAATTCGTTATACCATTCTCTTTCAAATGACGTCAAATTAACTAAAAAAACATATAGTTGCAATTTATGTTAGCAAATTAATTACACTAAAATTAATTGCAGATAGTTGCGGCTATTTTTTAAAAGGCAACCTATCGTTAATCCATTTCATACATTCTCAAGATTAATTTAAAATTAATTTGATCAAAAAACCGATCTCTGCAGGATTTTGCAGTGGGATCCTGTACTAATAACACTCTTACTTTTTTTTTTGTATGGAAAATAAGATAATATTAAATTTAAAAAACTTAGAGGAATTAGAACCTTTCAAATAATTTTTTCAAATAATTTTTCCCAGAACAGTTACCATATGAATTTTTGAACGCGTTTTGTGCATTACGTCTTTAAAGGCTGAATGGCAAAGAGTTGTTTCCTCATCCATGAGTGGATCAAATTTTACTTAAAATTAAAAATCTACTGGCCCCTTTGAATTCCAAATATTTCCACAAATTCTTTTCGTCGCCGACAGGGTTCGAGAACTAGGGAGCTTCAGATTGCTAAGCATACAATCTTTCATTACGCCACTGCACATTGGGGAAAAAGTCCGATTTTCTGGCATTAACCTTATTTATAAAGTATAAAAATAAAAGGTGGCAACAATATTTTCATAATTTAGAAACTCCGACTATAGTAAAATAGTGGTTTTTATTTCCCTTATGCGATTAACCGTTAGTTTTATCAGCTGATGAAGTCCAAGTTTGTTTTTATTAAATTTTGTCTGTCGAAAGCACTGAGTTTTTGTTCCAATTCAAATAAGCATAAAAGTAAAGACGTTTGTCTAAAAAAAACTAGGCAATGGAAATTCAAGCTTATGGTATATATTTTTGACGTGCATATAAATATGTAAGAAAAATTTATTTTAATTAGACAAAAAATAGGGTTTTCCGATAGAAGTTAAAACATGGGGTGGAAAAAAAATTTCTCAGGTTTGAAAAGCTAGAACTTTTTTCCAAGAGATATCAAGAGAAAGAGATAGGTACAGTGATGTAGAGCAGGAAATTCTATATAAAGAAAATTTAAAATGATTTGCGGAAGTTTGCGGAAGTTCATTGTTTGTCATGTTTCTTTTAGGCACCTCACATTGGGGTTTTTTCCATTTTTTGTGGCATAAACTTATAACTTTTTTATTTAAGCAGCTAGAAATCTGAAATTTTCACTTTGGACAGTTAGTTTGATTACCTTTGTTAATTTCTAGAATGGGCTTGATCGGATAATTTTTTCGGGTACCTCCAGTACTAGGGTCTGTTCCTAGATAACAAATTGCAGTAAAATCTTGAATTTTTGAGATATTTGCATGAAATTTGATATATGAGCTGACTTTGAGGCCCCAAATGTCATTTTAAAATTTAAAAAAAGGGGCGTGGCCCAAGAGCTGTGTTGGAAAAACAACACCTACACCCACAATTGCTAAAAGAATTGAACGAGAGTCGGTTTATGAGTTTCCACCGTGCTCATAAGCGCCCTCTGGATTTTTTGGTGGGCCTGGTCTATGGTCCACTTATACAAAAAATAGTTTTTCCCTCTATCGATAGTTTTGAATTAAATAATGAGGAATAAACAGACTATATATACAAATTAAACATGTTTTGCTTTTCGATTTTTCATAAGATGAAGTTTGTAAATTATTACATAAAAACTATTTTTTGTATAAGTGGACCATAGACCACGCCCACCAAAAAATTTTATCCAGAGGGCGCTTATGAGCACGGTGGAAACTCATAAACCGACTCTCGTTCAATTCTTTTAGCAATTGTGGGTGTAGGTGTTATTTTTCCAACACAGCTCTTGGGCCACGCCCCTTTTTTAAAATTTTAAAATGACATTTGGGGCCTCAAAGTCAGCTCATATATCAAATTTCATGCAAATATCTCAAAAATTCAAGATTTTACTGCAATTTGTTATCTAGGAACAGACCCTAGTACTGGAGGTACCCGAAAAAATTATCCGATCAAGCCCATTCTAGAAATTAACAAAGGTAATCAAACTAACTGTCCATAGTGAAAATTTCAGATTTCTAGCTGCTTAAATAAAAAAGTTATAAGTTTATGCCACAAAAAATGGAAAAAACCCCAATGTGCACTGATCGATTTGATTCGAACGTGCTGGATTTGTTATATTAACGTTCGAGAAAATGGAGCCTCATTTGTATAAGAAGTTTTCTCCTTATTTATACTCGATTTCCTTTTCAATAGAATTAAGATGACATATCCAAAAATAAGAAGTTTAGCATAGGCATTCAGACTAAAAGCGCTTTTTAAATGGAAATTTTATTAAAAATGAAAAAAAATTCTAGAAAATTTATTAATAGCTTCTAAGCCAATGCTTGGATCGAAAGGTATCCTAGGCATTGTTGATAGGGAATTTCATTATTCTTAATTTTATAGCTTAGAACTTCAAAGCGGTTAAGTATATCCGGAGGTAATTGGAATTTACTAACCATACTTTTTTCCAAAACACCAAAAATGGAAGACAGCCTATATCTCGAAAACTGTTCAACTTAAAATTTATCTGACTACTTATTCGGTTACAAACAAGATTTTCTTCTGTTTTGAACTGTTTTGCTGGTATGACGTCAAAATAAAATTTTTACGCAACAGCAAGAACGAATAAGAAGTTGCCTTTTAATTTTTAGCCAATTTGCTCTTCAATAAATATAAGGTGAAATTCCACTTAATATTTTATTATTTTCTAGTAAATATTTCTTCAATTTTTGACCGTGTCTCTTTCCTAAATCAACGATACATGTTGATAGATGTTATCCTGATATTCTACACTGAGAAAAAAATCAACCAGAAAATTGGTTCATTCAAAAGAAAAAACATACAAATCGGCTTCAATTAGAAATGTTATTAATTTTAACAATTTTTCTTGTTGCAAAAAGCAAAGATTTTTCCCGTTTAATCAACTTTATTTCAGGTTGAATTGACATGATAATTTTCAAAAATACATTTAAATTGAAAGTGTTGAACAAACAACGGACAAAAATGCAATGACAAGATAATTTTTATAATAAAAAAAATATTACTAAGCATAATACCTTTAAAAGAAGTAACATTGAAACAAATTTATTTCAATTTCACAGCAAATTCGTTGAACAAAACTCAAAAACATCATCCGATTTTGTCACTCCGTTGCCGTTGCCGTGCTTAAAAAGATCTAAGATGTATAAATATCTTATATATCATATTTTATAAAACAAATGAGAACTATTCACAACGTAATGAAATGTAGTTAAACACATTTCTTTTCAAATCAACAAAAAATTATGTTGACCGAAACATTTTTCTGTTAAAATGTTTTGTTATGCTCGAAAATCAAAATGATTGTAAATATTAATGCGCCTTTTAAAAAAAATATGGTTTCGTTCGCCAGTGTAGCATTTCGCGGGAGTCTGTTTAAAAATCATTAGTAAAACATAAAAAACAAACATCCCGTTATTCAAAAGACTGAACTTTTTAGCAAAAAATTTTTTTTACTTTACGTGACATTTGTTTTACACATTTCAATCACCTAGAAAAAATTTAATATAAAAAATTTTGGCGCGCTAGTGTGAACGATCTTGTTAGTATGAACAGGTCTTGCAACAATTAGTTCACACTATTAAGACTAGTGCATACAGAAGCGTTGCAAGGAGTGGAATAAGGGGGCGGGCGCCCCGAGCACTATATCATATTTTAGTTTTTGTGAATGTCTTTTTATTTAAGGCCTCAGTTCGACAATAAATACCCGCGGAAATTCCTAGGCTATTTCTCCGAGGAAAAAGGTATCATAAAGATATTCTAACCAGCCCTGACGGTATAAACAGCTGACTTAAATTTCAATTTGAGTTTGAATTTCGAAATGGAAACTAACATATTTGTACCTAATAATGCAACCACCTTCAAACTATTTTGGCATCAACTGTCACTTTGCTGCGAGAAACAATTCAACTTTAATTAAAATATCAAGAAATTGATGTTTTAAAATTTCAAAAAAGCTTAAATTTCATTTGAGAAAAATGAGTTCAAGTGAAGCAATGGTGCTAAAAATCTTGATAGCGATTTTCCCGAAATCTTTACGTGACGAAATTTTTTAGATATTTTCAATTATTCAGAAGACCAAAATCTACTAGAGCCACTGCTCAAACTCAAAAAGAGCGGAAAAATTCAATTTTGCAGACCCGTGTTATTTTTGCTACGAAATCCTGGCAAAAAAGCATTAAAATATTATAATACTTTTTTACTGAACTGCGGCCAGCCGTCAGAAATGCCGCGTGAAATTTCTGTCTGGAATTTTCTCAAGCTATTTTTATATGGAGATTTTCATTACTAGCCGAACTAATGCCTTAGCTTTATGATTATATAAATTGTGTATAATGAGGCTTTAAGTTGAAAATTAAATTTTTAAAGAAAAATTTTATTTTCTTATTTTTAGAGCATTATTTACTGGGACATTCAAAATTTTCCAATACTTACATATAATAACTTTTGAGTTGGATTTTTCCAATTTTTTGGAATTATCTTAAATTCATCCAAACAGCGTGCATGTCAAATTTCATTAGTCTGGGATATGTCCTTCTATTTTTTGCAAAAACTAACTGAGCTTTTAGAATTAAATGTACGGTAAACCTAGGTACGGGAAATCTAAAGAAAAGCTGAATTTTTATCTACCTTTAAGCTGCAATCATTCATGGCATAAGACGGCATAACAGAACATAACATAACATAAAATAACATAAGCGCTTTTTGCGTAGTCAGTGAAGACATAAGAAAACATAAGAGCACAGAAGAGGCAATGTTGCAGTTTGCGCACATTGCGCGAAAAGGGGGAAAAAATTATTTCCACAATTTCTCATGAAATAATTAACAAACGCTTGTAATCAGTTCGAGACATTCCGAAAAGTAATAAAATATATTTTGCTTTAATAAAAAATTATATGCGTAATACTATTTTAATATATTACAACATTAGTAATTGTGGCTTTTCGAGATTTTCATAAAAAGGGCAAATATTGCAGCTTTGAGAAGGAGTTGGCAGCACAAATTCAAATCAGCTGGCTCGAACTTACATAAGACGGCATAAGAAAAATCCGTTTTCTACAGCTTCTTCTGTTCTGTTATGTTATGTTATGCCATCACTGACCACTTGCATACAACATGTATTGAATAGATAGAACCAGCTGATTATGCTATGTTATGTTATGCCGTCTTATGCCATGAATGATTGCAGCTTAAGGGTCGTAGTCTTCGACTCGGTTTAAGCGCTTCGAATGTTTAAATTCTCTAATATATTCCCTTAGTCTTCATGCCAGTTTAAGTCAAAAAAATACTTTGGCTATATTTGAAGTTTAAAAAAATTTTCATATAAAATTAATAAATCTATTTTAAACTCTCCTGAAGACTATCATTTGAAAGTTTAAACCTTCAAATAGTTTAAACTAGGTTGGAGACTATGCGCCTAAGTGTATAGAAACAACTTTTACTGTCCATTATAGCAACCAAGTATGAAGGATAACTGAAATTCGATTATTTTCTATTTAATCAAAGTAAAATTCTAAGCCCAATGTAATTTTTTTAAAATAAATTTTATTGCTTGCATACACTTTTGTATAAAAATACTGCATTACAAAATTCTGTGCATAGGTAAATCGCTTCAGCCAACGTATCAAACAATATAAAGTTTCAAAACACTGAGGATAAAGACTAACAATTTTTACATTCCATATCACAAGATTTTTGAAATTTAATTTTTAAGAGTTTAATATCAATGCGTTCGCATTAGCGCACGGCTTTTGAATCCTTCAATAATTAAATCCCTGGCTGCTGTTATCCCTAAAACAATATAAATTTCGGACTTGTACCTTTGATTGCAATTCATATCATTATAATTTTATACCTGCTTAAAAAGACAGTCTTTTCAGACGCTAGGTATTCAATTACAAATACCTTTTTTTTTTATAAAACAAACTTCCATGTCAATATGAGTCTGGTGGACTTCGTATTCTATTTTACCTCCTATATTATTTTGTTTGATATGTTATCGTTGACAATAAATTAGGATTTCTTATGGCTACGGTAATTCACTTAAACATAATTTGAAATTAACAAGATTAAATTAAAGTAAAACGTTGCTTTGTTTGAATGTCATGGATTGACTTTTCATTAAGCATACAATGCAATAGATGCCCTCGATAACTTTTTTTTGGCATCGTCGCTTTCATCAAGCCATTGATGAAGGGAAATGGGCTTATGAAGAGTGCTCACTGTTTCTTGACAGACAGCGTGCATTTGGAAGTCGAGGCTATAGGACTGGTTCTCGGTGCAGGTGTCTTCGCGTTCGCTGCACGTTGAGGAGGAGCTCTCATATCCGGACACTGGTGAACCCTTAGGACATCGCAAAGAAAAGCTGGTGGGGGAGAATGATGGTGCTGTGGTGGAGCTGAATACACTTTGCGGGCTTGAAGTTTTGCTCGTGAGAAAGAAATGACTCTCGTTGGGAAATGTGTGCTTGTCAGTTGTTGGCGAATGTATGCTGCTAGTGCGGCTGGCGTCATTGGTGAAAGCAGGGTGATTACTCCAAATAATTGGTTCCCGTTGTTCATTTATCTTTAGGTGCGAAGAGCAACCATTGCCCTTAAATTTTGTAATTTCATTGACATCGTCAGAGTCATCCAACAAGTAGGGCTTGAATAATTTTATTGGTTTGGAAGACATATGCTTTACATTGACGTCTACTTCAATCTCAATATCAACATCATCATCGTCATCATCATTGTCGCCTTTTAATTCGCCCTGGGGCAAATTATTCAACGGCTTTTCATCAAACGTTGTATTATTGTAAGCTATATTTTCATGCAAACCCTTCGAGAATTTTTTGAACTGCTCATTTTCAGTGCATGTTGTGGCAGCCTTCCGCTTTCTAAAGGTCAAGTCTACAATATCTATATATGTGCTTTTGGTACTATTACGGATAGCATCCACTGAGAAATACTTGGACTTTTCACAGCTTGCGTTCTTAGTTTGCATCGAGCTTTGTTGCAGCTCAACATGAGAATTTAGTGTATATAAATTTTTTTTACGTGATCCCAGTGACAAATCCATTGGCGATGATATTGAGGATTGTAATTCTTCTGCTTTTGCATAACTGTTGAGCATTGGCTGGGAAGAAGTACCGCACTTGACGTCAACCATTCTTTCACTATCAGAATATGAACGTTTATAAGAACACCCGTACTCAGTACCATTCATGTAGCTGCGTGTATTTGTTCCCATCAATACTGCAACTGTTGGCATTGTTGTTGATGTGATTTCTGTTTGTTGCAATGCAATGGTTGATTTATTTGTAGCTGTAGTTATATCTTGTGTTAGCTCGCACTTTTTGACGTTGGATTTGGCGTCTGTGCTATTACCTTCAATCTCCTTCTCTTGCATGTCTGCCGTCGTATTCGTTGATTTAAGTGGAGACGAGGCAGCTTCTACAACAGACAAAACATTCACGGGTAGACATGCCGTCGTCGGCATGAAAGCAGAAGTCTGATGAGAGAGTTGTAGTGGATGAGGGTGTGTATGCGGAGATAAGTTATTATACGGATAGTGTTGGTAGTGCAGTACACGCGTCTGTGGCGATCCAGCAATGTGGTGTGGTAGCAGAGGCACCGAAACAGTCACAGGAGCGCCAACAGGTACACCTGTAAACGGCGAAAGCTGAAATTGATGGTGGTGTTGATGATGATGATGACGATGGGAATGCAATATAGGTGATGAAATCGTTGAAACAGTTTTGTTACCCACATTTCCGCCAGCAGCACCACCAACAGTCGTCGGGTGCAGCTGAGACACTGGTGCTGTAGAACTGCTTGGCGATGACGAACTGGCTATAGCTACTGCTACTGCTGCAGCAAGATTGGCTGCCAAAACCCCTCGGATGTTGTTACATTTTGTGGCACACTCCGCGAATTAATTGCAACGCTCTGACGTGCGGCATCTAAGGGCGATGATGGATTATTGTTATGGTGATGGTTGTAGCCAATGTTTGCATTGTTGTGCGTAGTTGAAAGTGCTGCGCTTGGCATCGTCATACGTGGTGGCTGCAACTGTGCTGAAGACTGATACTGCAACTGCTGGAGGTGATGATGATGGTGGTGATGATTTGGGCTTACATTATGGAATTGATGTTTGACACTATTTTGATTTATATTTGCAACAGAGGAGCGTAAATTTGATTCACATTGCAGCCATTTTTGAATTTGTCGTCGATGTATATTGTACTTCCTAGCAGTCGCACGTTGATTTCCCTTGCAATCGCTATCACTGCGATATGATTCCAAAACTTGAAGTTTGAACTGTGGTGTGAAAATCCGACGCGATCCCATTTTCGGACTACTGCTGTTAGGATTGCTACTATTGCTATTGCTTGTTATGGTGACGCTGGAACTGCATAAATCAGCAGGAAGACGTTGATTTTTATTTGCCGTTGGAGAGGCTCTGCTCAGTAAAGATTCCTCACATTTTAAATATTTACTACAGTTTGATGAAGGAAGGTGCGTTTTAAAAACAGAAGAGCGACTTTCAGGTAGATTAATTTCACTTGTCATTATGCTTATTCTAGTTAAAATTATTTATTTAAAAATTTTTTTTAGCTCCTTTTATATTTGAAAATGATTTGATTTACTAGAAAATGTTCGACTGATATAGGTTGTTTTTTTTTTTTCTTTTAAAAATCACGGTTCTAATAGATAAATATTTTCACATTTACTGTTTATTTTCGGTGTTTCTTTATTGTTAAGCAATTATGATAGTGTTTTACTTAAATGATATTTAGGCACTTGATTTCAAAATATTTACACAAGCTCAAAGCTTACATGACCACTGTTCGCCGTTGTTTAGTCATTCATTCATTCATTCATGCCTCTTAGGGTCTCAAATGAAGTTGATTAACATTTTTCGTTTTTGTTTTTTTTGTCGATATATATTGTTTTATGGAAAATTAAAAAATCTTTAATCACATATGTTGCCAATTTCATCCATTTAAGTATGGTTCTCCAGCGTATTTAAATATAAACTAATACATCGATGCACAAAAGTTTAAGTCTCTTTTTAAACAGTTCAACAGTTCCAGAACAAATTTTTCTAAGTCGAAAAGAAAATCAAATCCGAACCGACACGCAATGCATTGAACTAATCTAGACCGAACTGAACTAAACACTGAAATGAATTCGTCTCCTTATCCGTTCTATTCTTGTGAGTAATCGAACAATCGACGGCAGTACGGTGGCAGAGGTAGTCGCAGCGGCAGCGACGGCGACGGCGACAGCGTAATCATGCTTCAAAAATCACTTTACCACCGTTCAATGTAGCGGTGTGTGTAAAATCCAAATCACAAGTGTTTTTGCGTTCTTGTTCGAAAACTCATTTCGAGCTGACTGCGGCGCGGCTCACTATTGGTGAGCTAAGAGCTACGATACAATATAGTATGTTATGCGAGGAAACGCGACGCGCTGAGCGAATAACATCAATTGAGCGAAGTGAAGGCAGTGAGTGTGCTCACATTAACTTAAGTGGAAATATAAACTGCTGTTTCTAGTGCTGTTCCCAAGTCGTCGTCTTGTCTCCGGCGTCGATTTTAGTATTTATTTTTGTTCTACAGCCACACACCATACAGCAAACGTTTTTATGTATTAATGCTTCAGCGAACGTTTTTGTAAATGTATGCGTGTTTGTGTGGGTTTCTTGTATCTCTGTGAGTATTCTGCCTGACTGCTGTAGACTATGTATGTGCGTATGTTGTTTGTCTACCCGTTTGTCCGTAAATTCAACTTGTTTCTTTTTAATTCATTCGACGACATAAGGTGACGTACATACTGACAATAAAGAGAACAAAAGAAGATAAATACATCTACATACATACGTCGGCAACGGTCTACTGACTCTACAGCGATATAACCAAAATGAGCACACACTCTCTCGTTTTAATCTGACTGAAACATTTTTGCTTTCATTGGGTATTTTTTATACTCGAAACTGGCAGACATTCTGGCTCGAATGCTTCTCGAATGCCTCTACATTCGATGCTTTTGCTTTGCCGACAAAACGTGTCCTTACCCAGTAAGCAAACAAGGCAAATGAAAACTTGAGCGTAGACAGCATATTGAAAAACGTAGACGCCTGATGTGATTTTGCATTTTTAAACCTGAATCCCAAAACTTTATATAATATGTTCTCTAAATTTTCGAAAGTGCCGCAACATTTTTTTTTAGCACTTATTAAACTTATCTTTACAGTCCCCTTATCAGCTCCAAAGTAAAATATGTATATCGTATATTTATATATAGGTAGCTCTACATTTCCGTCAGCAGCGCCACCAACAGATTTAATCGTAGGTTTAAGAATAGTATGCAGGTACTTTCTTCAAACTAAGCTTTTGATATTTTGCTATTCTGCTAATTTTAAGTTATAAATTATTAGGGGTATTCACAAAGGCGTGTTAAATACGTTGGAAAGTTGGAAAATCGGAAAAATTCGACTTCTTAAAATTTTTTTAAACTTTTTTTGTATCTTGCACATGTTTTTAAGCAGTTAAGATTTTCCGATTTTCCGACTTTACTATATTCCGACGCCTTTGTGAATACCCCTATTATTTACTAAAATTACTTAAAAACTCAAAATGTTCCTTAATTTTTATTTTTTTTTTTTGTCAAATATGTATTCATTTTGCTTTTTTCTTGAATCAAACGCCTGCTTGGCAAATTATCTGAGAAGACATACATACGGACAAGTCAAAGCACTCGCTGGCACAAACTGATAAAGCGCGTCACACTTGTTACAACACAGATACAATTCATCTGTTGCTTTTGCTTTTATGAGCGAAGGTAAAACTAATACTATGCTACATCGGTATCTCAGTGTGCACGTTCTACAACCCCTGTAGCAAGCAGTAGGTAAATTTTCGAAAAAGAACTAGTACTTCTACTAGAACTATCAGAACAAATACAACTTTTGGAGAAACATCCACCATATATATACCATATTTCAATGGTTTTTGCTTTAAAATTTGTTCTCAAATTTTAATTTAGACATTCAATATTCTTTCCAAACTTACTAGCACTATAATAGCACTAGTGCTTTTCTTTACACATTTTATGCTGATTTTCTACAGAATTTTATATGAACAGGTGTATAGAAAAGAACTTGTACTGGTGGCTTTTGCAGGTGTAAAAAACTAGTTAATCACTTGTTGCACTTGCTGCAGGGAAGTTACAATACAAAAGTGTGTATAGGACGTGCGTTTAGTCGAGCCCAACTTGTATCGCTGGGATTGTGTGAGTCGGTGTAGTTCATTTATATGTTTGCATTTCACACAGTATAGTTATATCCCTGCAGTAATAAAGGGGTAAGTTTGCCAAAAAGTACCCACCTTAGGTGAGACTGTTAGCAGCTAGACCATAAAAACTATGGAGCACATCTAAAGGTTGAACTTTATAGGTCTCACCGCTGACTGTTCCGTAAGAGATCGAGGGGCGGTCAGTTCATTTTTTTTTTTTTGGTTTTTTGGTCGGCTGTACACTTGTTGTTGTCTGCTTTAACTTCGTATTCTGATCGACTTACCGCCAAAGCTTGGTTAGCGTAATGGGTAAGACTCTCGCCAGGCAACCACGTGGGTCGATGTTCGATCCCTGGATCGGTTGGACAGTATATATATTTTTCTCAATTACTTAAGGTTTTTTATGTTCATATATAAATTAAATTTTTTTAATAGTAAATTTTGAAAAATAATAAACTTTTCCCTAATTTATAAGTTTTTTTCTATATTATTTTTTTTAAATATTTATTTTTCAATTGAAAAATTTTTGCTATGAAAAACTCTAATCTATTTCACAAAAACTTGAGCAAAGAAAAACTCAAATCAGCACTTTGATCAATATACTACAATTCTTTGTTTAGACTAATGGTTAAGAAGCAGACTTACCAACCCCGTGATCAGCGGTTCGCGGTTCGGCCGAGGCGAGAAAATTAAAAAAAAATTATAGTGTTTAAACAAAAAAATTTCGAAAAACAATAAATAAAACAAAAAAAATATTTTCTTTATTATAAATTACCAAAATCGTCAATTGACCACCAACTCACCCAAAAAGGTCTAACCTTGGGTAAGTCTTAAAGCACACTAGCTATTTTTCAGTGACAGCTCTATTTTAAAAGTGGTGAGTTGAATGCATATAAGAGTAAATTATGTGAGGACTAGCTGTGGTCTTTTTGAGGGGCACCATAAGTGAGTATAGGATGAGTCACAATTACTGCAGGGACTAAACGCGCCAGTAAAAAATTTTCATTTTCTATATGTTCAACTAAATTTTCTGCAAATCGACAGTATTAGTCCCTTTTCCTAGTTATAATTGTTTATAATAATTATAATACTTACTTATAACAATCTTATAAAAATAAAAAACTTATAATCCTTAAAAGTGCATTGATTGCGATTAAAGAAACACTGTAACGCTTGGCAAGTGCAAATTTCACAAGTACCCAGTGCACAGTGGTTTAGCCTCTATGGCGGGGTGGCCAAAAATCAATATCTTTTTAACTGTGTCATATCAGGCAAAGATTTTTGGCACGAGTATTCTTTCTAATAGTATGCTTAAGTATATGTTCCAAATATTAACCAAATCGAAAGAGATTTGTAAATTTTACAGAACTTCAAAGATATGGGGTCCTCATCCTCGAATTGGCCATCTTTCGATATTTTTCATATCTCGTGGAAGGAAACGATAAAAGTTACTTCAAGACGGTTTTGTGGTCTAAATATTATATAATTTAAAGAATGCATTACAAGACGTAATCTGTGAAATAGAAGGGCTGTTTTAAAAGTTCTCTGCCTGCTTATGACAACATATATAAAAAAAGAAAAGTGGGTGTTTTTTTTTTTTTTTGTTTCACGCGTTTTTTAATTTCATTATATTTTATTAATTAAATTGGTAAGTAGCTTCAAGTTGAAAAATCAGTTGAAAAACACAAGCATTAACTTATTCTTGGAAAAAAAACACAAGATAATGAGCAATGGGTATACTATTTCAAATGCTGTCAGAGTCCAGTAATTCAAGAGCTGCTTTTGACAACAAGCTTTTTCTTTTACATAGTAATTTCATTTGGTCATAAATTTTTTCAGAATTTTCTCTGGTTGATCCAGTCGGAGTCCGCCAATGTTCAAAAACGAACGATCTTGAAAAATTAAGCGTCAAAGATGATCCTAAAATAAAATATTGAGAAAGGGAACTAAACACCAATTTCAAAATTATAATGGACCGACACCTTTATGCCTTAATATTGACACCACACAGGAACATTAACAAACGACGAACAAAACAAAGAATATAATAAGTATGTAATAAAAAAAATATTTGTATGACTAATTTAACAACAAACGGTAAAGAAAAAGAACACACTTAGTATCAATTTGGACAGTTCGTAAGCAAAATATGGCACTTTTTGGGGCGTAATTCTGGATAAACGGGCAAATTCGGTCAACTAATCCGTATACTCATCTAAAGCTGGAGCATATATGTTTCTAAAAATATACAACTCAATTGGTTACAAGATGTTAAACATAACTAAAACTCTACGTTTAAATAGTGAAAATTCAGATTTTATGGTTTTAAAATCTTGTTTTACACTTTGAAGAAATTTTTTTTATTACAATTCACAGAACTAAAAAAGTGTGGCTTAAATTAAAGTAAATACCTTTATTTTGAACTTCCACAACTTTTTTTTACAACTTGCAAAGAAAAACTTTCCACAAATTACACCAGAAATACAGCTTCTTTTCGCAACTAAAAAATTCAAATGATTTATGCGCTCACAAAAGTTCTCTTTGAACGTCAATAAAATTTTAAAGAAACAAAAACAAAATCAAACTGTTGTTGTTTTTTCATATTTTGGATTTATAACAACAAAGTTAAATCATAAAAAGTAGCAATGCATGACTTTCGGTTTTTAATTTTTGGCCTATGGGCTGAACCACTGTGCAGTGGCGGATTTACATACCTTATAGGCAACATAGGTAGCTGCTTAGGGTGGCGAATTTTCAGTGGACGGCAAAATCGCAACTGCCTAGGGCGGCAAATTGTATTAAATTAAGTTTTAAAAATATGTTGGGTAGATTTTTATACCCGACACACTCTGTGTCGAGGGTATACTGCGTTTGTATGTAACACCCAGAACCTCATAGAAGGAGTTGAGCTATCTTGACAAAATTTTGTATGCGTGCTCACGACAACATGACGTCCGCTCAGAAAACGACTGTCGTATGTCCCATAAGAAATACATGCGACATACGACAGTCGTTTTCTGAGGGGACGATGAGTAAGAACAAGTTCGAGAATGGACCCGATCAGACCATTTTTAGGGGAACCTCTTGAAGAAATTGGATATTTGAACATTTTTGAAGGCAAGTAATACGATTTCTAGAAATGTTAAAATTGGGCGTGGCAGAAGGGGGTTTTTTAAATTTGTCCCCTACACCCGAAATTCAAATGGTACTTGAACGAAATTTGGCACTTTTGCTTCCTTTGTAGCCATAAACATCCTCTCAAAAAATTTCCTTGGTCGGTCCATTATTAAGGGTACCTCCAGTACTAGGGTCTGTTACAAAAATCCCAAAACTGCCTGAAAATCTGACTTTTTCGAAATATTTCAATGAAACTTAGAATTTGAGCGTATTTTTGAGCCTCCGATTATAATTGCAAAAAATTGGAAAAGTGGGCGTGGAAAAAGGGCGGTTTTGATAAAGAAACTTAACAAAAGTCGGTATATGGGGCCCCTAATGGCCTTAAACACCTCTTGATATAAAAACATATTTGAACATGTGTGTCTGTGTCGGGTATTTAATTGTCAGGCTCGCCTGACTATAACACCCTTACTTGTTTTAGTCTTGCATTATTTTATTAATCTACCTACTATACCAAATAAAGAGTAGATTTCCTTCGCGAATTTAAGAGTTACGAATGCTGTGGTTTTATATCCACAAAATTATAATTAAAATAGAGCTGTTACTAACTATATTCTAAGTATGGAAAAAAACCTCCCTCTAGCCCTTGGAGATGAAATTCTATGTAATCATAACCACAGTAAGGTAAATTTCTCTTAAAAAGAGTCAGTGTATACCCTATAGGGAAAATAGTCAAAATTCTTGAAAAATGCCAGGCATGCAAGGAAAAAACTAAATGATAAGAAGGAAATAGAAATTAGTTAAACGTTATCATATTACTTAAGCAAATAAAAGTTTTAAAGAAAATTTTCGAAATATGAAATAGTATTCGTCACTATTAATTCAAAATTTTATTATGCTCTGTTGCGAAGCTTACAAAAAAGTGTTTAGACTTAATAAATATGGGAACTTACTTTAAAAATATATGTCAACAACAAATATTCATTGACTGGATTCATTAACATGAAACAATTGTGGAGAGGGACGGGCACTGTATACAGAAATAATTCTTACGTGATGCAACGCAAGCACACAGATGTCGTACAGGCAAGATGATGAGAATATCTAACATGATTTTCTCTTCTTTAGACTTTGAACATGCACTCCCGTATGGGGAAAATATTTTCAATATAAAAAAAAAAAAACGCCTGAACGCTCGTACTTACGTAAATGTAGATATATCAAAATTGGATTTCTGTTCTGTGCATAATTATTTTATAGTCGTTGAAAAGAGCACCATCAATGCATTTCGAATTGTTTTCTGTGCCAAATGTTTGTTTTTAAGGAACCGAATTATAATAGCATTTAATTTTTATTGTTACAAAAAGACATATGTACATTGCACAATCGTTTATTTATACCAGAATCAGCTGATCGATGTGCATTAGTGCGAGAGAGTTCGAAAATTTCATGCAGTCACAAAAGCGACGAAGTCATCTTTTAGTCATCGACATTATGACCGCTCTTTGGATAATAATACATATGTAGAAACATGTAAATAGAACCCTCCACAAACTAAGGACAATCCACAGTATCGAATACAAAGAGCCGACGTTTTGTCTGCTGTACCTGTAATCTCCGTACGCTTTGACCACCACAATACTTGGCGATACTGCCAAGCCGTAGACCATTCCGGTCTAATGTATATATATGTAGGTATATAGCAATGTGCACGAAACCATCCGATAGAGTGCAAAGCTTTCAGTGCACTCTTCACAAACGTTTCCATAAGTACATATTTATGGTTGTATCTACATATATAAATCTATAGATGCAAGTAAACCGGTATGTGTACGTATATATTGCTTTTGGGACTGCCATCGCGGCAGGAAAATTCATTCAGATGTCTCTGTGCTGTCAGGATGGCATTAGTGCCAGAATAAATGGCATTTCCAAAAAAAAAAAAAAAAAAAAAAAACTACTAAATACTTCAGGGGCAGTGTCACAACTCTTCATTTTTCTTAGGTCGGAAATATATTTTGCTTTTTTTACCCGAACTGACACACTTTGTATCGAGGGTATATTGCGTTTGTGCGGTTGTGCGAAAAATCCATATCCGCTCGAGAAATACCATACAAAAAATCGCCAGTAGATTCCATTAAGCCATGTCCGTCTGTATAGCAGCATTCACCTTTCTTGTCGAAAGCGTTGAGCTATCTTGACGAACTTTAGCAGGCGTATTAGCGGGAACATAAGTAAGATCAAGTTCGAGAATGGACACCATAGGCCCATTTTAAGAGTTACCTCCAGTACTAGGGTCTGATATGAAAATCACAAAATCTGCCCTGAAACCTGAATGCTTAAAGATATTTTGATAAAATTTTATATAAGAATATATTACATTGAATAAGTGGGCGTGGCAGTGGGGTGTTGTTCAAAAATTGTCTCTTAAACTTGAAATTCAAATGGGACTTAAACGAAAGTTGGTACGTATGCTGCTTCTGTAGTTATAAACATTTTCTACAAAAACTTTCAAGATCGGCTCATTATGAAGGGTATCTCCAGTACTGGGGACTGTAACAAAAATCTAAAAAAAAAATAGCTGTCAGCATTTTTCGAGATATTTCAATGATATTTGGAGTTTGACCTTATATTTAACCCTCCGATTATACCTTATTTAGCTAACTGTTTATCTGGGTCGGATATTCTATGGTCAGGTTCGGCTGGCTATAGCACTCTTATTATTTTTAAATTCGTTTGTCAGTGTTAAAAATTCGAGAAAACACGAAACTAGCACAAAGAAACACAGCTTTTGCTCTAGCATAACATTTCATCGATACGTACAGTTTTTACGTGTGACCGATGACTGAACTGGAATACTTCCTAAATGGGGGATTCTGATTCTGAATAAATTCAAGACTTACAAAACAACAATTTTATGTGATAGGTGCACATAAGATTCATATATCAGCACATTGGTACATGCAAAAAAGTACTACTCAAACTCATACACACGACTACAAGCGTCTGCCAGATTGGGACCCATGAAACCAAAGGATATGTTCACTCCAATGAAATCGTTGTTTTTTTTCGGGGGAAATGGATTAAAATATTATGCAAAAAGGAATATAAGTACATGAAAAGTAGAGTGGGAATATGAGAATGGATCCAAATAATTAGATTAGAATTGATACTATAAATGAATAAGAACGATATACTTAAACCTTATCTTTAACCACTCCGTAAATCCCGCACGCTATTTTAATATTAAGAATAATAAAAAATTTCCTAAAAGTAGACACCAGCTGACCATGCTGAAGAACATTTTAATTAATTTCTATAATCTGTACATACTGTCTGCTTTAATACATACATTTTTACAAAAACATTGATTAAATAAGATAAACTCAAAATAACTAACCTAATTCTGTTATCGTAAATATTGTTAAGACCAAATGTTAGCAAACGAAGTGTGAAAAATAAAGCTTTAAGTAGATATTATTTGGTGCTGATATCGGTGTTTTTTTTTTTTTTTTTTTTGTAATATACCTCAAGTTTTGCGTCAAAAGGGATTTAACCAACAGAATTAAACTTTTATCAAAGGAACGCAAAATCTTCTACACTACGGCACATACATAGCTTACGTGGTCGAAGTGGCTAAGACGCTGGTAGAGATGCCTGATGATGAATTCGTAGCTGAGTTCGAAATCGATCGCATCACTTTTCCACGTACCACTTTTGATTGCCAAAAAATGAATTACATAATTGAAAATCAATAAACAATTTTCAAACGTATAATTTTACAAAGGTTGAGAGCTTTTTCCTTATACGTATTTAAATTTTCTTTTATTCTAATTTTACTATTCTCAAAGTGTATATGAATAAATACATATATTTACAATTTTGGAAATCACGATGCTGACAAATATTAGGCGTATTCACAAGAAAGGTGGAGTTCTGTTGGAAAAAGTCGACGTCGGAATATTTTCGATTTTAAATCGTAACGCACTGGGGACACGTCACGTTCTTTGTGAATACTCCTATTTAATCTTGAACATATGGCAATTAAACATAACCATAAATTAGACTAATACAGAACATCGTTAAATATTGAAAAAATTAACAAATGAAAAATCTATAAGAGAAATACATGTCGCTCATTTACTTCAAGAATGTCACATCTCAAAAAATTGATTTTGAGAAAAACGCGTTTTTAGGTTTTCAATTCACTTGCATTTTAATGAAAAAGGAAGATATTATTCTGAATGAATTATAGCTAAATCGATTTAGCCATGTCCGTCCGTCCGTCTCTGGTCGGATCTCCTTCCAAATGGCTGACCAATCATGTCAAAACTCGGATAACAGGTATATCAGTCGCCGAGTGTCATCCTAAGTGAAAATGGGCGCTATCCGCCCTCTGCACCGCCCAAAAATTAAGATATTTCGTAACTTCCGAAATAAAAGGCGTAGAAGCCTCAAATTCGAAAGGTTGATTGACCAAGGTGAATTAAGGATGTATGAAAAATATTTATGTGGCACGCCTACGTACGGGAAGGCAAAACGTAGTGCGTAAACATTGTTGTTATGCTGGGTATATCGGAATCAGGCTTGACCGACTTTAGCGTTCATAGCTGTTATGCATTTAAATAGGCGTTTAGGACGCTGCGTTAGGGACATGGCAAAAATTTCCCTAACTTTTTTTTGTGAATTACACTGGCCGACAAAAAAAGTGTGCTGTCTTTGGAATAAAAAATATCATTTCCTATGTATTTTGATGTTTTGAAACCGAATTTGGTAAAAAAAAAAATTTCTTTACCGCGCCATTTTTGCTCTTCACCCCCATGTAATCCCCATAAATCCATACAGAGGGGTCTGATCGCAAGAAACGTGGACAAAGTGCACATAGTGGGTTTGGGATTTTGGTCTTTTGACCTTATATCGAAAGGTTCTGGCCAGACTATATATAATTTCCCATATAATACAAGAGAAAAATTCCCTCAATTGTTGTTGATGTTGCAATTTGAAAATCGAAAATTTGGAACATTTCAATATTTATGTTATATTCATTATTTTATATCTCGGGAATGACTTTAAATAAATAATTAAAACATTGTGTCTTTATTTGTTCAAGAATAAAAAAGGTAAAAAAACCAAAAATCGGAAAATAGCATACACTGGCAAAAAAAAAATTTTTGATCTTCGGTCTTAAAATTTTGTAATTTTTATATAGAGCTGAAGCTAGAAAAATAACCAGTTATAAAATAAAAATGTAGACAATTCAAATTTGTGCCGTCATAAGGGCGGAAAATGTTGTTTTTACACAGAATAAAATGAAAGCTGGATCGGGCTTTGTGGACGTGAACAATGACAAATTTTTGAAAAAATAAATAAATTTCTTTATATTGGTATTTATATGGGCCTTAAGGCTGAGCTTGAACTTTGGCAGATATAAAAAAGAAGAATATAAATATTAAATTGATAAGAATATGGCTGGAGTATTTGCGTTGTCCATTTTTTTCATTTGCATCCTCAATCAGTGCAAGCTATTTCTAAACGAGCCATTCGTCGTCTGTGGGCAACAGCGGACAAGCATTTAAAGAAAAAACATCTAGCGAACATTTTCGCCCTGTTTGCCTAGCTTTTAAAGCTATGAAATTAACATCTTGCGTAACCATCAGTACGGAGTTGCCACTTTCTACAGATTTTGTCAGTAAACTCATTCAAAGTTTTGTCAAATGTTAAAACATTCAAATAAAATTATTTTTTTGTCCTACGCAGTTTCTTTAACATAACACATGTTAGCCTACACTGTTAATAAAAATTTGAACTTTTGATGAAATTAATTGGCAAACGACATTAAAAATATTCAAAGCAAATGTCAAATTTTGTTAACAATTTAATGATGAAAATTTTCTATTAATTTTCTTTACTAAACTGCGTAAGTCGAAAAGGCCAATAAGAATAAAGAAACTATAGCACGTATGACTCTGACCTGTTGGAGATATTTGGCTACTGGGATAAAATACACATGTGCATATACAATATGTATATGTATGTAAATAAGTACGTTGCGGGTACGTTGACGGTAGAATGCCTTCAATATTCTTCTTTTTTTATTTCAGTCGCTCTTTAGGGTGTGCGGAGAGAAGGAAAATGTTAACCGGAATACCGCCGCCGCTGGAAACATGTCTTATAAATGCAACCGTCAGAGTTTTTCAAAAAACAAAACATGAAATAAACAAATAAAAGCACAAACGAAAGTAAAAAAAAAAAAGAAGAAGAGGGCTAATGAATGAGTGGGTATTTTGGCTCCGGCTGAGACGTGCATGGATGAATTCGGCATCGGGCGAAGTTTTTGTATACATACATAAAAATGTATGTTTGATATACACAAGCTGGTTGCTGCCTTGATTGTGGCCACGAGACAGAGTGGCGAGGCTTAACATATTGAAGCGCCGCCGGAGACTTACATTTTGGTAATTATACATATTTACATATATACATAGCATACGTACAAGGATTCTTACAGACAGACATACATATATGCATGTGTGTTTCTTGTTTATTTGCTCGCTTGTGAGGCCATGAATGTATGGGTTTAGGTAAGAAATCAACATTCGATGAGTTGATTTGAGTTGATATATAAATGCATGTGCATTTAAGTGCCAATGCTGTCGTAAAAGGGTAAATCGAGAATTTACGCCTTGAATATATTGAAATGTGTTCAGGGAAATTCCATATTGGACAGACTCTACATTTGACAAAATTTGAAATACAGTAGAGTACGGATAAATGCAACACGTGTTTTTATCGAATTCTTGTGCACTTATGCGTTATTTGCATTAATCCGTGCATATTTTCATAAGAACGGATAAAAAAGGCTTCAAAGCACCTTGCACTTGTGAGGTTTTTCCATTTATTCGTGTTGCATTTATCCGTAGTTCACTGTATATGTATTTTCCTTTAAATTACCAATTCTATTATACTCAGTGCTTTGGTTTCAGTATCATTTTGTAGGCAATTCATGAGATTTATCTACACAGTAAGAATTACTTTTGTTTCTTTTTTCAATATTTGTTTTTTTTTTTTTTTTTTTTTTTTTTTTTTTTCAAAAGAGTGAACGTGGCGGACCCTACATGCCAAAAGAAGTCATTTTTGAAGGTGTACCTATCAAAAATTAAAAAATCTTCCTCTCTATGGGTGCTAGGACTGTAAATTAAAGTTGTAAAAACAGAAGATGAACTAAACGAATAGAAAATGGTGCAATTAAAAGCATTCATTTGTTGTAATGAGTTTTATTTAAAAAATAAATCGTGGAAAACCCTACAGAGGAAATCGTGACTGACACTACACTCTCTTAAATATATTAAAATATAATGCAAACGAACTATAGCAATCCAAAAAACATAAAAATTTTACTTTTTATACCCGACACACTCTGTGTCGAGGGTATTTTGCGTTTGTGTGGCTGAGTGTTACACCCAGAACCAGTCGAGATAGACCACACCAAATATATACAAAGCATAGAAATTATTGGCGTCACCAGGAGATTCAATTTAGCAATGTCCGTTCGTCTGTCTGTCTGTTTGCAAGTACAGTGAAAATCGGTTAAACCGATGTCGAAGGGACCAGCAAAAATCCATCGTTATAATCTTTAATCGCTATATCCGCTAACAGAAGTTAAGAATAAGAATAGCGAACCAAACTTTGCCTAAAATGTTCATCGCTATAACCGATAATCGTTATAAGCGGTGTCGTATAACGGATTTTTACTGTATTCAGTTTTTTTTTATCGAAGGAGTTGAGCTATATATTTATTATAGACGAAAGTTGGTATGCGTTTTAACGAGAACATGAGTAAGAACAAGTTCGAGAATGGACCCGATCGGACCATTTTTAAGTGTACCTTCAGTACCAGGGTCTGTCAGAAAAATCCCGAAACTGCCCCAATATCTGACTTTTTCGAAATAATTCAATGAAACTTAGAATTTGAGCGTATTTTTAAGCCTCCGATTAGAATTAAATAAAATTGGAAGTTTGGGCGTGGCAAAGAAATTTACAAATGTCGGTATATGCGATACCTTTTGACTTAAAAATCTCTAAAATATTCTTACTTAATGGTCCGGTTTTTTGGCCGCGGTTTAAAAATTATTTAAGCATATAGGTCTGTGTCGGATATTGAATTGTCAGTCTCGCCTGACTATAACACTCTTACTTGTTTTGTTTAATTTTGTTCCTGTACCATTGCATCTCTTCCGCTTTCTTGTATAAAGTATTAAGCTTGTAAATTGATATTCGTTTTGTAATTATTACTCGTCGTCGCTTTCTATTTTTGGATAATTTTCTTTTAACTTCTGCATGTTGTCCACTGGCCGTTAGTCGCTCTCTCTGTTAACTTTTTCTTTCTGCTGCTGTTTAGACCATCTATAAGAACAGACAAAATTAAACCTGCATCTTACTAAGATCTAAAGCGTGTCTGAAACTATTTTGTGACCATATATTATAACTATATATGGCACTCAGGAGCCGTTTCCGTTTTGGCTCTTCTCACCACGGTCATGGGTACCCACCACGGTCTTGGGTACCCACCAAAATGAGTGTTTTGCACTTAGGTACTCACCAAAAGTATTTTTCTCTCTTACTCTTTTTTTGCCTGCGGAGTAACATCTCCTTTTTTCTGGCGCGAAATGTCCCGCGCAATATCTATGAGAGTGACATATATGGTTATTTGTGTTTGAGACTGACTACAAAAATTAAAAAATTTATAGACGGCTTATGAATAAAGATAATCAGTTTTTATTACGGTATGACATGAGCCATCGTGTCAATAAGGAAAATTATTTTTTTCCTCATCAAAAAATTGGTTTTACTAAGTTTACAGGAAAAATTCTCAGAAATTTGTGACCGACACTACAAGTTCACATGGTTGCAGTTTCACGTGGTTTTCTTTGTAAATAATTATACATGTAACAATACATAGTTATGTTATCTATCTGCTTTATGAAAATCGGGCAAATATTTTAAAACACTCACTTTGAAAAATTAGATTGATCAAAAACTACACAATCAGATGATTTCAGAATGCCAATTTTTATTTAAATCATCCCAAAACTCTCCTCTTTTGACAATTTTTTTAATAAAAAAAATATGAAGTTCTTGAAATAAAAATTCCAGTTCACGCGATAGCCATTGATGTTGTGAATATAAATAAAAATTTAAGACGAATCGGTTCGATGGTTTTTTGTTTTCATGTACGTAAGGTCAAAAAAAGCAGTTTTGAGATAAACGCATTCAAAGTTGCTTTGATCAAGCGCGCTGTCTGCTGTCTCCACCTACTAAAACCCAAAAAAAATTTCGGCCCGATAGGTGCCGCGATTGCTCACGGTGCCATTCTTTTTTAATTCAGTTCATTTTTTGGGTGAAATGAATGACTCAAATGAAGTATTTTCATATGAAATTAATTCAAATTTTAATTCATCTTATTATTTTTGTAAATTGAATCATTCAGAATATTCAAATTCAAAATGAATGATCCAAATTAATTTCAATCATAGCTGTGAAGTAATGATTACTAATCGTAGTCATTAGTAATATGATTACTTTTATTCAAAAGTTGAAGTAATTGATTAAGTACGATTCTTTTCTGTTTGGCCCAATAATCCAAGAATTACAATAATAATACGAATACAAATAATCAAATTGGAATCAGGATTACTTGCGATTACGAAAAATAATCAAAAATAATCAAAAATAATCAAAAAAGTAATCCGACTACCTTTGAAGATTATTTTTTATTATTTTTGATTATATTTAGGGCTTTTGTCAGTTCAACTAGGAATTTTCAGAAATTTGATTCAAAAACAAATACAAATATATATAATACAAATATTTTGCTATGGAAGAGAACGAAAACACACAATGCATGATAAAACAAAGAAGCCATTTTACTCCTAGCTTAGATTTTTTAAAGTCTTCGCTATGAAATTAAAAATTTATTTTATGTTTAGTTATGGAAACCTAAAAATTCAAATTAACCGTTATTTTCAGTTAATAAACAAATTAAAAAAAACAAGTAAAAAGTT
>CM035808.1:56727463-56991828 GCA_020466095.1 Chlorops oryzae | reverse complement strand
TAGAGATGGTCGTATCGGTATAGATATCGACTTACCGGTTGACTCGGTGTGGTTCGTCTTTTCAGTATCGTTCGATGAAATTATTCTTATAACAGCCCGGCTGGAAATTGCGCAGAGAAATCTATTTTCTAGCTAGGACGCGAACCAATAAAACAAGTTGCTTTCGTCGGGCCTTCCAAAACGTCATGCCAAGCTCTTTCAAGAAATTCGTAACATATAGAACCGTTTTTTAAATTTTTTAAGCATAAAAATATTGGTAAAATCTTTTATTTCTCAGTTTTTTAAATAAGGTAAATGTTGAATTACCTTCTTTTCCAAAAACAAAAAAAAACGCTAGCTGGAACAGGGATCGAACCCGCCGACAAGAATTTATTAGCCGGGCGCTAGGTAGAAATTACTAGACATAATTGGCGCACTATGTTAAGCCTTTCCATTTGTGAGCGTGGAAGTGGGCGGGCCACATTAATTTCTTTCCTACACCTTTCATTTGCCTTGGTCAACCTATAATGCGAATTTTAAGCTTCTACGCCTCTTACTTCGGAAGTTTCAAAAAATCTCAATTTGTGGGCGTGGCAGTGGGCGCGCCACATAAATTTTTTTCCCTACACCTTTCATTCGCCTTGGTCAACCTATATTGCGATTTTTAAGCTTTCGCCTTTTAATTCACAAGTTACGAGAAACCCTTATATGTGGGCGTGGCTCGAGGAGGACGGTAACCATTTTTTTCCAGGATATGTCCCTTTACGTATTTTACCAGTACACCAAATATCAATGAAATGTGTCAAGTGGTTCGCAAGTGACAAACATTTTTTTTGAAAACACATTAAATTCACTTGTGGGCGTGGCAGTGGGCGAATGTCTCCCATTTCTACTTAGGATCATACTCGAATCCCGATATACCTGTGTCCCACATTTCGACTTGATTGGTCCAGCCGTTTGGGAGAAGATCCGACCACGGACGAAAAGACGGACGGACGGACGGACGGACATGTCTTATTCGATTCAGTTTTTGATCCTGATCAAGAATATATATAGATGTGTATATCAACGGAGCTTGGTTCTGGCTGTTATAAGATTTGCACAAAACTAGTTTACGCTGCTTACGCTGGGTATAAAAATCGACGGTCGCCTGGACGGGGATTGAACTCTTTGACATCAGATTGTGAGGCAATGTCTCTCATTTCTTTTTACTCAATGCACTAGTTTTTTTTACAATTCATAAAGAAAGTTCTCAATTTTCACTCTCTCTCTCTCCCTCTTTCTTTATTTAAACCAAAATTTTCGCATTGTTATATAGTATAAATACCAAAATTGGTATTAAATTTAAACTTTAGTTTTTACTGTGTAAATTGTTGCAGTTTTATGTGTCGCTCGCCAAAATAAACGAACAGTTCTGGAAAATAATTTAATGCAGCTAATCGAAATCTACTGTAGGTATACATACATTCATATATACACGTATTTAATTTGAACGTCGATGTGTTCCGAACTCAAAAGAACCCGTCAATAAAATTCCAATTGTTTGCCAGCATGAGCGACACTTCAAAGGGATTTGGTAACGTATTCCGTGTGGTACACGGGCCACGCTGAACATTTTTCCAAGAAATATGTTTTTTTGCTGTTTTATTCATTGCACCTATAATGGAATGCGGTGTGGCGCTCACTCCGTAGTACGCTCGTTACAATGGGGACCCAACAATATATATTTTTGAGCGTCGCGCACTGGCTGCGCACTGGCTGCACACTTCTCCGTAGATGCATGTCGAACAAATCTATATACATATGTACAGGGGCGGATTCAGACAATTTGCCGCCCCTGGCAGTTGAGATTTTGCCGCCTCAGATGTATTGAGGGTCCGAATTTGCCGCCCTAGGCAGCTGCCTATGTTGGCTATAAGGAAATCCGCCACTGCATATGAATGTTCATATATGTATGCAAAGATGTGTGCGCACGTTATGACCACCCAGCAGAAAATATTGTCGACGGTGAATAAATCCTTGGGCCTATTAGAGCAGCTTCATTATTCGAATATTAAAGCAACCGGAGCGAGATTATAATGCAACATTGGATCGCGAATTTTTGAAAATGCTTTCAGTTTCTTTCGAATCTTTTGTGGGCGAAGCTTCGACGTAAACAACGGATAAAAACGCGAAAAACTACTAACATATGCATTTCCACTGCAAAAAGAAGATTTGTGTACATACATATATAATATGTCTTTTTTGGCAGCACAAAAACAATTAAAAACTCGCTTGGTTCGATGCGGTAGCAAGAAATCTATTAATGGCCTCTTTCCAAATTAGTTCCATAAATAGTTTTAATACTACATTTTGTAAAAATGTATATATAAAATTAAAATTCAAACTGAAGTGACTTTATCGCTTTGAAAATTTCAAACGAATAATGACAATATCAAGTAGCTCGTAATTGATTTCCAGATTGTTAAATCTTTCATGATATATGTATTTACCTAGTTGTGCTTGCCTGATGCCGTCATCAGCGAATGATTCGTAAATATCGATTAAAAATCGATAAGAAAATGGAATTGTGTCTATAAGTACTTTGGGGTCGTCCATATATTACGTCAGCATGTTTTTGGCCATTTTATACTTCCCCTTCCCCTTATCATCAATCGTCACCGTTCAGCATCCAATCCCCATCTCATCTTTCCACTGCAACCATTATCTATCGACATCACCTTTGAGCCCTTTATTTGTAAATCGAAATTTAATTTCTTTAATATATAGTTTTTATGAAATATGTAGGCTTCTTTACTTGATTAAGCAACAACCACATTCGCTACATAATAAATATCAGAGGAAACCCAAAATCAAATACTCAATCTAATAAACCTGTGAAATAAATCTCTGAAGAAAATACATTGAACTCCCATACTTGGTAGGGCTGCCTATCTAAGTATTAAGTAGAATTTTCTTGCCTTTGGAAATAGTAGCTGGTTTGAAAATAAATTGTCAATTTCGATTAAATATCGTACAGTGTTCTTCAATAGCGTCACAAGTCAAAATTTGTCAAGTTGGGGTTAATGCAAGAAATTTGTTCACAAGTCACCGTTCTACCTAATTGCCCACTCTAAGTTGAGTTTTTGTTATTGAAAATCATAGCAAAAAGCAGGTATGTCAGTCCTTTCGTCATAAAAATGCACCTAGACTGCAATGGTTAAACTGTATTTGTGTTCACAGTGATAATGCGTTATGAAACTTTAAATGCAATTTTCTCAAAAATTTATTTTCTCACACTAGGTCCCTTTTCTCGCAGGTCACATATAGAAAAATTCAATATAAATAAACATTGTTCAAAAATAATATACTTATATACTTAGTTTAATGGTGTTTTCTTAGAAGATAGAGATGATGACGTGATCATTGGGAATTTTTCCCCTTGCCCCCTCATCATCAAGCATCATCGCTCATAAGGAACTAAAATGCGCTCAAAAAAGCGAATGATAAAGATTGTTGAGTTTTTGACGAGTGAAATACATACATATGTTACGCCGTCTTATTCATAATCAAATTTTAAATTTAAAACACTTTTTCAATGTCAAATTTCCATACAAAAACAAAATTTAAACAATGTTATAAATCTAAAATTTGATTATGAAGAGGGATACATACTACAAAAACTTGAGTTGCACATGCTACATGGTCCCAAATGAAGATAAAATTCTACAGAGTTTTCTTGTAAGAATTTTTAATGTCTAAATTAAAGGCTCTGGCGAGTTACGGCATCATGAAAAGAATTTTTAAATTTTGTTGATTTTTCGATAGGTGCAAAACACTGTGGAGACTACTTTTTAGATTTTTATTTTGAACGGTCCTTGAAATATCCTTGAAAATCAATTTTTAATTAGCCTTTTTTCAAAATTATATATATATATATATATCTATATATATATATATACTAGGGGGCTTCGCCCCTGTTCGCTTCGCTCACCACCCCCCAACCCTCCCACGATCGCTTCGAGATCACCCTCTCTCCCTCTCTCCCTCTCTCCCTCTCTCCCTCTCTCCCTCTCTCCCTCTCTCCCTCTCTCCCTCTCACCCTCTCTCCCTCTCTCCCTCTCTCCATCTCTCCCTCTCTCCCTCTCTCCCTCTCTCCATCTGTCCATCTCTCCCTATCTCCCACTTTCCATATTAAATCCACCATTTTGGTCAACATCCCTCCTTCCCTCTCACCATATCTCTCCCCCTTTCACCCTCTCCATCTCTTCTTCTTTCTCTCTCTCCTTCTCTCCTTCTCACCTTCTCTCCTTCTCTCCCTCTCACGCTCTCATCTTACTCTCACGCTCTCATCTTACTCTCACGCTCTCATCTTACTCTCACGCTCTCTTCCCCTCTCCCTCTCATCCACTCTCCTTCTCACCGTCTCACCATCTCTCCTTCTCACCCTCTCAGCCTCTCTCCCTCTCTCCCTCTCACCATATCACCCTCCCACCCACTCACCCTCTCTCCCTTTCCCTCTCTTCCTCTCTCCCTCTTTCCCTCTCTCCCTCGCTCCCAATCACCCACTTTCCATTTTTGAAAAAAGTCAGCCATATTGGATCCGCCACACAAAAATAAAAGTACACGCGAAAAAAAAAACTTTTTTGTATAATAGAGAGATATATATAAGTCTTCGGTCAGTCCTTCATGTTACCAGTACTAGTCCCCTCATAATTCCACTTCTAATGTATTCAACTGACCTTTTTAACATGGGTCTGTCCTAGGGGAGGGACTAGTCCGCAAAACGGCTGATCATAGGACAGTTTTTTTGGGTCAATTGTCGTAATTTTGTCTGGTTTTAGGATAGTCAAATGAGAAAAATACACAAAAAATTTCTTAAATATATTCTAAGTTGATGAAAGTGTCATTTACAGACTACCCATAAACTAACCCCTTTATTACTGACCGGCGGCTAGCCGAAATCCATGGAGCGAACTGCCATAATTTAACCGGTAGGGTTTGGACCGGTCAAAAACCAGTCGTTCTTAGAAAACTGACAGGCTCATTACTGCAGGGTGGATATGGAAGCATAAGAATGTTCAGTGTGCATAGCCAGCATGTCTACCGATTTCAAAGGTAGATTGCTGAGCATTATAAGAGCGCCAAATAAGTATCACGCCTACCTACAACATGTTCATAACCATATATGTATGTATGTATGTTATAAAGCAACATACAGGCGTCCATACAATACACATATATGTATCCATGCAAACAATAATGCATGCATACATAAATACATACATACATGCATGCATACATATTGATATATATATATATATATATATACATCCATACACACATGCATACCCAGCCGGAAATGTCCCGGTGAAACAAGTATGATTTCAGCATGACATAGAGCCGCGACTCCTCCTGATTATACACAAACTTTCTAATTAAAAGTACACACAAGCGGCATTTGCCGTCATAAGAGTCACGAATTGGTAATCCAATATAGAGTAGATCTACTCCATCGTGTCGATACCTCTATCGATGGCAATGCTATTGAAGTTGCGATGAATAACATTTATTCTCGATGACATTGCCATTTCAATTGCGATAAAAAGCACGTTCTCTTGATGGTAATGTCATTGCAATTAAGAAGTACTCAAATTTTCCCCTTGATATTCTCAGTGAAAACAAAAAATTAATTGGTCCTATATGAGAAAATTTCCGGCTGGGTACAATCATACATCCATGCATACATACAGAAAGATGTCATACATTGATACCAACAAAAAATGCGCAACCGGTTTACTATAAGATAAGACGAATAGCTGACGTGACGCACTGTTGCCACTTTTCAAAGAAACTAAGCGTTCGACATATTTATTTTACACAGAAAAAAAAATTTTTTGTACATATGTATGTTAAGTGTGTGATTCATTTTACTGTGTATTAGTAAAATATTAGATAAAGTAAGTGAAAACGGGCACACTGAGTGAAAGAAACTGAAAATATTCTTAGAAAAATCAGGGACCCAAAATAATAATTCTTTTTGAATTTCAAATATAAAAAATCGAAATGAAATAAGTTATTATTTAAAAATTATTGTTTAAGTGTTATTCTTGGTGTTTTATTTTTTACTCAGAAGATAAAAATTATTTTTCGAGTGTTACTTCTTGATCAGAATATAATAGCTACCTTTTCTTCGATATGTAGTTATACATCCGAATAAGTAGTCAGATAATTTTTAAGTAGAATAGTTTTTGAGATATAGGCTGTTTTACACTTTTTGAGTTTTGAAAAAAAGTATGGTTGGAAAATTCCATTTATCTCCGGAAATACTTAACCGATTTAAAGTGTATATCTTTAAAAATGAGGATAATGAAATTCCATATCAACGATGTCTAAAACACTTTTTGATCTAACTATTGGCTTAGAAGCTATAAATAGACTTTTCCAAAAATTTGTTTTGCTTTTAACAAACTTTCTTTTAAAAAATCACTTTTAGTCTAAACTACACAATGATAAAAAATTTTTCATTTCTGTTGTGACATCAAAGAATGTGATAGCGAATTTTAATATCCTTGATTTGACAGGTAAGAATAAAAAATTGGCAAAGTATGTTCGAAGATAAATGGATTTTACCAACCATACTTTTTTTCAAAACTCGAAAAACGGAGAACAGCCTATTTCTCGAAAACTGTTCCACTTAAAAATTATTTGACTACATATTCGGATTCAGAAGAAAATTTCACTAAAGAAATGATCACTAAAAGCCGAAGGTCGCAATATTTTAAAATTTTCGTGACTAGTGTAGTATTTAAATTGTAATTTTTAAAAATAACTTATAAAAGCTGTGGTCTCTGGAAAAAATAGTATCATTTTGGAATTGGAAGGTGGATTGGATGTTTTTTGATTGGAATGGAATCAAAAATTTCAAATTTGATTTAACTCCAAAACATTGCAGTTGTTGTACTTATCTAGGGTTGCCAGATCCTGAAAGGGCTAAAGCAGTACATTTCAATGTCTTTCCAAAAAAACCAGTACACAGAGAGAAATGTAAATAATTATTTAAATGGCAGTCAAGCTAAAATTAATAGCCCTTAGTTCTATTGACTTTTAGTATTATTGTTCTTAATATTATTGCTTACAAATTTTTCAGATTTTTTAACTTTGTATATAATAGGTTTGTTTTCGCACTGCACGCAACCATTTGCAGTAAAAAAAAAATTGATTTCATAATTTCATGTATTATTTTGATTCAAAAAACGATTTTGATGTCAAAAACTCTCATGTTTACCCTTTTTGACGATTATTTTGAGACATGATACAAGAAAACAAGAAAGCGCCATTTCAGCCCGATGATGTCACAAATACAAAATGAGAGCTTTGTTGTTGTTGTTGTTTTGCATGGTAAGCTCAACGTCACCACCATATAGTAATATAGGGGACACTTACAACAACAACCGAATTCCGTGGTGAACTAGTGATGCTATAATTTTTTGAGTATTCAATCAATTTTGTAACTTAACATACTTGTGTTGAAATTTTTTAATGTTTTCTATTTCATGTAAAACTTTTTTAATTTTTTATGATAGTTTATGCAATTCTGTACTACTTTCATTCAGAAGACATCCAAAAATATATAGTTTATGCATTCTATTTATCATGATATGTCATTAGTACTTGAGCCACTAGTTATGTATCGAGCAATTTTATTTATGATATCACTGAATATTTCACATCAGCTGTTCTGTGGTGGAATTCAAACTTTTTTAGAATCGGTCATACTTGACGCATGAGTACTCTGCTTTAGCGTTCCTCAATAACATATAGTACTATAGATGGCACTTGGCAAAAAACGTGTGTGTTGAATTGAAGTAGGCCCCCTGTGCATGCATTCTATTGGAAAAATCAAAAACGTAGCACGCCCCCTGAAAACCGGTTCCGGTCTAACAAATAATTTATAATCTTGTAACATGAACTAAAATATCTGTTAAAAATCAGTTATATATAAGTGTTAAACAATGGTTTTTTATAAGAACTAATTTTATTTTTCAGCAAAATATGTTATTTTTATAAAATCAAAAATAATTAGTTAAAATTTTGCTCATATTATTGAGGAATGATAAAGCAGAGTACTCATGCGTCGAATATGACCGATTCTCAAAAAGTTTGAATTCCACCACTTCTGTGGTTGATATGAAATATTCAGTGATATCATAACTAAAATTGCTCGATACATAATTAGTGGCTCAAGTACTTATTACATATCATGATAAAAAGAATGTATAAACTATATATTTTTGGATCTCTTCAGAATGATAAGGGTACAGAATTGCATAAACTATCATAAAAAACTTAAAAAGTTTTACATTAAAAAGAAAACATAAAAAAATGTACACGCAAGTATGTTTAGTTACAAAATTGAGTGAATACTCCAAAAATTATAGCATCACTAGTTGAGCAAAATTTTATCTATTTATTGTTAATTGTATAGAACTAACATTTTTTGCTGAAAAATAAAATGAGTTCTTATGAAAAACCATTGATTAACATATATATTAGGTGTAGTAAAAAGAAATCCATTATTTTTGCATTAAATTGAGGGCTTTATTTAAGATAGTTAGAATGACCCGATTTAGGTCAAATATGCGCCGTTTTGTTCGATAACTTGTTGCCATTTTCAAGGTAATTTCATTATGCCTCTCTCATAGAAGCCCTCGTTCCTATTAGCAAAAAATTGAGACAGTCGAATTTCAGAAGCCTCTCTTGAAGCGAATGTTTCACCAGCAAAATTGTTCGCCATGGACAGGAACAGATGGTAATCACTTGGTGCCTGGTCCGGACTATAAGGTGGATGCAGAAGAACCTCCCAATCAAACTCCCGGAGCTTCTGGCGAGTCACTATCGATGTGTGTGGCCTGGCGTTGTCCTGATGGAACACAATTCCTCTCCTATTGGCCAAAGCTGGCCGCTTATGGGCGATTGCTTCCTTCAGACGGTCCAATTGTTGACAGTAGAGTTCCGAGTTAAGAGTTTTGCCGTATGGGAGCAGCTCATAGTAGATAATTCCCTGCCAATCCCACCAAACACACAGCAAAACCTTCCTGGCCGTCAATCCTGGCTTGGCCACCGTTTCCGCCGGTTCACCGTGTTTCGACCACGACCGTTTTCGCTTGACGTTGTCGTAAGTGACCCACTTTTCATCACCAGTCACCAACCGCTTCAGAAATGGGTCGATTTTGTTGCGGTTCAGCAGCGATTCGCAGATGGAAATTCGGTCTATGAGGTTTTTTTGCGTTAACTCGTGTGGCACCCATACATCGAGCTTCTTTGTGTATCCAGCCTTATTCAAATGGTTCCAAACGGTTTTTTGTGCAATCTTTAGCTCTTTTGCAATCGAAACAGTGCTAACATGACGGTCGGACTCGATAATTTCCATGATTTTATCGACATTTTCGACAATTGGCCTTCCAGTGCGTGGTGCATCCTTGACATCGAAGTTACCGGAACGGAATCGACGAAACCAAAATTGCGCATGATTGGCTGTTACAGTATCAGGTCCATAAACGCTATTCACATTTTCAGCCGCCTGGCTTGCGTTTTCTCCCTTATCGAAGAAAAACTGTAAAATGTAGCGAATTTTCTCTTTGCTGATGTCCATCTTTGACAAGCTCTCAAACAAAACTGAATCAATCAATCAAAAAAGTGTCAAAAAAGCTTTTTTAGTAGGAACTGTCATCTTTCTAATGCTCCCTAGCGGAACACAATCGGACTTATACAACGCAAGATGCAGATAAATAACGCCATCTATTGGAAAAATAATGGATTTCATTTTACTACACCAATATATATCTGATTTTTAAGAAAAATTTTAGTTCATGTTACAAGATTATACATTTTTTATTAGACCGGAACCGGAATTTTCAGGGGGCGTGCTACGTTTTTGATTTTTTGATATATGTATGTATGTACATATGTACGTAACTATTCATTGAAAATTTGTATTCTCCGTGAATATAAGAATACTCCGCTTGAAAGCATCAAAGCTTGTGCCAATTCCATCCTACAAGATAGTGAATTGATTTGGATATGTCGCACCTCTGCAACAAAGGAGTCACAACTCAAACTTCACTAATTTTGAACTCAAAATGCACTTATTTTGAGTTCTGCAGTGGACCTTCTTTACAAGTCACCTGTCTACCTGTACGAAAAATTCTATTTCGTATTTGTTACTATAAAAAGCCGAAAACACAGTCAATGTCTTTCTTGTTGCTTTGATTGGCATTGCGACGCATTTTGTTTTTCGCGTTTTCTGAAATGACAAATTTTGAGTTGTGACTGCTTTGTTGAGGAGGTGCGATATGTAAGTTTTTCTCGCTAATGACGAGTTAGGTTCACATTTGGTGGTACTTATGTACATATTTCGGAGGCATGTTGAAGACATATTAATATGTAGATAAAGGATTAATATAACACATGCTTTCTGTTATTTTGATCAGTAAACTAAAAGAATATAAAAATATAAAAGAAGGGTTTGGCCTTAAAGCTACAAGCGTTTTTAATCTTTTTTATTTCTTAAAATTTTACTAATGCGTCCTGTAATCGAGAAAGTGCAACGTTCCAGGGTCGAAAGAAATATTTTATACGTTCAATATCTACATACATATGTACATAGGTATATCAGATTTTTTTGTTAGTCCTCTCTCCCTCACCCCAGCTAAACAAGAGCTGATCAGCACATGTGTTAGTTTTTTTCTTTTTTCTGTTAAGCCAGCGACTGATGTGAGTTCGGAGAACTCGATCAAAACGTTGACTGAACTACTCGCTAGCAATCGAGTTGTTGGCTGCTATTACTGCCGACTGGCGTCAGTGTCAGTATAGTTGAGTGACGCAGTGAAACTAGGCAACAGTGCACTGATCGCCGCAGACTGAATGTCGCCAGTCGGCTATGCCAGACATCATGTCGTCGGCGAGTCATTCTCTTTGCATTCGTGCTTTATTCTGTTGTTGCACTAAAAATTAAACATACCTATATATCAACATGGATACAACGCTTATGTGAATGAGCGCCTATATATACATAAGTAAGAGCTGCATAAACTGTATGTACCAATCAATACCTGTGTATTGTGTATTGAAAGATGAAGCTCAGGTGTAGATAAATACATAATAAATGTATGGATATCTAAATCTTATCCCAATTCGGATAAAAATGAGCTCTTAGAAATAAAAAGTTCCAGAAATTCAGATTTCTCAGCAGATTTCTTGAAAAATATTTATGAATACATACATATTATATGCCATTCAGACGAGCACCGAAATCCCAGGATTTCGGCACTTGGATTTCGTGAAATCCACATCGAAATCCAAGCGTTCACACGACAATATCGTGGACAATATCGACTTGAGAGGATTTGGTTTGACAGCCATTCATCTGTTTGCAGTGCAGCCAATTGTAGGGAAATTTCCTTTAAAATTTTTAGGGATTTTTTAAAACAAAACATCCCTTGTAGGGACAAAAGGACAGATTTCTTAAAAACGGCAAATGTACGGAATTTGTGATGTAATCGATGAATAAATTCAAAAAATCATTCCAAAAAATTTAATAAATTTTGTATAAATTTGGTTGTCATAAAATTAAAGAGACAAAATAAAAACTATGTCAACCTGTGTTTATGTGGAAAAGTTATGTAGAAGCTATCGTTTGTATAGGCTTTTTTGAATAAATTGAAAACTGTTTTATTTACCGCTACAAGATATGGCCTATTCATATTTTTAATGAAATAATTTTTACTTGAACCACAACAAAAAAAAAACTTAGTTTTTGAAAGAAACTTTATTTTTGAAAAAAAAAAAAACAAAATTTCAAATGACTTTAGTACGATTTGGAGTTCCACACTACCCTGAAAGATTCTCAAAAATATTAGCCTTTCATATTCATGGCTGCTCATACATTTTTGTATGCAAGAGGCCTATTACTTAAAAAAAATATAACAATATTTGTGGTAGGGAAAAACGTAAAGAATTGTGGGGATTTTGGTTTAGTTTGTAGGGAATTTTTCGTTTGCGTGTGGCAGCATTGCCTGTTTGTTTACTTTGGTTTTTTCAGAACTTGACAGTAGTGTTGCAGCATTTCTTCCATACATATCGAAAAACACAGAGCTGCATTCAGTTTGTTCCGGATTTCTCTTGGGATTTCGTTGAAATCCAATTTCTGAGCGGATTTCGTTTGACATTCATTTGTATGGGAAATCCGCTGAATTTCGACTGGATATCGGCTGAAATCCTCAAAATTGCCGAAATCCCGGGATTTCGATGCCGTCTGAATGCCATATTAGGGATCCGAAAATCCCGGGATATCCCGGGATCCCGGGATTAGTCCCGTTCGTTTTCTTGGCTATTCAACAATAGTTTGATTAACACATCCATATAATTCATATATTTTAATTTCGACTAAACGATTTAACAGATTTAAACGATTTTGTCCGATTTTTTCTATGAATTTAACGATTTATTACTATTTTTTTAAATCCGGGGATCCCGGGATTGGCATGCCTAATACATATGTACATATATCGCAGTAATAAATCTAACATGTCATAAATCGAAATATGTCAAAATCGAGTTAATGCAAGGAAATTCTCCGCGGAGCACAGAGTTACCTGTGAGAATTATTATATATAAAATTGGTGGTTTTTTATTGTTATAGCAGAAAATAAATAATTATGTCTTCTTCACTATAAAAATTACCCTAGAAAGCAGTGCTCAGAACGTATGTAAGCAATATTGACTCATTTCGAATTGTATCGGTTCTGATGATTTTTCATTTGAAAATTAAAATTGATATCGCAATTGTGTTAGTTTAGCTGATCAAACCCAGCAATCATTTGCATAAACTTTTTACGAAGGTGATTATTATTCACTCGTTTCCAAGTATGTATGTATGTAAGTTTCCGAATTCTTTCCAAGCATATATGTACATATACATACATCATATACATATATATCATATGTTATACAAGATAACATCTCAATTACATCATTCCTAAACCCTATGCAATGTTAGCCTTCATACGGAGGAATTCGCGGCGTTTCAAAGATCTGTACACGTACACTTAGCAACATAAATGAACGAACGACCCCAAATTTTTTATTTTCTGCTGTTTTCATAAACATTTCCGAGTTCTAATGATTCAGTTTTTTTTTATTTAATCAATTTAAGTAAAACAAATATAAACTTAACATTTTATCCAAAACAAATTAAAAAATTAACAAAAATTAAAAAAATCAAATAACTTCATTTCACAAAAATGAACGAACGCATAAACTTAACTTACAAAAACAAAACTTCAATACTTTTATGACCTCCATTGGCATTTATAACTTCAGACAGACGAACATTGACATGGCCAACTTTCGAGTAGTTTCCGGTGGGATTTTACTCCATTCCTCCAGCAAAATTAGTTTGAGAGAAGACAAGGACGTTACATTCCATTTTCGAATCTGTTGCTTTAGATGTATCCACAAATGTTTAATTACATTTAGATCCGGAGATTGGGGGGGATGCTCCAGCTTCGGTTTTACATTATACAGCATCCATTCCTTCACAATGGCAGAGCAATGCTTCATGTCATTGTCTTGGAGCAATATGGACTGGCCTGCTAAGTTCAGTTTCTCAACACTTGGAAAACAGCTATCCCTTAAAATGTCAATATACATCTTAGCATTCATACAGGTGTGTGATTGGATTCCCGGGAATTCATTTCCCCGGGAAATTGAACATAAAAACTCGGGAATTTAAATATGTTCGAAATTTTTTTGACATTCGTACAAACTTTCATCGTATAGCCAAGCTTTTGTTTTTGACAATGTCATTTCTTTAAAAATTGCCATACAATCTTCCAAAATATTGGACTGGATTTTTACGAAATTCCTCTTTACCCTTTCAAAATTTGGGGAAAGGGATTATCTCAATCACATGCAAACCGATAATCTTAAAATGCCGACTCCACTTGCTGCCATAGAGCACATACACCATCAACGATCCTCCTCCATGCTAACGGTAGGATACTATATTTCTTGCTTTGGAATGCGCCGCATTCCGCTGTACGGGCCACACTTTAGGCACGACCGTCATAGCCAAAGACATTGCAATTTACATTCATCGGTAATTAATAATAACGCGTTTCCAAAATTTAAGTGATCCATTTCTCCGTGGAATTGTTTTTCATACTTCCTTGCGTAGTTCAACCTCTTTTCAATAATGGCGGCTACTCAGATAGCGGACTTTGCTCCTTGCTATTCAATACTTTTCATAGGATACCAACCTTTTTAATGCATCCTCCGAACTGTCTCAGGATGCACAGTTAAATAGTAATTGGTTTCAATGACTTTCGCAATACTAACTGCACTTTCCATTGGCTTATCGGAAATTGTGCGCCAAATGTGCCGCTGGATTCTGGGGTCTAACTTTGATGGGCGACCAGGACGAGGTTTATATTCGTAGCTGCCAGTTTCTTCATGCAATTTAATTATATGATGCAGTGTTGACTTTGCCAAATTTAAAGTTTTTCCAATTTCTCCACATGATCATGCGGACAAATGTGGTCGTTCGTTCATTTTTGTGGCTAAGGTATAAAGCCATATATTGTGCTCTAGTGCGCTCTTAACTAGAATATGCCTCTATCATTTGGAATCCGTTCTATTCAAATTCACTTTCTCGAATTGAGGGATTACAAAAGTCTTTTATTCGTTTTGCCCTCCGAATGCTAAGGTTTGATGAGCCTTTGCCACCATATGAGGTAAGGTGTAAATTAATTGACTTGAAATCTCTTCAAAATATAAGAACAATACTATCCTTGCTCCTCTTAGCTGATTTAATCGCGGGAAAAATTGGTTCTTCTTTTTTCCATTTTTTGTTAAATAATGTAGCTTAAGCAGTCTGGAAGACTAAAGCCATTGAATGGATAACGAAATGAATAAAAATTTGCAAAAATTTTCCAAAAGCGTTGTGTTTGGGAAACGTCGAATTTCTTAAGTAGTTCGCAAATCCACCCAAAATAATATGGTGTATCAGTTCATATTTGTTTTGTGTTGAATCTCAAACAAATTGCTACAATTGGATTTAAGTTTTTCCAAATCCTTGTTTGCGTGCGTGTAAAATTTAAAAAAAAATTGAAAAGTGGGCGTTGCAAAGGGGTGGGTTTCATAAAGAAATTTAACAAAAGTCGGGATATGGGGCCCCTTATGGCCTTAAACAACTCTTGATATTAAAAATTATTTGAACATGTCGCACCCTTGCTAATAAATCGGCACAATTCAAAATTTTTTAAATCAATTTTTTCATGTTCGATTGAATTATTCTGTAAGAAATCCAACACCTAGAGAATCAACGCTTATATTGACTGATGCAGCAGTCGATTAAGAGTACTATAAGTTTATATAAAACTTTATTTCTCCTTAGTTTCAAGAGAGATTGCATGATTTTCGAGAAATGCGAAATTTTGAATTTTGCCGATTTAGTAGCAAGGGTGCGATGTGTCTGTGTCGGGTATTCTATTGTCAGGCTCGCCTGACTATAACATCCTTACTTGTTAAATTTTTTGTATGCATATGCAGAGAAGTGTTTTTGCAATAACTGTCAAAGAATATGAGCTGTACTTCTCTTTCATTTTTGTAGCGAATCATCAGATGCTTATTTTTGTTGCATTTGTTTGCTCCCTTTACGATGACACTTCTCTGCAACGAAAGTTTTGTTCTAAAAGAACACTAATTAATTTATTAATGTGAAAAATGTATTTTCAATCCTTCGCCTATCCGACCACTGCAGCGTTTTTCAGCCAGACGTCATGGCCGTTAACTGCGCCGCCAGGTGGCCCATGTGTAGTAAAATATTTGGCAGGAATATTTACATTTTCACCAACAGCCAGGCAGCTGTCAAATATTTCGATGGGACTGAATCCACATCAAAGCTTGTCTACGAATGCCGGGTATCTCTTAACGAGATAGCGGAGAATTCCTCGGTATCCATCGTCTGGGTCACAACAGTGAAACTTCTCATTAAACAAGAATACCTAAATTTTACAAACCAGCACTGGTTCGCGAAAGGTTACCAGACAAACCTGGCCATCTCTGAGTAAGAAACGCTCCAGAGATCTAGTGGGACTAACAGACGCCGCCAGCCACCAGACGGTATCAATAATCACCGGTCACTGCCTCTTCGAAAGGCATGCAACAAGGCTGTGAAGAATCTATCCTCCACCTTATGTGTCAATGCCCGGCCTTAGCAAGAAGAAGATTATCTCTATTAGGGTGTTTCTTCTTTATCAGCCTCCAAGCGATATATAAAATTAGAATTACAGACATTGCCCGGTTCTTCTGGAAGTCTAACTGGCTTTTCAATTAAGTTCTAGGGCAAGGTCGCGATATGCTCGTGGTATCACAATGGGCCAACTTACTGTGCCTAAGTGAGCTAGCACCTGCTCTAACTAATTCACTAGAAAAATATTGTTTTTAGGGGTAATGGTTTTGTAACCAATTTTAAAAATCGATTTTTTTGCATATTTCGATAGTTAAAACCATTGAAAATATTTTGTAAAGAAATCTACAAAAATTTCAATTATTAAAAAGTTTCCAGCTCATAATCGGCGACACGCCCTGCGGAACCTGTTCTGCCCTTGAACCTTTAAACGGGTTGTTCTTTAAACTTCGTTTTCTGGCATGGAAAACGCTCTAGATACCTTACTATTCATCTGATTTAGTGATGCCGCAAAATTGCAAGATAAACAAGACAAGACGAGAGGACTCTTGCGAAAGGCAAGACAAGAGACATATTTCAAGCTCGTTTTGAAATCCTATTTTTCCTGAGGTTAAACCGCTAATAAGGTATAACAAATGTACCACAGATTTGAAGTAAATTGATCGAAGCTTTAAAAAAAAATTAAAAAAGCTTGTGTTAATTAGACCTTTTCCATACCAAAATGGCTCCCAAAGTAAAATAATTGAAAATTTTTTCAGAATTTTTGACTTTGAGCGTTTCTTTTTCACACAATAACTGCAGTTTTGACCATCAATTCAATTTTGCCCAAAAGCCTGTACAATTGGCTTTCAAACCCCATAACATGTTTTTTTCTACAGTAAGCCACTAGCGTGGGAGAATTGTTTTTCTGGACTTAGTGCCAAAAAACTTTAAGGCCCTATAACTCCTCACGGGTGCATTTGCGACCCCCCCCCCCCTCTCATACGATTTTTGGTTCGTCTTGACCCCCTCTATCACATTCCTTCGGATGTACACCGTTTTGGGAAACACCCTGTATACCCCGAGAAAACATTTCTGTATTTTTTTCAAATTTTTTAAATGACATTTAGGGGTCGCTACCAGCGTTCAAAATTTTCCATATAAACTCTATATAAAAATTTGTTAGTTTCATAAAATATATTATAAAATTACAGCAGTTCAAAAATCCAAGGGGTTTTTAAGCAATTTCTTTAGATTTCAGCTTGCTAATTGAAAAATATCAAAAAAATATCATCACGTCAGAGTTCCAAGTTATTTGCGTATTAAATTTTTAAATACCATTGATGTTTTGAAAATCATATTCCTTAAATATGGTTTGAGCCATCTTAAGATTTTAAAGGCTTTTGTGTTACTAAAACGTCATTTCTTTTTTACTATGAAATCAAAAATAACTTACAAACCTTTAAATTAATCGTAAAAAATTGTGCTCAAAGTCGAAAAATGTAAAATTTTCATGTTTTTTTTTTTACTTTGAATGAACATAGCTCCACCATTATTGAGCGATCTTTCAAGCTCGCTGTCTGTGGTCATAGTCTGTGCTAAATTTGAACATCCACTTCTTCACCGTTGCAGAGATATAAGATAGGACCATTTTTAGGGGTACCTCCAATACTAGGGTCTGTTACAAAAATCCCAAAACTGCTCTAAAATCGAATTTTTTCAACATATTTTGATGAAATTGGATACTTGAAGATGTTTCAAGGCAAGTAATACGATTTCTCAAAATTTCAAAAATGGGCGTGGCAGAAGGGCGTTTTTCGAAAATTGTCCCCTACTCCCGAAATTCAAATGGGACTTAAACGAAATTTGGCACTTATGCTTCCTTTGTAGCTCAAAAAATTTCCTTGGTCGGTCCATTATTAAGGGTACCTCCAGTACTAGGGTCTGTTACAAAAATCCCAAAACTGCCCCAAAATCGGAATTTTTCGAAATATTTCAATGAAACTTAGAACTTGAGCATTTATTTAAGCCTCCGATTAGAATTGCAAAAAAAAATTGAAAAGTGGGCGTGGAAAAGGGGTGGTTTTCATAAATAAATTTAACAAAAGTCGGTATATGGGGCCCATAATTGCCTTCAGAAACTCTTGAATATTCTTACTTAGTGGTCCTGTTTTTTGGGCGTGGTTCAAAAATTATTTAAGCATGTGTTTCTGTGTCGGGTATTTTATTGTCAGGCTCGCCTGACTATTCAATTCAATTCAATTTTATTTTACTTCCGTTTAAAACTTAATTAGTTATAACAGAAGGAGGTTTCGTGCGAAAATCAAAGCTTATACGTACATAGAAAGAACGAAAATATCTTAATCATAGAAGTTTAAAAGAAAAAGTACATGAATCAGGAAAAAAGACGACGAGTAAGGTGCTAGATATACTCTGAAAGAGTTATTCACTGAGAAAAAAATATCTTAATTTTAAACTATTTACAACAAAATAATATAAAGCTTTGATTGACAAAGGATCAGTAAGATTATATATGTATGTGTGCCTCATTCATGTATGTGACTCAAATAATGATTACGAATTGCAGAATAAATTGGGCACTCAAATAAAAAGTGATCAAGCGTTTCGCCTTCTTGATGATTACAAAGGATGCAGGGAGTATTTGGTCTCAGTGCGTAAGCTTGTCCTTTTAGACAAATTCTGGTTACAATCTTTGTTGACAGTCGCAGTTGTGCAATGAATTTTACCATAAAAACGGTTTTCGGTTAAAAAAATAGGGTGCGGGCTTGTCTTCCAGTGCCCTTTATATTTTGCAATTTATTACATTGGATCTTGAAGCGCTTAAGATGTCCAGATATTTTAGGCGGCGATTTAAACGGTGAAAAGCTATAGGTTTTTCTTTTATGCAGGTCTCTGAGTGAGGCTCTTCCCACAAATGACTCATATTTATTTCTTGCAGGAAGACATTAAATTGAGACACCCAATTATATTCATTGGTCGGGAATGCGTTTAGGTGGAGGTTTATTAAGCGAGTGAGGAGTATTTTACACCCTTACTTGTTTATAACTGACTTCATTAAATATGACTTCTTCATTATTGGAATACTTGTATAAAAGAGAAAATTGATGAATTTTATGGAATTTCAACCACTGAATTTTCAACCATTCTACCTTGTTTTTAACAACCGAAATTTTTCTGTTTGTTAAATTTTTTTCCAGTGATTTAAAGGGGAAAAATTCGCTTCTTGTCATTTTTACTATTTTAAATGGTTGTCCATGGTTAATCACAATAAAAGTCGTTTCGTGGGGTATTTCGGTTATAACAACAATTCTCAATGAATTTTTGTAAATAACCTCTTAATTTTTCCAAACTGACAAGTGACAGTTTTCACGTAAGCCACAGAGAAACATAGTGTTTCCCTGGTGCAAAAGTGGTGTATACAGCTTACACTACTCTTGCACTATAGGAGCATTCCACGTACGGGAAAAATAATATTTATGATATTTTTTATGTTTAAATGATAACTTTTATGAAAACATTATTTAAATGTACTCATGTTAAGATACATAACAGGATATAAGATGCCCTTTCCAAAATTGTTGAGTAATTATATTATATTAGTTTTTGCCTGTTTGTACGGGACAAAAGTATCATTTTCTGTGGAATGCTCCTATGTTATAGTACTTGGTTGTAACGGCCCGTGCAAAAACTATGTTTCTAGTGCCATCTGTTTCTGGATACAAATTCGACTATTGCACTGAACATTTGTATTTTAGCGCACACATCTTACACCAGAACCGTAAAAATCGTAAATTGTGGGTTACACCACTTTTGCGCTAATAGCCCCATATAAGTATGTGAAAAAAATTAAATTATGAAAAAAATTCTTACAAATTTAGGGGAAATTTTTGTTTGTTTCAAAATAAACTATTAGAAAGATTATTTAAAATATGTACATAATATGCTTTCCAGACGTACAACGAAATCTCGGGATTTCAGAACAAAATTGAAATCGCCTGGATTTCAAATGTCAAATTTGTTCTAAAATTTTCTGAAATCTCGAGATTTCGTTGTACGTCAGAAAAGCATATAAGAAAACCTTAAATAATTGAAAATAAAAAAATCTCACCCGAGCCGGGGATCGAACCCCCACCGCTGCGTTGCTGATCGTTGTTCTTAACCATTAAGCTTACTAGCCTTTGGTGATTTAATGATCAGAATGCGAACTTACAGCAGACAATAACATTTTTTTCTTCTACTTTACAATCAAAGCACAAACAAGAAACCGTCAAACTCACTCGTTGTAGATATCCTTTCAACAAAACATTGTCTGGTTAGAAAGGATGTAGTCCCGCTCCAATCACATTTCATACAACAAACTGCCGTCATTTTAACTAGTGACATTAGGACCATACCGTGGTCTAGTGACTTTGTTGAAATGGACCCCAAACATTCTGCAGGGTTCTTACTCCTGTTACAACTAGCGCATCACTCCCGTACACATGCATCTGTGGTGTGCGACTATCCGTTATTATATTCCGCTATCATAAAAAATTTAGTTTCCTTGCACAATATCTTGCACTCCTTTATAAGCACGAAAAATTTACGCTGCTATCTAACGTAATGAATAACAAGTGCGAAGATTTATGTAAGTATTTATTCATTTGGAATTCCAATTTTTGGAAGAAAGTCGTTATTTTGTTCGATGCAAAACAAAACCTGATAAAATCGAAAACAAGCTTATGTTTTCAAATCGATTTCGATCAATTGTTAATTTTTGATTCCACATTTCTCGGCGACTAAGACCTTTGGTTTCCTCTTTGTGCATATTGCTTGCGCGGCAGTCAATAAAACATGTTTTTGCAAATTTTGTCATACTTATTAAATGTACCATTCAAAAAGTTGATTGTGCTTTGCACATTACTGTAAAGGCTGTATTGTTCAATAAAACTCATGTGTAAATAAAAACGAGGCGTTAAATAAAACGTTTGTAGGCGTTAATTTCTTCTGCGCGCCGAAACCTTACCAAGAGAAAGAAAAACAAGTTTATCGCCTGTTGAATGCGCTGCATATTCAAGTGCATGCACATATCTAATATGTACACAAATATGTACACACATATTAATATCTACAACAGCGGCACAATTTCAGGTATTCATACATTATTCCCACAAACCGAGTGCTCAACAAACGTAGGTGATATAAGCGCTTAACCATCTGTAGGTAGGCTGGTTCCCTCGATGTAAGCAGGAATGTGGTGTGTATGCATTCTTTTTTAACCGAAGTGAGTAGCAGACAGTCTGTCGCCAGATAAATTTATAGCAAACAACAAAAAGCACTCGAAACGAATCGGCACGGCATGACAAGGGTCATACATATATACATATGATAGTCGAATACGTCGACAGGCAAGTAGCGCACACAGCGAGGGCCAGAGCTGAGCACGCATACAATGAAGATTGAACGTGAAATCTGACCAGATTGACTCAACGTATCCACATACCCGCCTTTTTCTATGTGGCGTAAAGATTCTATTTCATTAAAGAGTCGAATCACCGAGTGCTTAACGATTTGTAAACAAAACCAAAAGAAAACCGAAAAAATAACAAAAATGAATAAAAATACAAAAACAGGAAACGGAGTCGAACCTTTATTGTTAGCTGGAACGACTGTACTAGGGCTACATATACATATGTATGTATAAACGATGTGAGCACGAATTCCAGTCAACATTGCGATAGATTAACGCTGTCCATGTAGGTACATATTCCAAAAAATAAATAATATCACTTAGCTCAATATTTGTCATATGTATAAATACATATGTACGTCTTGACTTCAAATTAAAACGAAAGTAACTTAAAAATTGTTAAGGGAGAAATGTATTTAATTATTAGGTTTTTTGATTTCAATGTTTTTGAAACCGGTTAGTTCGAAAAAGTTCAATATTTTGTTCTCCACCGCTCTTCGAATCATATTGCGATTTTCAATAGCCGCCTCAAGCCAACTCCGTAGCCACCATTCCAACGCACGACACTAGCCCACCATATAGAACTAAAGGTCTAACGATTCTTCTTCCTAATCCCTGCAATGTGCTAGAGCTATCCAAAATTGCCAAAAAATGCGATTCTACCAGCAGTAAGTCGAATAGACCTATTTGGGTTGAAATTACCCTATTTCTGAGTATTTTCCGGCCTTAAATATGACCTATCTTTTAAGTCCGTTTCGAGAGTCCAAATTACCTTTATTCTACCTATTTCATGTATTCAAAGTCGTTTCGACTTACAAGTTAATTTTTGGTCGAAAATAAGTAAAAAAAAATTCCATATTTTGGGACTTAATATTGACTTGACTTTGAATTCCAAATAAGGTAATTTTTTAAGGCTACCGACCAATTTTTCGACTTAAATTCGACTTTTAAGTTCTTTCGATTTTAACGGGGAAATAGGGATGAAATTTGACTTTGTTCGTTGAATGCTTCCACTTCAAAGTCGAGCGGACTTGATATTCGGACTTTATAGTCATAGGTTATGTAACAAAAAATTTTATGACCTATTGCGACCTAATATGACTAATCTACATGTATAACTAGCACGCTCACTAACAAATTTTGGCAATTCTAGCCTTATGTTGTTAGCTGGGGCCAGGATTTGGTGGTATAGTTCAAACTTCGTATGGATATTTCATTTTGTGGGCTCCAGAAATATACAAGGATTTGATAGACCTTTCATTGAAATTAAATTTGTTTCTAGAAAAATACAACACAATAAACGACATAGAATTAATAGATCGCAGCAAATAATTCCACTTTAGCCGTTAACGAAATAAATCACATGTGACGTCAGCATATAGCAAAACGAAAGTTTCACATTGCGCAATCCCAGTATGGCGTGAAATGCCCAACGTAATGTGAAATATCAAGCCGAAATATTTACTTTCAGGTCGGTTTTAACCCTTTCAGGGTCAAAAAAAATTAGGTTGATCCAAGGGCGCAGCGAGAGAAAAAGTGCTTTAGTAGCGCTTATATTTGCCACAGTGGTATATTGAGCAATTATAAGACATTAACCGAAAAAAAAAATTGGGGGGGACAAGAAGAAGTTTAGAGAGTTTTGGACCAAAAACCAAAAAATCCGACAAATTCATGACGCCCGATTTCGATGAAAATTTATATACACCACTGTGGCAAATATAAGCGCTATCAAAACACTCTTAATCTCGATACGTCTTGGGTTGATCGAAAAATCTGAAACTTTTTATATTGAGTAAAAAGGCAATTCTGAAGCCGGAAAACGTTTTTTTTTTATCGCCGCCACGCCCCTAGATTTTACGTAATGTCGCATATATTCGACATCGACCTCCAATGGCGCGCACTGTTTCCTTGCACAGCTGGTACTCCAATGTAGAAGAATAGAACAAAAATGGGTTTGTTTTTATTTATTTATAGTTCATGATTAAAAAAAAAGGGAAAACAAAATTAAATTCTTAATAAACCTGTACTTTTGTGTGAAAATTTGGAAAAAAGTTTGAATTTCTTTTTACACAGCGAAAAACGTTGATTTTTTTACAAATAATGAAAGACTTTTTATTGCAACCCAGAGCTTTACAGCGACCGGCACTCTTAGCTTGCACAAAGATTGGGATGTGAAGCATTTGATCGTGACGAACCTCTTGCGGTGGTACCTTTTGAAAAATTTGAATTTATTCGTATTGTTCCAGCTGCATTAACTTTGTTTTTCTTTAAAATTTCAAACAATTGATAAGAACGGAAGTAATTGTCGAAAAACAGATTATGACCGATTTAATCTTTCGGAATTCGTTGCGTTAGATGGAGCACAATAGATGACCCAAAACCAACAGTTTTGACCAATTGTTGGTTTACTTCTGTTGTTGAGCCTTGGTAAACAATGAATTCATACGGATTTCCGCTTTTGCCACACATAAGTAAAACGGTTAGTCCCCATAGACAAGGTTTTCCTTTAATGTATTGTTTACTAAAAACTGTTCCCCTAAAACGAATGATTTGTTCGTCAATACACAAATTTTCGCCCAATGGTAGCTGCAATAGACGACTCCGGACGAATTCAATAATTAGTCTCACTTTAAAAAGGCGATCTTTTCCAGTTCTGCGTTCATTCGAATCAACTAAATGCAAATTATTTCCAATTGCGAAGAATCTTTTGCGGGTCATATTCTAGGTGAAAAAAAGTAATACCTATTTTTGAATCGTAAAACATCTTCACTCGGGGTAATTTCAGGACACTAATCATAATCTGGTGTGCAAAAACTATACGTACTTCTTCAACAGTGCATTCTTTGAGTGTAGTATGTCGTTTAAAAAAAAAGTCATCTGTTAAGTAGGGGAGAGGTGTGTACCTTGGTCCGGATTTCACATTTTTCAATCTAGAAAATTTTGCAGGATGTTTTCTTTAGTTTTTGTTTTATATAAGTTCTCTCATATCCTTCCGACATTAAATGACGAGTCATTTTTTTTTTCTCCTCCTTACCAATAAATAGAAAAACTTCTTTTACCATACCAATCCAAAACGGTTCAAGGTACACCATGCAAGTGTACCATGGTCCTTTGGTATGTGTACCTTGGACCGCATAAAATAAAAGGAGTAAATTCGTAGCAAGTATGTAAGAAATTAAAAATACTCGTTTATTTGCATATGTCATATTGTTTTAAACGGAAAGTATTTAAGTCTTCCTTTTTTCTCGGCGCAAAAGGCTTGAGATGGATGAATCATTTTCTACGCTTATATCAGGCTCTATAAATCATCTTGAAATTGAATCTTTTCTTTCGAAACTCTTTTCGGTATGGTTTTTCGTTATCTTTCGTTATTTTCTGAAGAAAAGAGAGAAAATTTTCTAAATTCGATCAAAATAAGAAACAGCAAGCCAATATTCATCTAAAATTTGTACCTTGGACCGGTCCAAGCTGCTCTTGTACTGTTTGTTCCAGGTTCTTGTTGGTCAAGGAAGACATTCTCATGTTGTGTATTATCACTATCGTCGACCCTGTTTTCTGAGACAGCTTCATGTTGAGCAAGTAACACATCTTTTCTTTGCATTTTTGGCACTTCGAAAAGCAACTCTTCATCATCCCCAATAATCTCATCAAGATCTGAATCCGCTTCCAGCATCGCCATTATCTCGTCATCAGTCACTTTTTCCACTGTCTATTCAAATCGACACAAAATTATGAAGATAATTTCGCGACAAGACTAAGATCTATCAGCAATGTCTAGGAAAACATATAAACGCCCTTTGGAGGTAATTGTCGAATATATTTGACACCCGTCTTCTTATGCGAAACTTCCTTCATGAGTACTTAAAATTTTTATTGATGCCGTCTGAATAATCCAAGTATTAATTTTTTATTTGCAAAGATTGCTTATTTCACACACGTGGTGATCACATTCCAACATTCCAACCGGCTTTAAACTAAGAAAACAAGCGAAACAACACCAACAAAAACGTTTATGTATAAATTAAATATCTGTTTTGTGAACAAAATGAAAACGAAATATATACTAACTGTTAATAATTTGACTGTGAGGGGGTTTATGTACATAGCTGGCGTAATGTCGCATATAATCGACAAAAACACTAAAAGGGTTAAGTCAAAATGCCCTAATAGGTCGTAAAGATTTCAAAATGCTCTAATAGGTCGAAATTACCTATTGCGCTAAAGAAAAGGGTAATAAACGCCATCACATGGCTTTTCCAGCGAAAAGCGCTAATAGGGAATTTTAGGTCAGAAATTATTATGACTTTAAAGTAGAAAATATCTATTATATATAGGGAATATATATAGGGAATTCCAACTTATAGGTCAAAGTATCAAAGTCGATTTTACCTATTTGGTCAGAAAAATAAGTAATTTCGACTTTGTGGTTGAATGTTTTGCTTCGCCATCTTTGTTCGTATAACATCTTCCTTTGAGCCAGCTTTTTGTAAGAGAAAATAACAATTTTATTTTATATTTCTTCATTGAAAAGGCCCGTGAAAAAAGGAGTTTTAGAAGGAACGCTTTAACCATAAATCCTGGATAGCATACATACGTATTTCGCTTTTATTAATTGAAAATGTGGTCGCATACAGCCTGTATTTTATTTGTATTTTAGTTAATAGAAAATATTTCGTTAAAAATATTTAATTCATCTTACGGATAAGTTCATGTGAATAAGAGAGAAAGAATTATTTTGATTAACATACATACATACACCACAAGTCCAATAAGGTCGAGAATTGGTAATTTCGACATCGTATGGACTTCTTTTCGACTAATATATATTAAAAGGGATTTCTTTTCGTCCTTACTTTGATGCTCTATTATGCCCTATTATTACCGCCAATCGGCTTCCATTTTATTTCCCACTTACGTCGAGTCGACGTCGTGCGGACGTAATTTAGCCCTATTTAGGTCAGGTCAAGAAAATATTCTGACCTTAAATAGGTAAGCATTTACCAATTTTCGACCTATTTTGGTACTTGGGGGCTTTAGTAACAATACTTCATTCTAAGCAAAATCAAATTCGTAGCCTTAGTTCAAAATATATGTCAAATAATGTCAATTTACTATTAAAGCCTTAGCCTCAGTTCGGCTAGGAATGGAAAACTCCATATCAAAAAAAAAACTTCAGAAAATTCCTGTCAGAAATTTCACGCAGCATTTCTGACGGTTGGCCTCAGTTCAGGGAAAAAAGTATTATAATATTTAAGTACTTTTTCGCCGAAAACTGCACATTGAAACCCAGGCTTTTCTAGCAGACATAGCTCAAAATTGAAAATAAGTTTGAAGGTTTGGAGCGTTCCTTTAAAAAACTGTGCTCAACAATCGCCAAACAGGCGCAAACAGGCAGAGCTGCCCCTATGAGAGGTACATACAGAAAATGTTTTTTTTTTCTGAAATAGTTCTGTTTTTCCAGTGAATTGCACCGAATTTTCGAGAAGAAAAAAGGAATCTTCCCGGAATATGTCCTGGATAGTACAGATTTGTTGGAAAGTATTACAAGCTCATCTTTGGATTGTTCGGCAACGGATGATGACACGCAAAGTCTAGATAAATCGACCGGGAACAAATCGAAAGTTGGAGCGCGACAAAAATTGGCAGAAAAAATGGACGAAATGCTTGCCAAAAAGAAAAAGTTCCACAGCAAAGTGCTGGATTTTCTGGAAAAAAGAAGGGAGAGCAGAAAGGCGGGAAGAGATGGCTCAACGGAAAATATAACTTTTGGAGTTGTTGGTAAATAAATCTTCTTCTTCCGTGTTTAACTATCCCGGTCTATTCCGGGGTCCGCAAAACGCGACCAGTTCCTTCATTTTGTTCTGTCAGTTGCATTGTCCATCCAGCGCTGTTTCGGACGCCCCCGTTTTCTGCAACCTTGAATTTCCAGTGCGTAGCCTTTCTTTGCCAAAGTCTTCTCATTTGCTCTCAGGACGTGTCTCAATAATTGGCGCAACTCCATTGCGTCTACGGATGTCTACGATTGGAACATGATTAAGACCGTATATCCAGAGAAGCATCTTTGTTTCCATAACACTAACCTTTCTTTCTGCTACTTTCGTTGCTAGTAGACATTCCGTACTATAAAGAGCGACTGGTCTGATGACTGTGCGGTAAATTTTGGATTTTAAGCGGTCGCATATCTTTTTATCGCACATAACAACAGTCGTTGAACGCCACTTAAGCCAAGCGGCGTTAACTCTCTCAGTAACTTCGCGAGTGATCGTCCCGTCAGCAGAAAGTGTCGACCCAAGATACTAAAATTTTTCCGACCTTGGTAAGTCAGTGCTTTTATTTTGATGGTCCTGCTTCGAATTGTCTGTTGTCATGTATTATGTTTTCCCTGACATTCAAACGTAGTCCAAACATTGTCTGTTGTCTTTTTTTTTTATGTATTATTGTTTTACTTCTGTTATGTACAAATTTGTTTTAGTCCAGAAGGAGTTATCTTTATTTTAAGTATTGATGTAGGTATTTGCATTATGTATATGTATAGATATATCTTCTAGATTCTGGATGAGTTTAAATTTGTTTTACTCGCTTAGATAGGATGTTCTTATGCGTAAACTGCTAACCATAAGTATATGAATAGATCAGGTATTTAGCATATAGTAATATTACTAGATTGCATATCTTTGAGTTCTGGCATGAGTTTGTAAATTGTTCAACTCGTGTAACATAAGCAGTGTTTTTGAACCCGTAATAGTAGTATGTACCATAATAGCTGAATCAGCATAGATCGATTGGTTAGAGGATCGGTGCAACTTAACATAAGAAGTTTGTTTTCTCTGAAAAAGGTTATCAGGGTTCCCAGGTAGTGACTTCGAGGTGCCGAATACACAGGGCAGACGAACATAAAGTGTTCTAGTGTTTCATTTTCATGAAGATTGCATAATGTGCATTGATTTTCTACTTCTAATTTGTGTATGTTGCCCTTTATACAAAATCTAGTAGAGTATATGGACGAAAGTCGAAGCTGAGCATAGACTTTTGCCATATAGAACTGTATGCGGTTGTGGAAATAGGGAGCGGTGCTGTCCTCTAGTGACCTAAGTATTCGGCACGTGTTTGAGTTTGAAGTAGTGAAGGAGAGTATGTCTTGGAATTTGAGATGACGGTGGAAGCGCTCAAGAGCTAGGGACCTGTTTGTGACCCAATCCTCAATATCACGTGAGTTTAGGAGAAACGTCATGTTTATTGTGTTGAGGAAAGTATTGAATTGTGAAATCCAATTTAGTTCAATGCTGACATTATTGTTGTGTAATTGTAATAACCGAAAAAGACATATTTTTGGTAGTCGATTTTGTTCCATTTTTAGGATCCGAACGACGAAGTCGAATGCTCTTTTAAAGATTAAAAACGAAAGTTTGACAAGTCCCAGTTCTAACCTTAGCGAGGCATTATGTGTGGATTTAGGCAGTGCAAGAAGTCGTTTGTAGTAAGAAGATTGGACAATTTCAATCTGGTCGCAGTATCTCAATCCCCATATTTCGGCTGAGTATAGAAGTGTCGACAAAACAGTGCTGTCAAATAGTTTTTTCCTACCTTCCCATGAATCGGACTTGAATTTGTTTAGCGTTTGCATGGCTGAGCCCAAGGCAAGTTTGCCTTTCTTAATAGCTGCCTCGGCGGCACATTTACCGAGTGAGGAGCTTGAAATTTTTACCCCTAAATATTGGTACGAGCTAGTAATAGCGATTGGTTGGTGTCTGTAGTGGAAGATTTCGGATGAGGTGCGTCCCCCTTTTCTAAAGTGTATAATTTTGGTTTTTTCAGCGTTGACTACAAGCTTATTTTTGTCGCAGTAGCTTTCCAGGGTCAGCAATATTCTACGTAAGATAACTGGCGACCTTGCTAAAACTACCGCATCGTCGGCGAAAAAAAGCGTAAGGACATCACAAATGCCATCGACATTAATACCCTCGATACTTTCCTTTTTTAGATTTTGTTCGAAATCAGAGATAAATAAAACGTAGTCCAAACATAGACAATCTATCATGCCAGTCTTGTACTTGTTGCTGCAAGTTGTTTTTCTTGGTTGACGCAAGAAGAGCATCAGCTGCATATAGTAACGCCCAGGGAGGTGATATTTGTAGGTCATCGGTAATTGAATCAATAACTAATATGAACAAAAGAGGAGATAGAGCTGATCCTTGGTGAACGCCTACAGATATTGAAAATTCAGATGAAATTCCGGCAGCAGAATGTACTCGATTTTGGGATTTGCATACAGAAGTTTTACCCATATAATAAGTTACTCCGGCTAAGTGTTTTCTCAACGCATACCAAATAAGATCATGAGGAACGCGATCAAATGCCTTTTCTAAATGAAGGAAAGCCATATGAAGTGGAAGTTGATTTTCCCGGTGTTTTTCCATTAAAAGTCGAGTGGCATTAATTGCATCGGTGGTGCCACAGTTTTGAACGAACCCAGCTTGGTTTATCTTTAACCTGACTTTTTCACGAATTCGTTTATCTAGTACCCTTTCAAACACTTTAAGTGTGTGGGATAAGAGCCGAGTCGGCCTATAATTTGAACAATCTGCTGGGCTACCTTTCTTTGTCCATATGGGTACGGTTGTGCTCATTAGCCAGTCTGAGGGGACTCTCTTTTCCGTAAATAAATAAAAATTTTTAATTTTAATAAGAACCAGCACTGCTGATAAAGAACCAGGCTGTTCAAAATAAGAATGTTAAAATATTACAAACAATGAAATAATAAAACTGGTTTAAGTACCATTAAGTATCAAGTAATGAAAAATTTTTTCTTAAGAAAAAACATGTATACATATTTATAGATGAGGAGTCCAATTTAATTCATTATCAGCTCAATTATCATGTTGAATTCGATATTTAATTCATACATATAAAAAGTATGTAAAGCAGTGTCGGCCAAATTTCGATTTTCCTAGCTCATGTGCTTGAAAGGCCGAATTCTGCCGACGCAGTAGTCGCACACATATAGCGTATACCAATACGGGCGAAAACCGGTCGGTTGCGTTTGTGTGTGCAATAAACAAACCCTGTAGGAAATGTCAGTAGTGAATCTATACTCTTTTTCTACTGACCGCGTCAATGTCACTATTGACCGTTATACACGCCGCAATGATTTGCCGAATTGACATTTTATCATTGAATGGGACCGCACGCGAGCTTTTTTGCATTAGTCATTTTCAAGAAGAACAATTTCGAGTTTTGCATTTAATGTTTGTAAATTCGGCCACCTCTTTTATGACATTCCTGTCGAAGAGCATTAAAATGCCGGCTTGAGTTTCCGGCAGTATACACCAATGTTTCGATCAATGTTACTCAACTGCAGCTCAATTGGACTGCAGATTTCTACAATATCTTCTCTGAGTGCATTTTCAGCAGATATCTCATTCGGTTGTTGTGGTAGTTCGTTGTCGAGTTCATCCGCTTTTTCCTCAGTTGCAAAAAAATCAAGATCGTTGGCGTTGGCCATATTATGCAGGAAGCAACATGCTCTTATGAAGTGGCATAGTTTTTTCATTCCCCTCATTTTTGGGAACTTCTTAAATGGCCATTATCTTGGTCACCACATATTTGGAGCAGGGATAAGCTGCATCACCCAGCAAATAGTAATCTATAATATAACAGGTATATGGGCCAAAATTCTTTTTAATGCCTAAATTTCTGTCTCTATCAATGAAATTCAGTTTTCATGAAGGAGCAAATCAAATTAATAACAAATTAATTTTAGCAAAAAAATTATTCATAGCAAAATAAAACACTCTAGTCGACTTGAAAAAAATCAAATATTACCAAAACTCCATTTTGTTTACTCGCAAATTGCAGTAACATTGTTGTCTTCTTTGGCAAGACAAGACAAGACAAGACAACAATGTTACTGTAATTTGCGAGTAAACAAAATGGAGTTTTGGTAATATTTGATTTTTTTCAATTCGACTAGAGTATTTTACTTTTTTATTAATAAATTTTTTGTTAAAATTAATTTGTTATTAATTTGATTTGCTCCTTAATGAAAAATGAATTTCATTGACAGGGACAAAAGTATAGGCGTTAAAAAGAATTTTAGCCCATATGTCTTATAATTATACATTTTGTCAAAGCCTTACCACCACAAAATGCTGCCAAGTTTTGGTACCGTGGAGAGTTCTTGAACACCCAACTGTCGTGAGAGGATCCGGGGAATCCCACAAAAATGTTAATACATTTTTTATTTTCATCACAAACAGCTTGCATTTGGATTGTTATATTGCCTTTGCGGTCGATGTAGTCGTCCTTACATTTTGCTGCTGGATCAATCACGATGTGGGTCCCATCTTTACAACCTATTAACCCAATACAGACCGGAATTTTTTCTTTTTTTTCGAATTTCGTGTTTATTATGCTTTTCGGACGAAAGTTCAATAGCAAATGTCCAAGTGAAGTCAATGTTAGACGCGCCAAACATTTCTCTACAAAATAAAACCATCGAATGTGTGGCAATGTGAATTTGTTCATGTATGAGTGAGGATTGTCCGAAAAACTGAAGCATGACAAAGTGATGCCATATGGCATCAATGTAGTATAATGGGTTAAATAAAAAATTTTACACTTGTAAAAATTGAAATATCAGCACATGGTGTTTTTGTTTACCTATAACTTTTGGAAAACCACATTTAGCGGAAAAGAAGTAAGCCGACTCCTGCTTTTTTATTTCATTCGGCCATTTTATGAAGTCCGGGCTCCAGCTAAAAAATTTTGAGTCGGCTTTATTACCCTGCTCACGGTTGAAACGGCCAAGTTGAAACGGTCAGACAAATCGCGAAAGCTGCAGGCCTTATGTCTAGCAAACAACCAAAATACAGCCATATTTGTTGTATCGGGTCGAAGATTTCTAAACCATTCGCTTTGCTCATTTTTTTCCGACAAACTTTTATACAAATCGCGCAAAATTCTGAAAGGCTGGCGAAACTCTTTTTCCGTGTATGATGGCACGACTTCTTCCATATAATTTTTATGCTGTTTCTCTTTTGTTTTTTATTTTGCTCAACAGCAAGCACCAACTTATCCATATCCGAGTCCTCCTCTAGTATGTTAAAGACCTCGTCGTCTTCAGATTCACTCGACGTATCTATTAGCTCTGCAACGACCGCCTTCACCATTCCCTCGTTTGCCTATGCTCCGTCACTGTTTGTCTTTAGAAGGAATAATTGCTAAAGTAAATACTGAAGGTAAAATTATTTTATATATTTACTTCGTTTAATACGTTCTGGAAATCCATTTATTAGCTTTTTTTGAGGTTAGGAAATTTTCACTTTTTCAAACTGTTCACTTTCTTTAAATTTTTGTTTAAGGGTAAACCTCTATCGGACACACCCTCTTCTAGTCCCAGAATGAGCGTAAGTGGGTGAGCTAATTTAAACTTGTACTTTATTGTTGTCTGCGTTAAGTCCTCAATCTGATCGCTGCACTACCATAGGTTAGTTAGCTATATGGTTAAGACTCTCGCTTAGCAACCGCGTGGGTAGGGGTTCGATCCCTGGATTGGGTTGGAAAGCATATGTTTTCAATAACCTTAGTTTTTTTACACGTTTATATATTAAATTTTGTTTAGTAGTTAACTTTGAAAAAAATAATAAGTTGTTCTTCACAATTAATTTGTTTTTTATGGTTTATTTTTCAATAAAAAATTCTTTGATATGAAAAATTCTATACACATGTTTCACAAAAGCTTGAGCAACCACAAACTCAAGTCAGCGTTTTGATCAACGGGTTTAACTTGCTAGTTAAGCGTCATGGTCAAGACACCGATTTACCAACCCAGAGTTCTGCGGTTCGAGGCTCGGACGAGGCGAGAAAATCAAAAAAGAACTAATTATAATGTTTTAACAAAAAGATTTCAAAAAACAAAACAGCCAAAATAAACAAAACAGATCAAAATGAAAGAAATTTTTTGAATTTTTTTAAATAAAAATAAATATTAAAATGAAAAAAACTGACCCTCATTCAAAGGCATAAAGACTTACGCGCAACCAAACCCACACGGTTTGAAAAGAGACCGGTTGATTTTCAATGACAGCTCTTTGGTAAAAGAGGTGAGTTGAATGTATGGAAACGCGACCGGTGTTGACCGCGGTCGACCGAGTGTCAGTCCCATTTGCCACAGGGTAACTAAATATGGGTATTTTCCCAAAAAAGTAAACCTGCACGATAATAGATAGAAACAAAATTACCATTTTCCACATTCTTCAATTCGGGACTTGATAAAGTAACTTTCACGTCCGTTTGGAAATACCCATATGTATATGTTATAGTCAAACCCCGAAGCTCCGCCAATCCTAGGTTTGCCTAGTCAAACCTCAGGTTTGACTTGAAGGCTTAGTCAAAGTCCGAAACAATATATTTATTCTACCTTTGACTAACGAATTTTGGTCAATCCTAGGATAGACTAGTTTGGCCAGTAAAACGCCGAAACTCAATTTTATGAATTCGGGGTTTGCCCAGTCAAACCTAAATTAGGTATGAAAATGTGTTAGCTTATTAGATAGGTATAATAACATCATATTTTTTAGTGTTAATGCTTAATGTTTCAATCAGGGACCGTAATAATGACTTTTAGATTAAAAATCAAAAATGAAATATAAAAATAAATCTTTTTATTGATTTTTATCAGGGACCCAAAATAATAATTATTTTTGAATTTTGATTTTTAAAAGTCGATATAAAATAATTTATATTTTAAAAATTAGTATTTAAGTGTTATTCTTAGAGTTTTATTTTTTGATCAAAAAACAAAAATTAATTCTCAAGTTTTATTTTTTGATCAGGAAATAACAATTATTTTTCGAGTTTTATTTTTTACTCAGAAGATAAAACTTATTCTAAGGGTTTTAGTTTTAACTCAGTAAATAAAAAATGCTTTTAGAGTTTTATTTTTTGCTCGGATGATAAAAATTATTTTTGGAGTTTTATTTTTTACTCAGAAAATAAAAATTATTTTTCTAGTTTTTTGTTTTACTCACAACATTATGCAAACACAAGTATTATGCAAATATTTTTTGGATTTGAATTGTGGTTGCCGATTTCGCATCTGGCCTTTTTCATTTCCTCGTGTTCATCATCATCCGACTCTTCATCACTTATCCTATTTCAGGCGTTATCTTGAAGAAAGTGGTAATATACTTATGAAAGAGTTTAATTTTTCTGAGTAAAAAAAAAAAACTCAAAAACCAATTTTTATTTTTTGAGTAATAAATAAAAATCTAAGATAAATTTTTATCTTCAGAGCAAAAAATAAAATTCGAAAAATAATTTTTATTTACTGAGTAAAAATTAAAAATCTAAAAATAAGTTTTATCTTCTGAGTAAAAAATAAAACTCGAAAATTAATTTTTATTTCTTGATCGAAAAATAAAACTCTAAGAATAAGATTTATCTTCTGAGTAAAAAATAAAACTCAAAAAATAATTGTTATTCTCTGATTAAAATAATAAAACTCTTAAAATAATACTTAAATTGTAATTTTTAAAATATAATTTATAACAGTTATGGTCCCTGATTTTTATTTAAAGAAACCGAAATAAAAATCATTTTGCTATAGCGCTGCTCATTACTCATTTTCTTCATAATGATTTTTTTGGTTGAAAATCAATGCCATAAGGCTACAGTTCTGCTAGAAATACCTGCGGAAATTCCTAGGCTATTTCGCTTAACTCAAAAGAGGAAATTTTGAATTAATGATGCAGATTTATTCGTTATATACAGCTTTATATTATGTTAAAATTTGATATCAATATCTTTAAATATATGAAAGTTAAATTACACTCTGTTAGTTCACATGTAAACGTCTGAAAACCCAAAACTTTAAATGCGTTTTTCTCGAAACTTGATTTTTTGAGTTAAGGGCCCTCTCCAGCTCTATAAGAAATCTGAGCAGAAATTTTTCATATATTCCTGCAAGGAAAAATAGTATCATAATTGGAATTTTCAGTGCAAGATTGGCAATCAGCTGTCTTCCGTCAATTTGAACGCGTTGGAGCGAAGCAATTTAAAAACTTTGCAAAATGGATTACTATTTTTAAGTAGAGGAAGGGCGGTACACCTAATAGTTTTTTGCCGCCAACAACTACAATTTTTATCTGATTAAAATACTGTTGAACTATTGATATAATATGAATGTTAGGCACACACTACGTTAACTGTTTAAGCGTTGGGGCTCCTTGTTTTTGACATATTTATCTATATATAAAAAAACTCGAAGATCGGCAATTGCAAAATTTGGAGGGTAATGTGGTACACCAGGTCTGTTAATGTGGTATAGTATACCACAACACCTGTAATTAATTTTTTTTTCTAATAAATAAGTTGTGGTTTATGTTTTATTTATTTATTTATGGTTTTAAAAAGATAAAAGATTAGTTGCAAGAATTGCAAAGAAAAATGGCACTGCGATTTGGAATACATTTTTCATGAGTCCAAACGAGCTCGCTATAATAACTGCATCGTCCCCATAGGCTTTATCGCAATAACTACACACAGCTTCTTTTGTTGGTTGAAAATCCGAAAATTCCTCACCTGTTGTGTCATTTAATATTATGTTTTCGCCACTATCGGTAGCCTATACCACAATACCCGCACTCGTGTTGATTCAAAGAAATACTGATTTTCAAGAAAGTATTAATTTTTTTTAAACTACGATTTATACCCTCCTTTAAGAAAACAGTTTCTTGTTACATAAATGTAAGCTTCATGAAGTTTAAAAAATTTTTAAAATTAAAAAATTCAGTTTTTAGTTGAGCTCAAAAAAAAAAACACGAACACACTTCCACGCAGTTTCTTCCCAACTGATTTATAGCATGACTTGCAAAAATAAAAAACTGTCTTGCTTTCATAGTTCTATTAAAACCTGAAGCTATTAGGCGTAGTTCCGTTAACGCTGTGTGTTTAGTTAAAGAGAAAAGCTACTATACCACATTACCCGCCTATACCACATTACCCGCCCTTACTCTATCATTTTTATATACATTTATATACATATATACAAATGAAGATTTTTACTTAATTTCAGGGAAGAATTAGAGGACATCGAAATGCTATCGGAGATGGGAGTCATTTTGGCGGAAATATTGTTAGCCGACGAATTGGGAGTCGAAAGGAATCGGCGAGCGCGCAAATATCGAGTTAACCCATATCTTGCAAGGAGAAATATCGAGGGTACATGACAAATTTTTTCTTTTATAATATTTTCTAATAAAGTTTTTCCCTTTTTTTATTTTAGGACGGTTCACAACGGACTTTGAACATTTAAAGCAATCGCCTGAATTGTTTTTGGAGAACTTCCGTATGACACCAGAAATGTTCGAAGAGCTTTTCGAGTTATTTGAATCGCATATACGGCGCAAGCGAAACAGTCGACCAAAAGACTTCATTCCCGAAAAGGCAAAGCTTGCTATAGTTCTGGAGTAAGTGCCTCGAATACTTCCTTATGTATGTAATAAACGTTTCGTCTCCGTTTTAATAGGTACATGGCTTCGGGTGACTTGCAGCGCCACATTAGTTCCTGCTACAGGATAAGCAAGCAACACTTATCCAGAATAATCCCAAAGGTGTGTAAAGCAATATGCCATGTTTTGAAGGACGAAGTGGGAAGAAGATGCATTTGCAGAAGTGGCGAGCGGATTTGCACATAAATGGAACTTTCCCAACTGTGTCGGAGCTATTGATGGGAAACACATTCCAATAAGGGCACCCCCACGAAGTGGAAGCATATTTTATAACTATAAAGTAAGTTTTGCATCCGTAATATGGAAAGCACGTTCGTAAATACATAAATCTTTTCTTTCTAGGGTTTCCACTCTATAGTTTTGCTAGCAATATGCGATGCAGATTATAAATTTACGTATTTGGACGTGGGAGCTTACGGAAGCGAGGGCGACTCTGGAATTTTTATGCTTTCGCAATTAGGAACGGGTATCATGAAAGACACCATGCGTTTTCCCCTTGATGCTTTTGTTGGTGATGCGAAACTGCCGTTCTTCCTAGTTGGAGATGACGCAATCCCACATTCAAAGCGGATAATGAAGCCTTTCAGCAAAAAATTGCTTACCCGGGAAGAAAAAATATTTAATTATCGCTTGAGCAGGGCTCGAAGATGTATCGAGAATGCTTTTGGGATACTAAGTGCACGATGGGCCCGTTTACGCAAAGTGCTTTTTTGTTCACCAAGTACCGCACAATGTTTGACTACAGCATGTTGCCTATTGCACAATTGGCTTATTAATAAAAGCCGTCAGACGTATTGCCCTGAGGTATTTAGTGGAACCGAGAGGGAAGGGTTATGGATTGAAGGCGGCTGGGAACGCATGGCGTCAGAATCGAATGAATGCCAGCTGTTGGTTTCGAAGCACGGACGACCTGCTGACTATGCCAAACATGTTCGAGAACCTGTAATGGCTTATGTCAACTCCCCGGATGGATCTGTTCCGTGGCAAAATGATGCTGCTTTCATTTAAATGTACTCGATTTTTTGATTCACTTAAGTAAAAACTGAAGTGTCTTACTTTCGCATTTTTTTTATTAAAAAACTCATTGTACTCAATTCAGTAACTTAAAAACTAGGTAAAGTATAACAAAAAAAAAAACACTTCAAAAAACTAATTTCAATTAAAATATAAATTTAGCACCAAAAACGAAAGGTTAAATGCAGTGATTAATGCTAAAATCACAACAGCTAAAATGGGGGGTCCCTCTGTATTGCGGTTCGAAAATGAATGCGTTGCTAAAGCTCATTTTAAAATGCAAGTAAAATGGTTTTTTTAAGTTTATTGATTCCTAAATTCAAATTGCAAGGTTCAGAAATGAATTTCCAACGCTTAGAAACGAAACGAGTTCAAAGGACCGTTCCAAATGCAATTCAAAATTAGCTTTCGCATCGCATTCATTTTCGAATCGCAATACAGAGTGACCCCCCAGTTAAATGCAATAGTCTGTAAGCAGCATAAGGCACAAGTTGGAAAAAAATAGATTTAAGTTTTCACTTATACATTTTCTGACGCTCCTCATCAATTGTTTTTAGTAAATAAGAATTTATTTCCTCACAGGCTCTTTCAGCTACGTCCTCAGGAAGTTTTTGCAATAGCCAATCGAATGTAGCTAATGGCCCTTTAAATTTTGATTGGTTTCCCATCGCCTCTGTTCTAGATTCTTGCAGTTTCTTGTGGGTTTCTATTAAACTTCCAAGCTGCGTTATAAGACCAGCGTGTCTTTCGGCGTGGCTTTCAGTTTTTTTTTTTTCGCTCCTGACGAAGTTGATGCTGCCTACCAAAAATGATACAAGAAATAAGTATAAGTACCTGTCGCCCCCGCATTTGCTTAATGCTTACATAGTAGCTATACTGAGAAGTTGAATCACTCATTTCTAGTGACTCGTCAAGATCACTTTGAAGCGACTGGAATGTTCTGCAAATATAAACTGAATAAGTCATATGAATTCCATAATGAAATATTTTAATTTTTTAATAATTTCTTACTTTCTTTACTGCGATGTGTTTGGCAGAAAATATAAGTCCTCCGCGAACTCCCAGTCTAAATTATCATTTTCTAGATGGGGCTCATCTAGTGCTTCCCCACCAGGATCTCCACTCTTCGCTTTGCGGCTGGCTTTTGTATGGTAGCGGTAGCTTTCACGCATACTGGTCCATGCCGACTTGCATTCATTTGCTATATGTCAGAGAGAAATAGGTTATGCTTTGCTTTGCTTTGCGTTCAGTAACTTTAGCTTAAATTCTTACCAGGCCGTTCGACAACCTCACTTATTTCCATCCAAGCCTGCTCGACCGCATCTTTTCTGGAATGAAGTTTGTCAGTCACGTCCCATATATTCAGATGCTGCCTAATTTAAGCAGCCAATCTCTTTTTGAGCTCCGCTGTAAAATTTTGCAGCCGCTTCTTGTTTTTCTTCTCAATTATCTCAATGTCTCCCATGTTTGAGTACTAAAATTACACATTCAACATTATTCAATTCATTATGTTTCTTTTCACTTACCTCTTCTGTCAAATTTTCTTCCAGAAAGAAGGACATTTTTAATGTTTCTGGCGCAAAACCTGGGTTACCATGTTTCTTTTATGTCAAAAAAACGTATTAAAAAATTTACTACTTTTTTATTCAGCTAGAGACTATTAACAGGAATTTTTGGCCAGAAAAATTTCTGAAGCATTTCTTCAGCTTTTTTTATATGAAGTTTTGCATTTCTGACAGAGCTGCAGATAGCCCTTTAATCCAGAATTCCTTTAAGGCTGCGATTTTTTTCATGAATATTTTCATGCATGAGGTAAATTCCACTTGGGTATATTTTGAAGGCGGGAAAACATATGCAACGTATTTGCTTAAAACGAAATCAATCGTTTTAGAAATTGGCTTTGCAGACTTAGAACAACTCTCGGAAAAGCCCACAACTCCAAAAAACAAAACTTTGATATAATATGAAATCTAATTTTCAATTTTTAATTCAATTCAAATCAGCCTTTCACGTCAGGGTTGCCGGTACAAATTTCATGATACTTTTTTATAAACAGCGTAAGCGGGGTATATTAGTTTGTGCAAATCTTGTAACAGGGAGAATTAAGCTCCGGAGATATAGAAAAATATATATAGAAATGATCAGGATCAAAAACTGAATCGATTTAGACATGTCCGTCGGACCGTCTGTCCGTCTGTCCGTCCGCCCGTGGTCGGATCTCCTCCGAAACGGCTGAACCAATGAAGTTGAAATTTGGCACACATGTATATTGGGGTCCGAGTATGATCCTAAGTAACAATGGGAGACATCCGCCCACTGCCACGCACACAAATGAATTTATTGTGTTTTCAGTAAAATGCTTGTAACTTGCGAATAACTCAACACATTCCATTGATATTTGATGTGCTGGTTGGCTACGAAAAAGGAAATATCCTGGGAAAAATGGACGCCGTTCTCCTCGAGCCACGCCCACAAATAAGGGCTTATCGTAACTTGTGAAGTAAAAGGCATAGAAGCTTCAAATTCGCAACATAGGTTCACCAAGGCGAATGAAAGGTGTAGGGAAATATTTTATGTGGCTTCCACTGCCACGCCCATAAATAGAGAAGCAAAACATAGTGCGCTCATAATGTAGGGACGCTGGGTATTTCAAAGTCGGGCTTGACCAACTTTAGCTTTCTTACTTGTTTTTTCGTTTGCGAATTAGCCTAGAAATTTCGGCAGGTATTTCTAGCATCACTGTAGCCTAATGGCATTGATTTTCAACCAAAGAAATCATTATGAAGAAAATGAGTAATGAGCAGCGCTATAGCAAAATGATTTTTATTTCGTTTTTTTCAAATAAAAATCAATAATAATATATATTTTTACATTTCATTTTTGATTTTTAATCTAAAATTCATAAATATTACGGTCCCTGATTGAAACATTAAGCATTAAAACTAAAAAATATGATGTTATTATTCCTATCTAATAAGCTTACACATTTTCATACCTAATTTTGGTTTGACTGGTCAAACCCCGAATTCATAAAATTGAGTTTCGGCGTTTGACTTTTAGATAACATGAAAAGTTTTTCTCAAAAATATCGCGAGTTCTGAAAAGAAAGTGGGTGGTCCTGAGAAGGACCGTTTATTCTTCTGCTCCAGTGCTGCCATCGTTCTCCGCGCCACTGCTCTAGCCGGCATCAAAAAAGGCGAGCTCTTCGTCTTCATGATGCATTACTTCCCTTACTGGTTGGTAAAGGTCTAATGCTTGAAAAATTCCAGCAACGAATCCGCTCTCATCAGCTTACACTTCCGCAAAAACATAAATTTCACAAAATATCCGCAAAAGAAATTCTTCTTTCTTGAATATTTTGGCAAAAAACCTTCGAGTGTCGCCACATGGATTCCACCGTGTTGGTATGAGCTCCAGTCTCCGCGTCTATGAAGGTTTTGTTGTGGTTCACTGTTAAGTGAATATCTACTGCTTCATGGTCGGGATGAGCGTGTTGATGTCCCGCTTCTCCACAGGTTAGAAGAAGCTGGCGTCACTTTCCCTCGCAATGCCTCGAAAGACCCATGGACCTTCGACCCGGTGGCCCTTGTGGTACTTTTTTATATTATTTTTAAAATTATTTATTATTTAATATAATGGTGATAGGCACACCAAGACTTAAGCCTTTTATAGCGCCAGGCAACAATAATAGTCAACTAAAAAAAAAAAAAAAAAAAAAACCCAAAATAATTTATATAACTTAAAATAACATTGAAAAACACTAACATAAGATTGAATAACATACTTAAAAACAATTTCAAATCACGCTTTAACCTAGAAAGACTATCAATACTATGAACATGCACATTCAAAGTGTTCCACGAGCGGAATGCAGCAACAAAAAATAAGCGGGACGAGTTTAAAGATATGTACCTTGGAACGATACGCTGATTAATTCTGCTCAATCTGCAAAACACAAGCTTTTTGTACAGTTGAGGAGGAGTTTTGAAATGTATTATTTTATGCAAAATAACCACATTCCGGTACTTAAGATAGTCCGTTAGACTCAATCCGAGTACTTTCCAGCTCCATTGGGAGACATGATCATATCGATGCAGACCAAAAACACACTTGGTGGCAAAATTGAATGCTACAAATATCTTATGAAGCGAAATGGAGTCTAACTTAGAAAAAACCATGGGGATGTATTTTATGTGCGGCACAACCAACATTTGTACCAGGTTCTTTCAAGTTTTAATTGGCGTGAAGTCAGCAGAAAACCACAGGTTACGTAAAATATTAAATAGTCTTTTGACAACTTAATTTAAATGATCAACACAGGTCATATGAGAGTTAAGAATATAACCAAGATGTGAGTCGTTACGTACGATTTCAAGTTGAGTGTTATCAATTAAAAGGGGTGAAATTTCATATTAATCGATATATATTTTAAGGATAGGAAGAACTTTCGACTTAGCGTGGTTAATTTTGAAACAGTTAGCTTTAGTCCAGTTCGACAATACTTAAAGGTCCTCACTAAGTCTGAAAGATAGATACTATCTCAGCCCAGATCCGCGTGATATACGCAAAACTAAATAATCAGCATATCAATAGACACTGCAGCTCTTGAAAATAGAAAAAACATCATTAGGGAAGATAATGAAGAGCAGAGGTCCAAGGATTGAACCCTGCGGAATCCCAGAGTGGATATTGCGGAAATTAGACATTTCTGAGTCAATTTTGACTCGCTGCATTCGTCCAGAGTGATAAGATTGAATTAATCTGACGTATAAACATTTCAGCTTACGAAAAGAACACTGTCAAAATCCTTCGAGAGATCAAGAAGGCACATAATCGTAAGATTCCCGTTGTCATTAGAACACTGTCATAACAACAGTTGAGCAACTGTATCCTGGCCTAAATCCTGATTCGGAGCAAAGAGGCAATAGTCAACAAAATGTTTATTGATTTGCCTGGCCATCAGATTTTCGCAGACTTTAGGGAGGCAAGGCAAAATACTTATCGGTCTTAACCCTAGAATTGTAAACATAGCCTGTGAGGCGAAGCAAATTTTTTTTTTTTTGCGATATTTCCTGAACGCTTACTCGTATTAACGCGTTGTATGTATATAAAATATGAAAAAAATGAATAGATTTTGTTAAATTTTGTTATTAGACATGCATTAAATCTAATATTGTTTAAAAATATTGTTTTTATTTGAATTGATCGTTTTCTAAAAGCGCCTATCAGGCGAAGGTTACCATTACAGAGAAAAAAAATATGTTTACCATTCTAGGGTTAAGTCAGCCAGTTCAGTTCCACAGTTCTTCTTAGCCACAGAAACAACAATACCCAATTTTCAACTAGAAGGAATTTCAGACGGTGTAAGGCAAAAGTTTATAAGATGGGTCAAAGGGCTTAAATTATAAGGCATGGCAAACTTATAAATTTAATTGGCACTTCATCTACTCTAACAGAATTAGAATGTATCTTCCGAACACAGTCCCCAACCGAACTGTTTTTGGTGTAAACTTACTGTTGAGTGTATGTGGATGTGATGTATGCCAATGTAAAGTGTAGGTGAAAGTGATATGTGCCAATGGTAATTGTGTATATGTGTGTGGTCGAATCCTTCTGATTTTCAAATGTTTAAGTGGACTATACAATGATGTACTTTACTTTGACTCGTCCAGAAAGAGTCGAGTTCTTTATTGGTATACCTTCTTCGGTGGAGCTCCGGAACGAAAGTGATAAAGTAAATCTGAACGCAAGCCGAGCTTACCTCTCGCCGCGAAACAATAAGTGTTATACTTCGACCGGTATAAAACTTGTATTCCCCTCTATTCTACATTTCAACTCACTCGAAATTTTCCAATACTAGCAACTTTTGCATTTTGTGTTCCGTTCCGTTTCGATCAATGTTCGAAATTTACGATTTAGTGTATTCTACATTTCAAACGTTGTTCAGTTTTCCCACGTTGAAAATTGTGTGCCGTAAACGTTTCAATTTATATTTTCGTGGCTTTAAATATAAAATGTAAGTAAAATAATGCAAATAAAAGTAGCTGGTGGTGCTTGTAAAATAAATGAAATTGTTCAATATTTGATGTTCCAGGTCAAAAACGACGACACCCCAGCAATATGAAAAGCTAGCCGAAATGATGGCAACAGAGGGGTTCCAAAAACGACCGAAAGAGGAAGTCCAGGCTTTTTGGCAGAAGGTTGCAAATGCACTGAATGCACTTGGTCCACCATCAAAAGACCCCAATACATGGAGGAAGGTAAGGATTTACTGAAAATGCATGAAATTTGTACCATTATAGGAACGATATTTTACAGGTGTGGGTTGACTGGAAGTGCTACATAAAACGCAAGCTACGAAGCAACAAACAAGAAATGATGAGTACCGGCGGAGGCCGTTGTTGTTTGCAGCGCATAAGCCCACTTGAGGAGAAAGTAATCGTACTGACGGGTTTGACAACATGTACAAGTAGAATAAGTGGTGCGCTGGATTTTGGCCATAACGTGGAGGATAGAGAAAACGTACAGCCTTCCGATGGAATCGAAATTTCTACTGCGGATTCAGATCCTGTGCTTTCAACCAGCAGAGCAAGTAGCCATCACAGAGGCACAAATTTGGAGAAGACATCTTCTTTACTGAGGGAGCAAATAAATTTGCAAACAGAATTTTATGCTGAAACACGAAGATATAACGAGGTTCAAATAAATAAAATGGAAGAACTGGGGACATATTTGCGGGGCATTAATCAGTCTCAGGAAAAGTTAGCGGACATTGCAGCGAAGCGACTTCAAGAAGAGCAACGCCACAATAATGTCAAGGAAGAACTGCTAAAGCAAAAGCTTGTAATAAAGATGCAGATATTACAGCTGCAGCAACAGCAACAGCAACATTACAATCACGATTTCGATATGGATTAAAAAGTACCTAATAAATTTTTGGTAGACTGCATTAATTTCATATAAATGTTTTTATTGTTTTAAAAAGAATTGCGTATGTTGTCTCGAATATGACTTGCTATGGAAGCGTAATCACTGCTATTTTCTTCCTGTTCCTCCTGAAGGCTTTCTTCATCAACTTCATTTTCGTCAAAGTCTTCCACTCTGTAGTATATGCATATATTGTGGAGTGCAAATGCAACGTTTATAATTTTACTGGCTTTCTGGGGAGATTAATGCAGTTCCCGAGCACCCAACAAACATCGAAATCGGTTCTTCAACACTCCAATCGTCCGCTCTACAATGTTCCTAGTTCTGGAGTGTCGGATGTTGTTATTGCTTTGCTGGCTGCCTGCATTTACAAACCGATATGGAGTCATAAGCCAGGGCTCTAAAGGATACCCTGCATCACCTGTTCAACAAAACAAAATTATTCCAAGCTGACTTATATAAAAGTATATAAGTAAATACCTAACAACCAGGTGTTTCTTTCACCTTCCTGATATCGCCGCTGCATATGAGACCTCAACTTGCTTAGACTCCATACATTCGAGTCGTGATTGCATCCTGGATATCTCGAATCAATGTTTCTTATACGCATTTTGTTATCGCACACCTAATTAAATTCATCCAATTGGTGAAACTAATTATTTAAAATTATGGTATTGATATCATTGCAATGCAATGCTTACCAACATAGCATTGATGCTATAAAACCCTTTTCTATTATAATACGGAAAAGGTTCTTCAGATGGCTTGATTATTTTGATATGTGTGCCATCAACGCACATTATGGCACCTGGGAAGCCGTTGTTTTCATAAAATTCTTGCTTCGCTTGATTTCTTTCCCCTTCATTGTGTTGAAATTTTATCCATTGAGGGCAAAGCTTTCGTTGCATTACTTTAACAAAACTAGAGAGTGACTTTGACACAGTTGACTGACTCATTCCGACATTAAAATCGCCACCAACTCCATGCTGATAACTCCCTTCTGCAAAAAACCTCAAAGCAGCCACTACTCGGTTAAGCGGTGTTAACGATGTCAACGTATTTGCTCTACTCTCTTCTGCAAAAATATCTAAAACATGTTTGAAAGCATCCTTGTTAAGCCTAAAGTTTTTTTTGAATCTACAGAAGTAAAGAAATCTAGTTAAAGGTAGATACTTTAACACTTTGACGATGAATTTCTTACAAAACTTCATTCATCTCAAACGGATTATACATTTCTCTCAACCTCCGTCTTTGTATGTTATCAGCAACATTGCTATCCTCCTCACTAAGTAATGAAGCCGCGGCTATTGATTCCATTGTGAATATTTCCACTACGACTAAAATCAAACTAATTTAAATCATCTAACGGCACGGCCTGCTATTTTTTGTTTCAATTCCACACATTCCACAATTTCGAAAAAAATTTATTTCTTCTTCTTCTCCTTTCGATTTGGGCGGAACTCAGAATACCCAATTTCGAATATGGCGGAGCGGAAGGCGGGAACGTAATCGAAATGTAGAATAGGGGGGATTATATAGTACTAAAAATGATGCATTAGGAGCCTTCTCTTTCTAAGGGTATCGATGTTGGTTTTGATCCTACTGTTTTGATCTCAGCATTTACGCAGGCCGTGCAGTATTCTGCAGCAGAGAAAAGAAAAATAGAAAATTACCGGCAACAATTCCCAGAAGAAAAATAAGGATCCCAAGCGAAGTGCTTAACATCAGATGCTGTAAAGAAGGAATAAATAAAGAAACGTTTGCATATGGGTAAGTGCATTTGTATTTAAATTCAAGAAAAACCAATTCAATTAAAAATATTTGTTTGTTTGTTTATATATATGAACCGGATAGTACCAATCCAAGCACCGTGTTTTGCCTGAAAGACTCGTCGGCTTGTCTTGCGCTGGGCGCACGCCGTTAAGGAGGAGCTTCGGATAAAAATCGAAACCTAAGACGACAGTAACTGGTGTACTCTCAAAAAAGCCCAGATCCGCTAAGATTAAATTGCGAAAGGAAGTCGCGATTGCGGGACATATTGCTTGCGATGGCGATTTAAGGTTAATTTTGTCGCAAACGTGAAAAATGCGCTGGATTTTCACATCCTAATCGTGTCCGACTCTGATAATGAGGCTGCAAAGGACTCCCTTGTCCACTGATGTCTTCGAGATATGCAGATCCTTAAACACACTGGCGGTCACTCGATTAATAGGACTACATTGATCCACGGGCGCTCTGACAAAATGAAAAGGGCTCCACACTTGCAGCCGGATCTACGCAGTTGGCATTAATATGGCCTTCTGCTAACAAAAGAGCTGCCTAAATTGGTCGTTTAGCTGCCCTCTCTCCGAGCCACTCATGCATGTGCAGCAAGGTGTGGTACTTTTGCAGACGCCAGTGGAATGGTTATGCGGGAGGCATTTTAGGCAAAAGCGCAACGCATGCACACCGCGACGGATTCGGCACGCGAACTCATGCATAGACCAATCTTTAGGCCATGGATTTTTTATGTCGATGCCCGTTGTTTGGCAGGTTTATCGACGAATTTGCAAACGACGTTGTTTGAGGCTGCCTCTGTGGCGTTACTAGACATTTTTTGTTGTTGTTGCGGAATACTGTGATACGGAATTCGGAATCTAGGAGCGTGATAGAACAAGAAAAAAGGAAAGAAGGGATGTTTTTGAGGCGGATGGCTGACTAATTTGACGATAGGCCGTGTGACAATGCCTTTCTCCGTACGAACATCTGCCACTCGAACGCGTCCGTCACGGCCTTCGTATAGCTTTACAACCCGACCCAAGCGTCATGATGTCACGGGTAAGTTCTCATCTTTTATAACGACGAAAGAGTAGACTACAAAATTGTCTTGCCCTTGTTTCCACTTAGTACGCTTATGTAGTTCGAACAAAAAATCATTTTTCCACCGACCACAAAATATTTGATTATGCGCTTTCAGACGCTGCCAACGATTTATAATGGATAATGGCTTTTCATCGATATGTGGCTTATGGGCCACCTATTAGGAAATGTCCCGGAGCAAATGCCGCAAAATCCGAACGATTTTCTGACGTTGAAGGGACGAAATTTAAACAGGCTTCAATGCGAACAAGAACTGTTGTAAATTTTTTGAAGGTCAACTTACATGTACCGATCACTTTAACGAAATGGACTTCAAACTGCGAATGCCAACTTCCTTAAGCCCTCTCATATGAGATGCTCCGGGGGCAATAAAATGTCACACAATTTTATGATGAACCTGCTGTGTAAGTATAGCATCCTGTGAGGCGTTTACGAACTCGGCATACAATTGGCATACAAATTTTTACCATTGTCGGAGTTAATATGGCTTGGACAGCCCCGGCTTTCGACAAACCGATTGAAAGGCGCTAGAGAAGCCGGAGTGGAGAGGTCAGAGACAGCCTCAAGATGAATTGCCTTTATCGCAAAACAAACAAAACACAATCATAACCTTTTGTTTCAACTCTCGAACTGCCGGCTGCACTTTTAATATCAAAGGGGCCGGCGATGTCAATGCCAATATGGAGGCATGGCCTATTCAATATCACACGCTCAGGAGGAAGATTGCCCATCACTTGTGACCTCAATTTGCTCTTTTGTAAAATTTTGTTCAAATTAATCTCAGAACGAGTGCATTTCCACTATGAAGCGAAATTCTATTATGAAAGCGCACTCAAAGTCGGGATAGCTGACAATTATAAGGAATCATAGTCAGTGGCGTGTCTAGAGAAATACTGCTTTGATAGTGCTTATATTTTCCACAGTGGTATATTGAACAATTATAAGACATTAACCCAAAAAATTTTGGGGGGGGCTAGAGGAAGTTTAGAGAGTTATGGACCAAAAACCAAAAAAATCCGAAATTTTCATACCGTCCGATTTTGATGAAAATTTATATATAGAATAAGTGAAAAATTCTAAGAATATTAGCATTAAATTTTTTTCAAAAAACTGGTCCTTTCTGGACCAGTTTGGAACCAGACCCTAACTAGACTAGTTGTAATCGGTTTCTTGAAAATATTTTGACGCCAAAATTCTTAGCATGTTTCGCTTATTCTATATATAAATTTTCATCCAAATCGGACGCCATAAATTTTTCGGATTTTTTTGTTTTTGTCCATAACTCTCTAAACTTCCTCTAGCCCCCCCCCCCCATAAATTTTTGGGTTAATGTCTTATAATTGTTCAATATACCACTGTGGAAAATATAAGCACTATCAAAGCAGTATTTCTCTAGACACGCCACTGATCATAGTCGGATGTGTAACACTATATGAGAGACTAGGACTCGGGGCTAATCTTCTGTTAACTCGCACCAAGTCATCCCTTTCGAGAAATGGATTAAGATTCAATAAAGAACTAGATAGAACTAGATTCGTATTCTGTTGCATAATTTTTCCGCAGAGCTAATCGACAAAGCTGCGTTTGAAATTCCGTCGTTTCGCGCCTAGATTAAGTGTCTTTAGGGGAACTGACAACAGATTTCTGCGTAGGATGCATATTTCTCACAAAACGGTACACATACCTCAGAAGTCTAACGGCTCGAGAAAAATCCGAAAATAGCTCGAGGATATCTTCCATCACGTCCACGGTAGCAGAATGCGTTCGAAACGGCTTCCTCTCTTCATTTGTCTTAAAGGATAAAGTGGTCTAAAGGTGAAGGCAGGCACGCTGGCCCATGCCACCACAAATCATTAACCCTTAAGTCACAAGCATTCACTCCACGCCCAGCTAAATCCGCTGGATTGAATTCTCAATCGACATTCAGCCATCTCGAGAGGCCTATGCAATGCAGAATTTTGGAAACACTATTCGCTATAAAGCTTTTCAAATAACAAGGAAGTTTTTGTACCCACGCTAAAACAATTGTAAAATCTGTCCAAAAGAATCGATTATGTGGACATACAGGCATGTGCAGGGAGAACGCTTGCACCATTTCTGCAATCAGCACAGCGCCACACAGCTCTAATCGAGGTAGGGATATAGTTTTTACTGGGGCGACTCGACTCTCCGCTGCGAGCATATTTGTTGTCACCCGATCTCCGTTTGCTATGCGCACCTATAGTGCAGCTCCGTACGCCTTTTCGGAGACGTCAGAAAAACCGTGAAGTTTGAAGTCACAATTTGGTTGAAATTCCACCCAACGGGGCACCCTCATATCATTGATATACGGATTTTTTTTTTTAATTTTCCCATTTGGTCACGCAAGCAGGAGGAATTGGAGCATCCCAATCTATCCGCGTAAGCCAGATATCTTGCATTAAAATCTTCGCAGATGCGACGATTGGAGCAAGCCAGCCGGTCGGATCGAATAATTTCGCAATCTGAGAAAAAATTTTCACTCTTCGTATATTAAGCCTTCTCCTCCAAAGCTTTTGCGTTGGAATGGAACATATCGGCTTGAGCGTTCCACCGAATACCGAGGGTTCTCGCGATACTATGCTCATAAAGCGAAAGAAAATCTTCGTGAAGAAGATAGGGTTTTGGAAGGCCGGTCAACACTGTTTGAGAATTGGAAGTCCACTTTCTCAAAGGAAATTCTTCTGACTCTAAAGCTTTTTCCAACTCGTCTCGCGCTTGGATAGTTGATTCGATCGCATGACCTCCAGAGAACACGTCATCTACATGCATGAACCCTCTCAGAATATGCCTTGCTAACGGCAGTGAATTTTCGACATCATCCGATAGTTGTAAAATCGTTCGGATCGCGAGGAAGGGGGCGCAATTGACACCAAATGTCACCGTCTTCAATTCGAAATCTGCGGAATCTTCTCCTTGGGCCTGGCGAAACAGAATTCTTTGGAACGGAGTTTGATGCGGCGCAACTAAAATTTTCCTATACATTTTTTGTATATCGGCATTAAAGACGAATTTGAACAATAGTCATCTAAGGAGGAGAAATGTCAATTCTGACAATAATACAGGACCAGCATGCAAAACTTGGTTAAAACTGATTGATTTATCAGACGAACTGGAGGTGTTAAATAGGTACTACCCGAACTTTCGTTGTGGTGCTCTCTTCTTTTATAACAGAGTGGTGAGGTAAACAAAAATTAGACACTACAGTTGTATGCGAGAACCCGTTACATATGCCTGAGCTCTAAATATTCTTGAATGACGGAAACATATTCTACCTTGATTTTGGATTTTTATTTAATTGCGCCTCGTTCCGCAATAACTGCGCCTTTTAAGGAACATCCTCCACCTCCTAAAAACGAGTGAGCGCTTTTTCCACCGAACTCTTATCGCCCAGACACACGTTCGTTCGAATCGAAAAGGATTTTTGGTGACCAGTCAAATTCCACCCGAAGTCTGTTTTATGCGCTATTAACAAACCACAAATATTCATTTTAATGTTGTCTGTAAAGACACTTGGCGCCGGTAAATCAGTTACAGTTTAAACTGCAGTTATCTTAAACTTAAACGAAAATTTGATCTAAAGTTTAAAATGAAAATGTTTTTCAGAGCACAATAATATGAAGTTTAACTTAACTACAGATCAAACATAATAGCTCAAAAAGCTTTAGTTAGATCTCCCATTAGGAGTAATTTCTGATGCTACAATTCAAGGGTATGAATTGCAGTCAAAGGTAGTTTAATACGCAAACCGAAATTTGACTCAATAGTCAGTCAATCCGTAAAAATTGCTCTGATGAGACCCCAGACGGCAGGTCGAAACGTACGTCAGCAAATAGTCGCTTATGGATGATTTTCTCAAGCATCGCTTGAAAATACATTTTCACATTAATAAATTAATTATTGTTCTTCTAGACTTTAGTTGCAGAAAAGAGTCACCGAATAAGGGACCAAAAAATGCAAGAAATATAGGAATCTGTTGATTCGCTATCGACGAAAACGAGAAGTTAAGCTCATCATATACTTTCACAGTTAAATTGCAAAAACAACTCTCTGTATGCATATGCATACAACAAAAACTTAATAATGGGAAATATTTAGTTTTGATTTCCCAATATTTATCAAAAATAACTTTTTTTTCGAGACAGTGACTTTTTTTTTTTCAAAGTTAGCTAAGGAAACTATGAAATGCATATATAAAGGAAGAATTCCTCCATGTTACCTATGTAGGGGATTGCCCTAGCGTCGACAAATCACCGGCAACAAAGTTGGTTTTATGGTGAGGGACATTTGGGGATGTGGTATGGCAGCTTTCCTCTCTTCCCCGTGCCTTCCTCGCCATCTACAGAGTTTCTCTCCGGTGATTTGTCCCCTAATATAAAGGGCGACTAAGTTTTTTTTGGATCCTTGGGGGGACTTTAGGGGGAACAAATTTTTAACGCGTGTATAAACATATAACATGAAGTGCGAAGTTTATTGTGTTTGGTATAACGAATCTGTCAAATTGCTGTTATTCTTTCTAAATTAGGTTTTTTTTTTTGTTTGTTAATTGCGAATTTTGTACTATTTGGGGGAAACATCACCAATCTAGGGGATTTAAGAAATATTTTAGAGAGAACCACCAGGCAACACTGGGATTCTTGTCGTATTTCTAAAAAAAAGACTGAAAATGGCTTAGCAGAAATGAAGCTGCAATGTTTCATCTTTTCATCTCATCGACTTTACAAAATTTGTTTTATTACAGGTAAAATAAGACCGCTATATTCTTCCTTGCTTTTGTCTTCTTCGCCAGAAATCATAATGAAAATTTTCTGACAGTTATATCGAAAAAAATTGATTTTTTTTCTCTAATCTTTAGATTAAACGACCTATTTTGTTCGTTTAAATTTTTGAAAGTTTAAACGTATTGTATGGCTTAAACCAAATAGTTTCTCTAAACGACAACTGAGAAACATGTTTTTTAATTTCGAGTAGTTTAAACTGGAAACTGAAGTTTAAACTGTAACTGATTTACCTGCCCTTGGAAGAAGATCAGCCCCAATTAAAACGTCTGCTAGTGGAATATTAGGCAGACTCACGAACGAGGCTATATCGATTGAGCAAGGCGGGGCATCGTTAGTTAGAAACACTAGCGTGGTAGTCTCGATCTTAACGTTAGCGAACAGAAGCGACCATATAGAAACTCGGCATGAGTTTTGAGACATAATATTGTCGGAAGCACCTCAGCCACTAATGGCGGCACAAACTGACCATTAAGCCAGACGAAGTCTCCGTAGGACTTTCTCGGAAATAAATGTTCCTTCGGAACCTGAATCCAAAAGCGCCCTAGTATAAAGGACCTTGTCTGAATGGCCGAGTCTCACCATCGTAGTACCCAGGAACATTTTCATCCCCGCCGACAAGCACGACTGCAGTGCAGCATTTTCGTTCTCCTTGTTTGGAACTAACTGAGCTGACAGCAAGTGTTGCTGAGCCTCAGCGCTAGTGGAAGGGACATCGGACGTTTGATTTCTTGGATTGGAGACATCCCGATGTAAAAGCGTATGATGACGCTTGTGACAATCAAAACAACTAAATTTGCTTTTGCAGTCCTTGACCGAATGAGCGCGAGCGAAATAATTAACGTATTAACCGAATTTTTATATGCTTGCTAAACGATTTTTCACCTTCATGTTTTAAAATTGGGGACAGGAGCAAATTGGATGATGCTTTTCACGACAAAGCTTGCACGCGGGAATCGATTCGTTCACAGAGTGCGATTTGGCACTCTTCGGACGCGACGTTTGTTTTTGGGATCCAGACTTGATATCGCTAATTATTTCCAACGTTTGATAGCGGCTAGTGAGAAATGCGTCAAATTGCTTCCACGTTGGAAGCGTCTTTTTAGAATTTAAGGACTGCTCCCATAAAGCGAGCGTAGCTTTTGGCAATCTTGCGAAGCCAAAATACACTTGCAGCGAATCCCAAGAGCTAGTATCCACGCCGTGCAGGTTTAATTCTGATATACAACTATTTACCGTGCATAGCATCGTCTTTGAGGCACTACCCGACTTCGAAGTCACAGCCGCGACGCTAAACAGAATACGGTATTGCGTATTCACTAGGATACCTTCAGAATCAGGAGCTGATTTTAGGAATTTGAGGATGGTTTGATAATCCGGCTCGAAAGACAAATGTTAAGTGTAGGTGGATGTGATGTATGCCAATGTTAAGTGTAGGTGAATTTGATGTGTGCCAAAGGTAATTGTGTATATGTGTGTGGTCGAATCCTTCTGATTCGCAAATGTTTAAGTGGAGTGTAAAATGATGTACTTTACTTTGACTCGTCTAGGAAGATTAGAGTCAAAGTAACCAAAAGAAAAGAGGAACAGCAAAAAATCAGAATGTATCAATTTAGGAATAAAACGCAAATATTCAATTGGTTAGCGCAGGAATGCTTTCTTTATTGGTATACCTTTTTCGGTAGAGCTCCAGAACGAAAGTAAATCAAAACTGAAGCCGAGCTTACTTTTCCCCGCGAAACAATAAGTGTTATACTTAGACCGGTAAAAAGCTAGTATTATATAGTTCTTAAGATGGCGCATTAGGAGCATTCTCTTTCTAAGGGTTTCGATGTTTGTTTTGATCCTACTGTTCAAATCTGAACACTAACTTTAAACGTTTTCAAGGAATAATAAAACAGCTCGTATTTTTCTTTAAGAAAACTAAACTTATTTTGGAATCAAAAAAACTCGTCAGCACGCAATCACATGTTTCTTTTATGGAATAAGGAATCACAAAAAGTATGTTAGATTTTGAGATATTATCCTATACCACAATTCCCAAAGTTCCTCTTAATACTGGGTACATATTATACTTAGACAGAGAAGAAAACTTTTGCTCGCCAGTAGATAATATACGTGTTTTCATCTCTTCGGAATTAGCGACCAAATAAGATTTAATTTGAAGGCTCTTTCGACGGCCCACGAGTGCCTCCATCGGGCAAACAGTAATAGCTTTACAGCCGATGGCCCAGGGCTTTAAATCCTAATTAAATATTTTTTAGTGTTAAAGATACTAGATACATATAAATAAAATTAAATAAAATAAATGAAAGCTTTGTATTTAGGGCATTCACGTCAATGCGTTTTCTTACTTATTTTGTAGGGCCTCGAACAAAAAACATCGATTTTCCCAATATAGAGTTTTTAATTTCTGTACATGTAACTCCCGAAACAGACCCATGGTAACATCCGAAACAAAGAAAAAATTGTAAAACTGTACTTTTGAAAATAAATATGATGTAGACCTTTGGTAAATAATATTCGCTTCGAGGCCTGTACTTGAAAGGAAGATTTTTCTAAAAGGATTCGCTGAATTTCATGTAAATTTATTATATTATATTATAGCGGCTTGTGTATCGGCTTCTCTAGTTGACGTAAAAGTGCCGCCTCTCATGATTTTCCCATAGCCGGACTCATTCCTCAAAAACCTACTAACGACATTTTGGCTCCACCCATTTTTTGGCCTATTTTGGAATAATCAAGACCAGACTCTTGAGGTCCTTTAATTTCTTCCTATTCCAGCTCCGTTAACGGACTTCCCCGTCCAATATTTTTCGAAACTTCTGTTTTATGGCTTGAAATTAAAATCACAAAGAAATTTGCGACCAGAGACAGGAATGTTATAATAACTTCAAACCAAATCAGATGAGCAGTAGTGTATCTCCGCCACTACGCATAGCAATTTTCTTTCAACATAACTCAGTTCCTTCCCTAAGAAAACTGTTTTCCGGCAGCCAGATGGACATGATTAAATCAATTTTTCTGGTGACTGCTCTATCTCCAATGGTTCCACACAAACGTAAAATACTCGCGACACAACCGCTATACCCATAATAACAAATTCTACAAATTTCCTCTGAGATGTACCCGGAAAAATATAGAAACTTCCTCTGTCACCTTTCCGGACTCGTATTTCCACAGCTACTTGAATACTCGCACCAATCATACTTATTATTAATGAGCTAAGGCATCTTTCAAGATCGTATGGAAATTATTCAGGCGAAAAAACATGGAGATATTACGACATTTTTTGTCTTGCTAAGGGACCAATTATTTGTTGTCTCAATTGCTTGTTTTGGGTGTGGAATGCAATAGCACGGTCCACCACACGTTCTCGTCAAACCTGTGACATCCGTTTCTGTCCATCGAAGAATTCAGTGTTCGGAATGCTTTGTTAACTAGAAGGCAGCCGTATACACAATAAGAAAACAAATTTTTTCTATTTATTGTAAAGTAGCAATATTTAAATTACAAAGCTTTTTAAGAAGACTTTAGAGCTTGTTGTTTATAAACGATTAATAGATGAAGAAAATTATCCGGGTAGCTCAGGTGTTCAGACATCCATTGAATTTTTGTTTCATTATGAATATTTATGCCATGTGTCCGAGCTCCAACTGAAAACAAAAGAAATTGTGTATTCAAGCAGTGTCTTTTAAAATATTTTAAATCCATATTTGTAAACTAAGTAAAGGTGCTGCTGCAAATTGGGGGTATTAACTTTGGTTTAATAACCTTGATTAAAAGAAATAGCTTTTTTAAAATATAGGTACTTCAAGACAAAGTAACGTTCTTGTCGCGTCCGTAGTAATGTATCTAATTTCCATTCGAATCTGCTAAGAATGATTTTGATAAATGTTAAAGTTTGAATGCACTTTCGTCCAACTCATAATGACGTTGCAATTTATCAAAATCATTCTTAGCAGACCCGCATGTCAATTAAATTCATTAAAAATCGGAATAAATTAACTTCAAAAATATTTTTCAACGTAAAAGCGGCCCTCCGAATGCGTGTGTTAACACCATAAAATAAGAAGAAGGAAAAATAAAACGCTTTAAAAACAATAACAAATGCAATGAGAAAAAACAATAAGAAAAATTTTAAACAAAAAGGGCTTCATTTACATAGAACTTTGAGGCTCTGGGATCGTATGTTGAAGAGAGCATTAAATGCAAGAATATGATAACACAAGAGCCGTGAGTGAAATTGAAATGCATGCGACAAGACTCTTTTTATTTACACAATTTTTTATTATCAATGTTAGATTTTGAGATAGAAAATAGATTTCTATAAAATAAACATCAAGAATCGATTGGATTAGACCTAATTAAACGATTATTGATTTCATCTTACCCCTACATCAGCGGTTTGCGAAAACCATTTAAAAAATCAAAGCAAAATAAGTCAACAGGCTTTGAAACTTTTCAATACTAATGAATGGGAGTGCAAAAATTATAGCTCAGCAAATAGTTCACAGATACTGGTTAGGAGAACAATTTCATTTCATAAAAATATTTTTTTATTTATATAAAACATTTTTTTATTATTTCTTGCAAAAAAGTTAGGTTTTTCCCAACCGATTTGGCTTCCTTTTTTATAAAATGACAGTGAAGTATTATCTGTTCTTTTGGCATCCCACTTAATATAATATATAAGTTGAACATATTAATTACCAAGATGATGGAAACTCAATAAGGACACTACAAAAGAATGAACAAATCAGGCAAAGACAAACTTGTATGCGAAAATTATCGTTGAAATCTATAAGAAGATTTAACGCACAACTGCTCGCATTATTCAGTCGGCGACAGTGATGCATGTTGTGCAAAAATCATTTTCACGCCCGAATGAATATAAGTAAAAAAAAGTTGGTACCAATATGCAGGACATTTTTAAATGATCACTTAAAAATTAAAATTAAAAACGAATTTTTCGTGCGGTCGCAAATTTTATTTAAAATAAATTAAGTTCGTAATCAAATCGGTCCTAAAGCAGCCCGGAACGGAAGACGGAGTGCAGCTGCTAAGCCTGGGATTGGAGGATTAACACCGCCAGCTCTTAAAGGAAGTATTATTATTTTTACAACTAAAAGTCGAACGCCAAGCGCTTTGTTTTCGCCTTGTTTATCCCTAATTTAGTTATTAGTTCCTTTTTACCATAAGTTTATAGCTTTTTCTAATTATTTTATTTTCTACAAACAGCAGACATAAGTAGCATCCTTGACACGAACCGATACAAGCTTTGAAGCTGGTGCTTTTCAAAACTCAGCCTCAAAGTCAACGAACGTACCTACAAACGTACGCAAGTCAAGCGAAAGCTCCTTACGCACACGTCGTCATTCAATAAGTGAGCCTAATGCTAGGAACGCTTACAATGAGCGAAGTAAATACTTCGCTTGAAAACCGCATGCATAACGCCTCACAGTGGCTTGCAGTGCGAGCAACAACAACACTTAAACAACAAAGAAACTAAAACTAGTATCGCAGTAGCTACTAACGATAGCGAATTATCAAACGAGTCGGCAATCCAGACAGAAATGGATCGCTATATTACGATTAAATAAAGCTGAGCCCGCAAAAAAAAAAATGTAGACAAAGCAAAAATAGAGAAAACAATGTCAACTCCTGCTCCTTCAAATGTTTTAAAAGGAAATAGATTTGCAGCACTGACTGTTACAGATAACGCAAAAACTAGTGAAAAGGAAAATTCTCTACGAGAGCAAAAACCTCCGCCAATATATCTTCATGAGCGTAGCTCCAATGTCTTGGTGGAAGCCTTAATCAAGTAGGTAAAGGTAAAGGTTCAATCCATATTGTTCCGCTAACTAGGGGAAACATCGACGAGACCAAATTTCAGGTCTATAAAGAAAGCAACTATCGACTTGTTACAAGGCACTTCGATGAAAACAAAAAGATCTACTACACTTTGCAGCTAAAAAAAAAAGGTCTGTCCGTTGTAATAAAGAGCATGGAATCAGATATTCTAATATCTGAAATAAACAAACTCTTGAAGAGAATGGATTCCAAGTCAAATCTGTTATTAACAAATTTAATAGAAAAAAGGAACCTCAGCCAATGTTCAAAGTTGAACTTGTTTCGGACAGCTTAAAACAAAAAAGGTACTGATAATTTTTCAGCTAATCCAGGTATGTCCTATGGTAGTGCTATAAAGGTACAACCAACACTAAAAATCCATATCAGTCCCATAGCAACTATTTAGAAAACATGATTTTTAGTTTGACACAATGCATGACTCAATTTATGACATACTCATTTCTAAAAAATGAACACACTAATCTATGTTCATGGAATGCAAACGGCGTTCGCCAGCACGAAACGGAATTAATTTATTGTCTCTCAAGTGATTCTATCGATGTCATGCTTCTATCAGAGACACACTTAACTGATAAGAACAATTTTTCATACCGGGATATCGATTCTACAAAACAAACCACCCTGATGGAAAAGCGCATGGTGGAACAGCGATTTTAGTTCGATGTAGGATTAAACATTTTCCACTTGAGTCATATGCCTAAAATTTGCTAATGGCAACATTCATTTAGATACAAAATCGTTGTAGCAATTTGACTTTATCTTCTGTCTTCTGTCCTCCTCGCTTCTAGGTCACAGAAAAACAGTTTAAGGATTTCTTCGATACTCTAGGCAGCAAAATCTTAGCAGCTGGAGATTTAAATGCAAAACATACGCACTGAGGGTCTCGACTTATAATTCTAAAAGGAAGAAAATTGTATCACACTCTTACAAACAGCATGGGTAATGTTGTAGCGTCGGGATGAGCGTCTAAGCCGAGCAGGAATAAAAAGTCCTCTTGTTTAAATTTAATTACAATTCTTTATTTAATTCCATTAAAAATATTACAATGTTCTATTCTAACTCACTTAACTACCCTAATCGCTTGCTAACACGGAGATCCACACTTTTACGTCCTGGCTCGTGGGTAGGTGTGCTAGAGGTCATGCAGTTTCCTCGAGTCGATCATTTCCTAAGGGTTGTTCTGCGTTTCCTCATCCAAACATCTATCTCTTCAGCTGGTTGTTGTTGTCGCGCTGAACCAGTTCTTCTTCCGCGTTGATGCAATATTGCGTATTACTTGTGGAAGCGATACGGTTGCTTTGGCAATATCGTCTTTTCTTCTGGGTCAACTTTATTGTTGTTGTTGCTATTGGCTAGTGCTTATTTCCATTATCGTCAGCTTAATTTCGGTCTTAAGCTGCGACCTGTTGTTGTTACTGTTTTTGGCATAGGTCAGCAGTAGAATACATTGCACTTTTGTGTACTGCTTATGTAGTTACTTCGGCTGACTCGCTGACTCATTCCCTTACGTTTTGCTGCTGGTTCGCCCGACCCGGTCTTTTGACTGGTGATCGTTGGCTTTCATTGTTTACGTAAGCATATCCTGTTTGTACTTTCTAATTCTGGGCGCTGATTTTTTTGTTGCTGCGCTCTTCTGTTGATCGAGAAATGGGTAGGAGAACTGTTTGTGCTGTTGTGACACACAACTGTAGGCTAGACTTTTTTTCACCGGGACAACCAACATACTGGCCCTCTGATCAAACAAAAACCCAGACCTCATTGATTTTGCCATTGTGAAAGGAGTGTATCGATCACGAGTTATAGTCAAAACAGTCTTCGATCTCTGTTCCGACCACTCACCTGTCTTCTTCAATCTATCAGAGAAACCAAATTTTCCTGAATCACCTGTAGGACTAACTTCCAAGAACACCAACTGGCTAAAATATTGTAAGAAATTGTAAGTGGCAGCCCGGTGCAATTGACAGCTCGGAATGTTGAAATGACTTTTTGACATTTTCTTTCCTATGCATCTGACGTTCTCATATTCTGACATCTTTGATTAGATGTCAGAATATGACAGCGCGACGACTTCCGCTCACTTACACTTGGTAGCCGCTAACGAGACAGGAAGCAAAATCTTGTATCTCCCGAAATAAATTGTAATCACATCCGTCGCCTGAAGATTATAATATAAAAAAAATTTTGCTACTCAAATTCATACTAATTATGTTACACCATTGACTGTATAGACCACATTGATGATGCAAATACTGTATTGAAATCAATTTTAACGGCAGCGGCGAAGCAGTCAACGCCTAGTCCTAAAAACTTTAAAAAATAATTTCCGTAATAGCAATCATGACATAGAAAGGCTTGTCTTACAAAATCGTAGTCTCTAGGCGGTAGTGGCAGCAATACAGATCCTCTGTTGCAAGGTTTCGGTTTAAAGCTGCAACTAATGAATTAAAAAGGCCCTCTCAAGAGCGATAAATCATGAGTGCAGGAGCTACGTTTCGAAATTATCACCACAGGCTATAGAAAAATATTTTTTATGGAAAGCAAATAAATATATTAACTCGTCGAAACTAGGAGAGTCCCCTATTAGAGCCCCCATGGAAATTGGTCGCGGAGGAACAAAGATAAGGCAAACGTATTTGCAAATCATTTAAAGTTGGTTTTTCAACCCAACACCATTGTTAGAGGCTGTAAAATGCCAACGACTCAAAAAAATTCCAGCGATTTTCCGATCATATTCCACGCAAATGAAATAAAGAAAATAATCAGCGGTCAAATATATCCCAAAAAAGGTCCTGGCAGAGGAAAAAATAACTCCAAAAATGATCATAGAGCTGCCACAAATTGCAATAAGGTTTATAACGAAGCTTTTCAATGCTATCATGCGATTCAAATATTTTCCTATTATGTGGAAATCCTCGTTAATTAAAATGATCCCAAAGCCTGGTAAGGACGCGAAAATTAAGTCGTCCTATAGACCAATTAGACCTTCTCCCATGCATTTCAAAACTATTTGAAAAAGCACTGCTCTTTAAATTGACTCCATTTATATCAGAAAATAATATTATTCCAAATCACCAGTTCGGTTTCCGTTAAAATCATGGTACTATAGAGCAAGTTAATCGTATAACGGCGAAATTCGGCTTCGATGGTTTGGTTCGCTTAAAACACATTTCAAATGTAACATGCTAATGACCACGTTTAAAGTTCAAGCGCACTTGAATCCCTTCGAGGTATCTAGCCAATGGTGGTTGACTTTCAGAAACTTTTCCTACCCTCTATGAGCATTTGCCCATTTTGATTTGAACTCACTAATAAAGTTTTTTATTTTTAATTCACAATCGGCTAGGCCTTCCTCCGAGCTATCAACCCGTTTTTTTAATTCCTCCTTCAAAAAAATGAATTTTTTATCAAAGGATTGACAACAAGATTCTTTCATTATATTGAACAGTCACTCGCGGGAAATAAAAATTACTGATGAAATCGAACCTGTTTAGCAATAAAAATTAAGAAACAACAAAAACTTTTTAAATTAGCATCAATTCTATAAAACGCAAATACACCGAAAGCAAGCGTATCGGTACTGAACTACTGATACACAAAATATGCACGTATGTATGGACATACAATTGTATCTAAAGTTTATCACTTTGACATATATGTTTCAATGTATTTTGTATTAAGATCATTTTATTTATCTTGCGTATAAACGGCTTTATATATCCTTTGATTTTATAAATATATATTTATATTATAACTTCAATTGAAATAATGTAGCACACGGATTTCAATTCCAAAATATAACACAAATTAATTTTTCTGCGGCCGAATCATATTGAGATATTCTCACAAAACGTTAATATTTATTTATTTATTTATTAATATCTCCCAAGGTTCAAAAAAGTGCACCGACATAGTTTGCACACATAAAGAACATAGTATTTTTTGCAGTAAGAACTATTCAATTTTGCTCGATCACTTTCGCCTAATAAATGTATGTCCACATTTACAGCAGAAACACGTCAATTTAAGCGATTTATAAAAAAATTTGTTTAAAGCACACAAAAAAGCAATTGAAAAATATTTTTCACAAATGTGTAAGAGAAATGCCAGATGGCGAAAGTGCTATATTCAAAAAATGTTTACAATAAGGACAACTCAAATTATTGGTCAGAAAGTTTCAAACTATTTTTAATTTTCCCTTATTTATTTTAGCTCTGGAAAAAAGTCAAACTTCGACAGCTAATTACAAAAACAAGGAAGTACGTGCTTCATTAATTTTTGGATATTGTGATGTAGAATTTCATTGGCTTTCTACGGGTGCCAAAATTTTTTATAGAATCCAAAATTCATGTTTAGAATTGAAGAACACAAAATAGGCACCTTGCCCCAGTGTGCGACGTTTCGACACTTTTTTCGCCACCCTCAGGGGTATTTTTATTAAGACCTAGAACAATTTAAAATGAACGATGACGAATTTCTGGAAAATGGTGACACACGACAAGGTGACACACGCCCACTGAACAGTTCAACCTGGGTGAGTTTTTTGTGTTAAAAATCGCAGACCTTACAACGGGAGTGCATAAAAAATTGATTCCGAAATATAGAGGACCTTACGAAATCAAAGAAAAGTTAGATAAGAGTAGATATGTAGTCGAAGATGTTGAGAATGTTCAGGTAAAGCGAATCTTGTATCATGGAATTTTGAACACGAGCAGACTTAGGAAAGGGAGTGAAGGGAAGGAAGAAACCAGATGACGAACTTCTGGAATATGAAAACAATAATTGCAGATTGGGGTCGATTTTGTAGTCAAGATGGCCGAAGTTCTAATATATTGTGATTTATATATAAACTTGCATGTACGTTTAGTGTGAACTTAGACTAAGTAAATCAATAGTTGTAAGATATGAGTAAACCCACAGACGTTGCCGTTTTGTAGCAACGCTGCAGGTTGACGAAAAAAGATCCAACTTCCGTTTTCTTGGAAAAATCACTGAACGGGAGAGGTCGGTGAGAAAATATAAATCCATTAAAATATAGCGATCTTCGTCTAATTAAAAACAAAGAGATCTAAGATCTTCAAATCTAGTATAAATCTGGCGAAGACGTTATGCTATGAACATTTTTTGGACGCACTTACAAAATTGTTTTACAAAAAGGCTAGTGTTATTCATGTAATAGCGCAAAGCATGCAAAGCTTACAGTTGAATACTTTTATCTCACATGTTGCATGAGCGCACCTCATAAGCAGCTTGCGTGCAAAGTTGTGAAAAACTTATGATCAATACTGAAATATGAGGAAAATCCAAACAATGCCAAAATTGAGAACTCTTAGATAAATATTCAATTTAATATCTTTAAAAAACCTTAAAACAAGGAGCTGACGAATTTTTGGCTTAATAAGCTCGCATTGCGCTATCTTATCGCAGTGCAGAGCGCGTAATATTATTTTTTATAAAAAATTTGACAGTTCGTTTGAGGGTAGAAAAATATGAGGTTTCCGGTATAAAAAAGTTATAAGAGATTTTACAAAGTTACTCTAATTTTAGTGCCCTTATGTTATTTAAAATTTGGATTATGGCTTTCAGTAACACTGAAGTGGCCCGTTTGCTTTTGGTTCTCCGACGTCTTTGAATAAATGATTTCGTAATTAGCGACACCAATTTAGTCTAAATACCATCAATTCGTCCCTGCTCTTGCGAAAACTTTAAATTCTGTATACTATTGTAATTTAAGAGCACCAAAAAAATGTCCTCAATTTCGGATCTCAAAAACCCTAGCAATTTTTTTTTTTTTTACCGATTTTTCCGAAGAAAATCGCATCAAGAAATAACTCAACAACCTGGAGATTCGGGACAAAACCCCGAGCCATTTACTACGAGAAATGCGTGTTTTGGCCAGTGATGGAATTTCCGAAGATTTTCTTTACACAATGGGCTGCAAAGACTTCCCACCCAAACGCAAGCAATATTGTCAACATCAACTGAAAACCTTGAAAATTTAGCGAAAATGGCCGATAAAATAAACGAAATTACTCCAAAATCTTCCTCGAACGTTGCAGCTGTGAACATTTTTGATTTTGCAGAATTTAAATCAAAAATCGACAAACTTTCCGAAGCCATGAAGAAACTTCAAGAAAATCAAAATCGCTCTCGCTCACGTAGTCGTTCACGAAGTGCAAGTCAAACAACTTCCACATCAAGAATTTGTTACTATCACCAACGCTATAATAATAAAGCTCGCAAATGTCGTCCGCCCTGTTCTTTCAAGAACCAGGGAAACACCCAAGCCGGTCATTAGAAGCTGCTAATGACCACCGTACAGAAACCAGCCGTCTTTTCGTCCACGATCCACAATCCGGTAAACAATACCTTATTGATACTGGAGCCGATATTTCTGTCGTGCCTGCAAATTCGAAACGTCAACCTGACAAATACACTTTCTTTGCTGCAAACGGATCACCAATTGAGAAATACGGCATCCAACCATTGGCGCCGATTTCTTAAAATATAATATTTTGACCTTATCGTAGACTTAAAACGCAGTGAGCTGATCGACAGACAAACTGGCTGTGCAACAAAAGGACAACATCGTTCAATTTCTGATTGCACCGAAATCTAAACCATGCTGAATTCCTCGCCATTTTATCAATTACTTTCAAGATTTCCCGACATCACAAATGCATCAATAGCACGAAAGATAGCGAAACATAATGTCGAACATGTCATCGAGACCAATGGCACTCCAGTTACATCGCGACCCCGTAGATTGCCGCCTGAAAAACTTGAAATCGCAAGAAAGGTGATTTTCCTTGGACAATCCTTCGGTGAAAACGGGTGCTTCTTATGGCTGGATGCTTGGAGAAGTGGACTGTAAATAGAATTTTACTTAGAATTGTTGTGGAACAACAACTCAGAGTAACCGAGAAGAGAAAACCAGAATAAGAAAACAAGCCAATGAAGTATTGTCGTAGGAGCGCTTTATTACGTTTTGCTTTGAATGTTGGAGTTGTACTAGCTTTCTCTGCCTAAACGATATCTCGCAGCGACCAAAAACGGCTGGAACGTAAACCGGATTAAAGAGATGAGAGGGAAAGGTCCAAAGATGGATGCTTAATGGAGTGCACCTAAAAAAAAAGGAAGAAAAATAGTAACGGTTGCATATATGTATGTGCATTCAATATGTAATTTAATCCAGTTCATTTCATTTTATATCAATATAACTCAGTAATATTTCTGTTGCGCGATCAATATAATTCAGTAGTATTTCTATTGCGCGATGGAGACTGCAGATGCGTGTATGGCGGCTGCGTTTCTTGCGGATGCGTTTATTGCGAAGAATAGACGCCCGAGAGCACCCAGCCGAATACGGTGTTTTGACCAAATGGTTCAGAACCTTGCGCGCCGCGAATACCATCGAGCATGATCTTTGGATAGATCTCGTTCCCAAGGATCATGGAGATAGGATCCGCGTGGAAAAACATAGGATCTGCCAGCGTTATATTGCGACACACGCTTGTGCGTACTGAGTCCATGGCACGGGAAGGTGATTGGAGGCGGAACTCCTCATGGACATGCAGTATGAGCTCCAGTTTGACATTGGTGTCATGGCGCGCTCGGATAATCACCGAGCATATAGTTTCGGTACCGAGCGGAACGGTTGGAATGTGCAAGTCACGCACCAATTGAGCGCGAATGCGATTAACTTGGCTACATTGGTTATCAACGCTCGCGCTAAGTGCAAATGACTGCCAATTTGAATCCGCACTTGAGCGGTCGGCAAATGGATTGCCGTTTGTCGATATAAGAAGTCCGCAACGTGGACTTTTCGTACGGACGCAGCAGTATTACTACCCAAGCGGGTACTCATGTGGAGGAGAGTGTGATGGTCCTTGTGACAGTATCGACAGCGGGCCGCACCCCGGCATTTGCCAGTGGAATGGCTATGCGCTAAGCAATTTGGACAATACCGATGCAGAAGTACTGCCCGCATACGTTTCTCCGTGTTTAAGGCTAAAAATTTTTTGCAAAACTTGAGCGGATGCGATTTATTGCAGACGCGGCATGCAAACTCGTTTCTGGCTGCAGTTGGTGACACTACTTGCGACATTGAAGTTCGAATTTGGTGATCTATGAAAATACAAAATTAGGAAAACATTAGGAACAAAAACGGATTGAGACACAGAACACAGACAAAAGAACGGCACCCATTATTCAGACGGAAGACTACATAGTTTGACAATTGGTCGCGTAATAATCCCTCTTTCCGTTCGAATGTCTGCGACTCGGACGCGACCGTCTTTTCCGGCATATACCTTCATAACACGCCCCAGACGCCATGACGTTACTGGTAAGTTGTCCTCTCGTATAACGACCAAGGAATCAACTTTCAAATCTTCTTTTGCCTGTTTCCATTTTGTCCGTTTATGAAGCTCAGTCAAATATTCATTTTTCCATCGTGTACAGAACGCTTGTTGAAGCGCTTTAAGCCGCTGCCATCGGTTAACAATCGATAAAGGTGTATCATCAATACGGGGTTCAGGAGGAGCTAACAACGGACCCCCTGTTAGGAAGTGACCGGGGGTCAATGCCGCGAGATCGCTGGGACTCTCCGACATGGGTGAGATAGGACGCGAATTTAAACACGCTTCAATTCGAGTGAGTACCGTCGTAAACTCTTCGAACGTTAATTTACAGACTCCGATTACTTTGACAAAATGTATTTTGAAGCTACGAGCAGTTGCGCGAGCAGTGTGTCACGAGTCGCGACCAAAACCTCAGAATACAATTTTCGTGATGCGCCGACGAAATTTTTACCGTTATCGGAATAAACATGGCTTGGACAATTTCGCCGAGCTATAAACCGATGGAATGCAGCTAGAAACGCCGGAGTGGAGAGATCGGACACTGCTTCGAGATGGATTGCTTTTGTGGCAAAACACACAAAAACACACACGTAACCTTTCATTATAACCCTCGACCGACCGGCGGCGCTTTTTATGTCGAAAGGACCAGCGAAATCAAGGCCTGTATGTAAAAATGGTCTTTCTAGTATTGTACGTTCCGGTGGAAGTACCCCCATTAATTGTGTTCTTACTTTGTGCTTATGTAGAACACACGTTTTACAATTATGGATGGTGGTTTTAATAAGATTTTTGGCCTTTGGAATCCAAAATTGTGTTCTTATCAAACGCAACACCAATGAATTACCGCCGTGTAAAGAGATTTCATGATGAAATTTCACCGGGAGTCGAGATAATTGACAATTGTATGGAATGATGATAGGGTGACTCTCATTGTACGTTAGACTTGGACTAGCCGCTAATCGGCCGTTCACACGGATCACTTCTTTCGAGTCAAGGAACGGATTAAGATTTAATATCGAGCTTGTAGCAGCTATGGACCTTTTACTTTGTAATGAGGTGTATTCCGCCGCATAGGCTTTTCTCTGTGCTAATTTGATAAGTTGAACTTGAATTTCAGAAATTTCCTGACTAGTGAGGGTTAACGTTTTTTCATGGAAGAGAGCTCTTGGGTCTCGTTTTTTCGGCCACGTTCGTCGAATGAAACGATTAGCATACGCTAGGACTCGAACGGCTCTGGAGTAGTTAGAGAATCTTTCAAGAATATCCTGCACCACTTCTAATGCTACCGCATGCACGCGAATCGCTTTTCGTTCTATATCAGTTTCAAAGGGAGAAACCGCACTGCGATTCCGCCAATGTGCTAACGGCAACGGAAGCCAAGCTGGGCCATGCCACCACAAATCGCTATCCCGTAATTCACTAGCTGTCACCCCACGGCTTGCTAAATCTGCTGGATTGGATTCTGACTCAACGTGCAACCAAGTAGACGGACCTACGCTTTGCAAATTTCTGGAGACGCGATTCGCTATAAAATTTTTCCAATGACATGGAGGTTTTTGAAGCCATGCCAAGACAATTGTGGAATCTGTCCATAAGAACAATTTCTTTCTTATCATAGGCATATGTAGAGAAAACGCTTGCACCATTTCTGCAAGGAGAACGGCACCACACAATTCCAATCGAGGGACCGACAATGTCTTAACTGGCGCAACCCTACTCTTTGCCGTGAGCAAATGCGTGGAAATGTCATCGCCGTTCTGTATACGCACGTAAATCGCGGCGGTGTACGCTTTTTCAGACGCATCACAGAACCCATGAATTTCCACGTCTCTCTCAGGGAGGTATTCCACTCAGCGAGGAATCTTGATGTCGCTAATGCACGGAAACTTATCTCTGAATACTGTCCACTTTGTCACTCAAGTGAGTGGAAGCGGCTCATCCCAATCAACACGAGCTAACCAAATTTCCTGCATTAATATTTTTGCGCAAATTATTATTGGAGACAGCCAACCCGCTGGATCAAACAATTTGGAGATTTGTGACAGGATTTCTCGTTTGGTATATTGGGCAGTTTCTGGTAAGGGCTTGGGATTAAAATAAAATTCATCAAGTCTGGCATTCCATCGGATACCAAGGGTTTTAGCGACACTGTCTTCATCAATCGTAAGGAATTCTTCACTGATAAGATGTCTTTTAGGAATATCTTTTAAAATTTCCCTTGAGTTCGACGCCCATTTGCGTAACGGAAATCCAGCCGATTCTAATGCCGCCGTCAATTCGAGTCGCGCAGCAATAGTGGAGTCTATGGTATGACCGCCTGCTAGTACGTCATCCATGTACATTGATTCTTTTAAAAGCGCACTAGCCAGAGGGAGGGATGTTTCAACATCGTCCGCTAATTGCCGAAGCGTTCGAATAGCTAGATATGGAGCGCAGTTGACGCCAAACGTTACCGTTTTTAGCTCAAAATCGGACACTTCTTCTCCTGGGTTCTGACGAAACAGAATTCTTTGAAATGGAGAATGATTGGAAGTAACCAGGATCTGCCTGTACATTTTTTGTATATCGGCATTAAACACGTACCGGAGAAAACGCCATTTAAGAATGAGAAGCGTCAAATCAGCTTGCAACACGGGACCAGTATATAGAACGTCATTCAGACTCACTGAATTATCGGACGGGCTCGATGCATTGAACACAACTCGGACTCTCGTCGTAGTACTTTCTGCTTTAATAACCGCGTGATGCGGTAAATAAAACGTGGAATTTATGGACTCCCTAGGAATCTGTCGAACTTCTTCCATATGCCCGAGCTCTAAATATTCGCGCACGACATTGTCGTATTCCGTTTTAAATTGCAAGTTCTTATTTAAACGCGCTTCATTGCGAAGAAATTGTGCTAACGCGATTTTACGCGACGCGCCTAATTGAATGTCTTTCGGAAAACTCTCTTTGAACGGCAACTCAACTATATATCTACCCTCTTCGTTCCTTTTAGTGGTCCTTTTGAATAGCTCCTCGCAATACTGATCTTCCGCTGAGTCAAGTCTCTGCTGCGGCAGATCCTCCACCTCCAAAAAACGCGTAATGGCCCGCTCTATCGAAACATTATCACATGTACAAACATGGACAGATAACGCAATTGGACTCGATTGCTTAATTGGGCCAGTTAATATCCAACCGAAAACGGTTTCTTGAGCAATCAACGATCCGCAAATATTTCGTTTAATACCGTTTCGCATCACCGTTGGAAGAATATCTGCACCTATCAAGACATCAACAGAGGATTTTTTCGCAAAATGTTTGTCTGCTAAAGGAATGTTTGGAAGGCATGAAAAATATGAAGGATCAATCGAACATGATGGGAGATCGCCAGTAATCTTCAGTAATACGAATGCTGTGGTTTCTATGCTAACGTCTTGACAGAATGCGGAAGTTATTTGGATTCGACAGGCTTTGATCGCCTTAGCATTTACCGCCGCACCAACTCCTGTAATGTTTGCACTAACTGAGTGTGATGGTAACTGCAACCTTCTTAGAATTTTTTTTGAGATGAAAGTCCCTTCTGACCCTGAATCCAAAAGAGCTCTCGCGTAATATTCCCTGCCTTTATTTTGGAGTTTGATCATAGCTGTGCCCAATAAAACGCTTTTAGTACCAGCCGTAAAACACGTTTGAATTATCGAGGTTTCACTGTCCGGTGCGGGCACCAATAGCGTTGAATGAGCCTTTTGTTGACTAGAACCACTATTGGACGAATTCTGGTTGGACTCATTTGATTGAGGTTTTGCCTCGGCGGTTTCGCGATGGAGCAACGTGTTATGCCGTTTGTGACACTTAAAACAGTTATGATTGCTCTTACAATCCTTCACTGCATGGGACCGCGCGAAACAATTAATGCATAAGCCATGTTTGCGAATACACGAAAAACGATTTTCAACACTCATCTTCAAAAATTGTGGACACACCCTAATCGTACGCTTTTCTTTTGGACAAAGTTTACACAGGGGGCCAGAAACATTCGCCGAATGTGATCTGATATTCCGAGAAGTAGCAGCGTCGGATGGATTTTGGTTTGTCGCCCTAATATCACTAAGCGTTTCTAAGGTCTGATAACGACTAGTCAAAAACGAATCAAACTGTTTCCAGGTTGGAAGCGTATCCTTGCTCGTCAAGGATTGTTCCCACAACGCCAGTGTGGTATGCGGTAACCGTGTGGAACAGAAATACACAAGCATAGAATCCCATGAACTAACATCAATACCGTGTAGCTTTAATGCGGACAAACACCCATTAATAGTGCATTTCATTTTTTTTAAGGCACTTCCTGATTCTGATTTAACATTTTCAATGCTAAAGAAGATACGATATTGAGAATTGACTAGGATTCTCTTATTCTCAAACCGATCTGTTAAATCTCGCCACGCGCTCGCGAAACCGTCATTTGTCAACGGAGCGTTCTTTACAATATCCCTCGCTTCTCCTTTCGTTTTTTGATTTAGATGAAATAGTTTTTCCACCTGACTCAAGCGCGGGTTCTGAATGTAAATCGCTTCAAAAAGATCCCGGAAGGACGGCCAATCTGTGTAGTCACCGGAGAAATCATCCAGATCACACGGGGGCAATCTCACGCCCGTATTATGAATTTCTAAACGAGGGAGCGAGCCGGCTGTCGATTGACTACTGCGTTCAAGAGAACCCGACATTTCTTTTATAACCGTCAGACAACGAACATAAGCGGTGTACGCGGTTTGATGCCTATTTTTGACAATCGGAATGTCATTCTTCTCCTGTTCTTTAGCAGCTCCCTCTAACTCATTGTCCTCATCATCATCTAGCGCTTGGAGATATCCTTCATACTTGGATTTCACGACTCTCCACAAAATTTGAATTTCGTCGCGATGGATTTCGAGCGACGCTACCGAATGACGAGCGACTTCAATTTGATTAAAATTGGCTTCGAATTCAATCAAGTTGTCCGTCGCGCGGATAAACGCATCGAAAACCGACATGATTGAATGTTTGACTTTATGTGAAAATATTTCAAATTAATTTAGTTGAATATGTGCGCTTAAATTTTTGTGCGGCACTGTAAATTAAATTTCTTCGCAAGCCAATGCTTTCGAAAGGCTTGGATTGTTGTTGTTATTATTCTTTTCCTTGCGTTGCCTGTTCAACTTAAGACCGGCACGCGGAACTCGGAACGACTACAAAAAACAACAACAAAAAAAAATAAATTAAGAACTCGTCACACAGCGTTTAAAATTTGTTTTTAGAAAATCGACAAATAAGCTGCTCGAATGCAGTCTTAAATGCTTCACCTGCTTCAACGAAGAAGAATCGATCAAAAGGAGATCGAAAACAAAGAGAACGGAAGCTGCTGCTGTATACGCCTATATATTCAGAGTCAACGACTATCTATGCTCTTATGCAAGTACCTATGTAAATGACTATGTACTTCACCTTTGGCGTTAACCGACACCCGAGAACAAAGGAAGCCGACAACACTTTGGTGGAATCTATATGTATAGACTAGAGCCTGTCCGTGTGTCTATGTGTACCGTATGAACAGTCGTTGGCGCGAAATAGAAAACCGAGTTTAATATGAACGGAACCTATATATGTTCGTTTTATATCACGAGAGCCCGAAACGGAACTTATATTTTGCTTTATATATCGGAACTATATTCGCAATTCAATATTCAAACAGAGGAACATATAATTTATAACACTCAAAACACTTTTATTTTTACGCAGAATGCACTTTCTACATATATATATGCAAACGTACTTGCCCTTAAATATGTGAAGTTGCTCAGTTGCGAATAAAGCGCTGGATCGCTGTTTAGAATAAGAAATCCGGCTCGAAGGACCAATGATTTTCCTTGGACAATCCTTCGGTGAAAACGGGTGCTTCTTATGGCTGGATGCTTGGAGAAGTGGACTGTAAATAGAATTTTACTTAGAATTCTTGTGGAACAACAACTCAGAGTAACCGAGAAGAGAAAACCAGAATAAGAAAACAAGCCAATGAAGTATTGTCGTAGGAGCGCTTTATTACCTTTTGCTTTGAATGTTGGAGACAAACTGAGGAGCTGCATTTGCAGTGTAGTTAACTTATGACTAGCTTAAACTAATAGCTTATTGGAAAGTGAGTTGTGCTAGCTTTCTCTGTCTAAACTCCCTGGACCTTTCTCTTTCTTTTTCTCTTAATTTCTCTCCCTGGTTCGATAACAGTTGACTGTTATCCCTTGACCTAAACAAAAGGAATTTAAATTAATGAAGCAAGAAGGACTGTGTCGACCATCAAAAAGCAACTGGTCTAGCCCGCTCCACATGGTCCCGAAAAAAAACGGCCAATGGCGTCCATGTAGGGACTATCGCCGATTAAATGTCCAAACCGTCCCCGACCGATACCCAATCCCATACATTCACGATTTCAGTAGCGGCATTCATGGAAAATAAATTTTTTCAACAATAGATTTGATACGCGCCTTCAATCAAATACCAGTCGCAAAAAAAGACGTGCCGAAGACAGCAATAATCACCCCATTTGGATTATATGAGTTCGAATACATGACATTTGGACTTCGTAATGCAGGTCGAACCTTCCAACGGTTCATACATGAAGTGCTTCGCGATTTAGATTTCTGTTTTCCTTACCTTGATGACATTCTAGTGGCCTCTGCAAATAGAGAACATTTCACTCACCTAGAAATGGGTTTTCAGCGACTACAAGAATTTGGTTTGGTCATTAATGTCGCAAAATGTCAATTCAGCAAATCTACTGTCGACTTTCTAGGCCACGTCGTAGCAAAAGATGGTATTGGCCCACTGCCTGATAAAGTCGCCGCTATATCAAACTATCCACAACCAAAAACCGTAAAAGAAATTTGACGGTTTGTCGCTATGGTGAATTTTCATCGACGGTTCCTTCCCGACGCCGCAAGAACTCAATTGCCGCTTCACGCGTTACAAAAAGGTAACAAAAAAAAAAAAAACGATAGCACCCCGATAAATTGGACCGATGAAACTCAAGCCGCTTTTGAAAAATGCAAAAAAAAATCTCGCAAATTGTACTGTTCTTGCATTCGCTTCAGAGAACTCACCAATCTGTGTCATGGTTGACGCTTCCGACGCCGCCATTGGTGGTGTTATCCAGCAGGAAACTAAAGATGGTTGGAGGCCGCTAAGTTTTTACTCGCAAAAACTTAATAACGCTCAACGCAATTACAGCACGTACGACAGAGAACTCCCAGCTGCTTATTCTGTAGTCAAATATTATCGCTACATGCTCGAAGGACGTAATTTTATCATCTTCACTGGTCACAAACCCTTGACATTTGCTTTCAAACAAAGTCAAGATAAAGCATCTCCTCGTCAGTTCCGCCAACTCGATTTTATATCACAATTTTCAACTGACATTCGCTATATTAGTGGTGAAAATAACATAATAGCTGATTCATTATCCCGTCTATCAACAATTTCAACATCATCATCTATCGATTATGCGAAACTGGCAGAAGAACAAGAATCTGATGAGATTTTGAAGCAAATTCTTTCAAATCCTAACTCAACCTCATTAATCATAAAAAAATTCAAATTTTGCCCGATTCAAAGCCGATCTATTGCGACATCTCTACTTCAAACGCAAGACCTTATGTTCCGGCTTTGCTACAACATCAAGTTTTTGATGCCGTACATAATTTATCACAAGGAGGATTAAACGCAACATTAAAAACTATCCAGCAGCGATTTGTTTGGCCGAATATGAAGAAGGACGTTAGAACCTGGACTCACCATTGCACTATGTGTCAACGTGCTAAAGTTCACCGACATACCCAAGGCGAAATTGGCTTTTATAAACCACCAAGTGAACGCTTTTGTCACACTAATATTGACATCGTAGATCCTTTACCTATGTCAAAAGGAAACAGCTATCTCCTCACTTGCATCGACCGATTCAGCCGATGGCCCGAAGCCATACCCATAGATGACATGCATGCCAAAACCGTTGCTGAGGTATTTTACAGCGGCTGGATATCTCGATTTGGCATTCCCACAAGGATTACAACCGATCAAGTCCGTCAATTCAAGTCCCAGTTATTTCAAGAACTAGCAAATCTCCTAGGTGCACAGCGAATTCGAACATCGCCATATCATCCATGCTCAAATGGAATAATCAACCATAACAAATCAAATTGGATGGACATTCTTCCAACTGTGATGCTTGGTCTTAGAGCAAGTATCCGCGAAGATGTTTATGCTTCACCGTCTGAAATTATATATGGTTCAACAATCAAGCTTCCTTGCGATATGCGAAACACTTGATTCAACACCAACAGAAGATTTCGTAGTATCTTTGAAGAAAGAAATGAATACTCTCCGACCAATTCCAGTTACTCATAAAACGAATCGCACAATCTTTGTCTCCAAAGAGTTCAAAACTTGTATTCACGTGTTCCTTCGTCACGATGCAATACGCAAACCTCTTCAACCGCAGTGCGATGGCCCGTATCGCGTCATAAAAAGGCATGAAAAGAATTTTGATATCGACGTCAATGGTATAACCAAAAATATTTCGATTGATCACTTAAAGCCAGCTTTCGTTTTTAATCTTGATATAAAGGACGACCCTAAAACCGTACAAATCACTCTCAGAAGAATAACCGCAAAAATTTCGAATCAAGTCGAAATCCACGCAGACTTCAACGCAACGTTACTTTCAAATAAATTTTTTCGCAAAATTTAGGGGGATTAATGTAGGTACAGGAGATTTCCGATTTAACGAGTATTCGCGTTAGCGAGTTTCGCATTTAACGAGCATTTAAATTCGTTCCATTGAGTATCTTATATAACGAGCAAAATGGCACAAAAATTTTTTGTGCACTCGGTTTAGCGAGAAACATAAGAAATCAGTGAAAAAGCATAAAGAGAAACAAAGAGGAATCCAAGAAATAGTTAAGCGAGGAGTCTAAAAGCGCGTGTGCTGCGCCGACTGCCACAAGCAGTCAATGTATGAAAAGTAATGTTCAATTTTGCGTGACCTGCGTGAAATCGAAAAAGCAGTTGTTTACTTATCATCATTACTCTTTGACAGTAAACTCTCAATTCAATTCATCAAATTTTCTTTGAATTTTTGTTAAAAAACGGGTTTCCAGCAAACTTTAAACTAACGGTCTTCCGTAAATAAAGCATTCTGAGAAATATTTTGGACTACATGTTGAATAATTTCATATCTAGAAGCTGTAAAAAATATCGCGCAATTGAAAAGACCTAGGTTAATTTTCCCCCTTTTTTTTGTTCGGTTTATAAAAGAATGCCCCATATTACCTATGTATTTTATAATTTAAACAAAACGTGATCTCATAAGTTTTTTACTCTGTTTACATAGACGTTCTGTATATGTTTAATATGAACCAAAATGAAGAGTTGTTATGTTGTTTTTTTTTTGGTTATAATAATACTTTTGAAATAAAAAATTGTTTATAAGCCCAATTTATAATTTTAATCTCTTACAATAAGAAAAAAATGATTTTATGATGGTACTCAATTTAACGAGAAATTCGATTTAACGAGAAGTGCTGGCAACATTGAGCTCGTTAAATCGGAAATCTCCTGTAATAACTCACTTTTAGAATATCGATATTTTTTTGTAACAAGTAGCCTAAGTAAATTCGAATTAAGAATTTTCCTTATTTCAACATTTTTTAGAATCAAGGCGTATTTAACAAGGTGGTGGCAGTAGTACAACAACAATGTAAAAAAAACTCGGAAATGTCAAAATCAGTTCACGCTTGTTTGAATTTTGTTCTAATATAAACATTTTTAATTTCGTTGAAAAATGTAAGCGTACGAAATTCAATACAAAATTTTGACAGTTCCGAGTTGAAAAATGGGAAGAAGAAGAGCAGTTCCTACTGCCACCACCTTGTTAAATACGCCTTGTTTAGAATATTCTGATTCGAGAGATTGGGAATTAAAACAATAAATAACTTAACTTTTTTTTATAAATAAAAAGTTGTGTTGCTTTAAACTTTCCAAGAGTAATCCTCGGACATCCTTACAATTCAGGATTCAGTGAGATCCTTCAGGGCCTTACAACTAATCCTTTAAGGTCTTACAACTGGTGACCCCGATAAGTTGTTCCGCATCACGTTTTTTATTCGCAATCACTTCCGTGTCGTCGCTCCATGGTTATAACCAGATCTGCAGCTTTGAATCCTCCCGCAGAACCAGCGTCACAGCTAGCAGTTTCATCAGTATCAACAAAGAAGAATCCCAGATTTTGGAAAGAAAACCCCACTCATTGGTTTGCTCAAGTGGAAGCGCAATTCGTACTACAAAGGATTACTGATGAACTCATGCAGTTCTACATAATTATATCTGAATTAGACACTGAATTGCTCACTCATATAAGTGACATCGTGAAAACTCCACCAAGAAATCCATACACATCGTTAAAAAACGCCTCGTCGAGCATTTCTCAGTTCCCGAAGAAAATCTCAAGAAAATACTCAACAACCTCGAGATTGGGGACAAAACCCCGAGCCATTTACTGCGAGAAATGCGTGTTTTGGCCAGTGATGGAATTTCCAAAGATTTTCTACGCGCAATGTGGCTGCAAAGACTTCCCACCCAAACGCAAGCAATATTGTCAACATCAACTGAAAACCTTGAAAATTTAGCGAAAATGGCCGATAAAATAAACGACATTACTCCAAAATCTTCCTCGAACGTTGCAGCTGTGAACATATTTGATTTTGCACAAATTAAATCAAAAATCGACCAACTTTCCGAAACCATCAAGAAACTTCAAAAAAATCAAAATCGCTCACGTAGTCGTTCACGAAGTCCTTTAAGGTCTTACACGTTCTTGTGCCCAGCTTATGTTTGCGAAGCGTATTTCGGCTATTTTGCCAGCTTTTACGTTCACTTGATTCTGAACGCCGGTGCTTCTGTTGGTGCACTTTTTTATCGCAATAGGGTATAAGATATGTTTGTGCGATTGTGACTCCCAATATTCCTCCCCTTCTTCCATAAAGTCATCGAGCATCGTGACTTTCTATAAAAACTGCGGTGAAATCGTTTCGACCAATGACAGTTGCTGAGGGAGTCTTGCTGCATTGAAGTCTTGTTAATTGATTGCAGACCCGGAAACGTCACATGTTCTGTTATGGTGACTGTAGTTTCTGTGGGTTATGTCGAAGAATATCATCCATTTGCGTTGCAGCTGTTGTTGGTGTGTGGATCTCATCTTTGTGGGTAAAAAATTCGACTTATTTATATCTTAACTATATCTCGTTCTTAACTTTTATACTTCCTTAATTTCAATTGAACTCTTTTCTCCTCTTAATTCATAATATTGATAATCGAATGACTCCTTCTTGTTTTTTAATTGTAAAATCTTAAAATTCTTTGAAATTCTTAAATTAAAACTAACACTCTTTTCTTCATAATCCAAACATTTTGCGTATGGATATTTTGAACTGTAAAATCTGAAAATTCTCACTTTGAAATTCTCAAATATGAACTTTTTTTTTGTTTCATGAATCAAACATTTTGCATACTTTCTAAGCTCTCACAATTTTTTGTTCTATAAACTTAATCATTATTGCATACTTCTTGGGTGCTATTATATTATGAGCGTATTACAGTTTTGAAGGCATAAGTTGAAAATTTGGCATATACATATTTATATCTTTTTTTTTTGTGTAAGTTGTTTTTATGCTTTATCATTGTTGCATAGTTTTTAAGGTGTTCTGAGGTTAATCCTACGTTGTGAAGTGTGCTTTTCTGTTATACAAGAACTTATCGAAATTATGGGGATGCATGCAAATGTGCATCTAAATGCTTCATTCTTTTCTACTGTATGTTTGAAAAGAAATTTTACTTATTGAGTTTTTAATACTTATTTCTTAATTTCTAAGCATGTGCATGCATGAACGAGGCATTCATGCAAATACTTTTTAGGTCTGTAAACATGTATGTGCATATACTTTTCGAGTAATTTTGATATATATGTGGGAATACATATATATATATTTATATATAATTTTTTGTTCGAGTATTCAACATGCCCTAGTATCTAAATTTTGAAATGGGTCTAAAAATGATATACAGTGCTGTGCAAAATATACGCAACCATATAAATTTGTGACGTATAACGCAATAAATTTTGTAAAACAACAACAACCAAAAAAAGAATGATGCTCATTTATTCCTTAAAGTATCGGCTATAAGTATGTACAAAAAGATAACCATAAGAATGCATAACGGAAAAATTTTGAATTAAAATACACAAAAACCCCCTGTGCAAAACATAAGCAACTCCAGTACAAATTTTCAGTGCGTTTTTAATTAAAAATTTGAAAGAAATATCAAAAGGAAAAATTTCGCACGTTTTTCTAATTTTACCCTCTCTAACACTTCGAGCTTTCTAAAAAGTACAACAATTAAAATATTGCAGACCTATTTTAAGATTTGCAGACCAAACCAAATTGAGTTTCGATTTTTCTTTGTTTTTCCATACATTTTTGATAAAAAATCGAAACTCAATTTGGTTTGGTCTGCAAATCTTAAAATAGGTCTGCAATATTTTAATTGTTGTACTTTTCACAAAGCTCGAAGTGTTAAGAAAGGGTCAAATTAGAAAAACGTGCAAAATTTTCCCTTTTAATATTTCTTTCAAATTTTTAATTTAAACAAGTAAGGGTGTTATAGTCAGGCAAGCCTGACAATAGAATACCCGACACAGACACACATATTCAAATAATTTTTAATATCAGGAGTTGTTTAAGGCCATAGGGGCCCCTTATACCGCATTTTTTTAAATTTCTTTATGCAAACCGCCCCTTTGCCACGCCCACTTTTCCAATTTTTCGGAATTCTAATCGGAGGCTTAAATATACGCGCAAATTCTAAGTTTTATTGAAATATTTGGAAAAAGTCAGATTTTGGGGCAGTTTTCGGATTTTTGTGACAGACCCTAGTACTGGAGGTACCCTTAATAATGAACCAATCCAGAAAATTTTTGGGCAGGATGTTTATGGTAACAAAGGAAGTATAAGTGCCAATTTTCGTTCAAGTCCCATAGGCGTTTCGGGAGTAGGAGACAATTTTCGAAAAACGCCCTTCTGCCACGCCCATTTTTCTGATTTTTGTAAATCACATTAATTGGCCTAAAATTTGTTCAAATGCCAAATTTCATCAAAATATCTTGAAAAACTCCGATTTTAGAGCAGTTTTTGTGATTTTCGTAACAGACCCTAGTACTGGAGGTACCCGTAAAAATGGTCCGATCGGGTCCATTCTCGAACTTAGTCTTACTTATGTCCCCGTGAGCACGCATACAAAATTTTGTCAAGATAGCTCAACTCCTTCGATAAGATAACTGTATACAGACAGACGGACAGACGGACAGACAGACAGACGGACAGACGGACAGACGGACATGTCTAAATCGAATCTCTTGGTGATGCTGATCATTTCTATATACATTTTGTATAGTCTATCTCGACTGGTTCTGGGTGTTACACACAACCCAACAAACGCAATATACCCTCGACACAGAGTGTGTCGGGTATAAAAAGCACTGAAAATTTGTACTGGAGTTGCTTATGTTTTGTATGTGTATTTTAATTCAAAATTTCTCCGTTATGCATTCTTATGGTTATCTTTTTGTACATACATATAGCTGACACCTTAAGGAATGAAACAGCATCATTCTTTTTGTGGTTGTTGTTGTTTTACAAAATTTATTGCGTAATACGTCAAAAATTTATATGGTTGCGTATGTTTTGCACAACACTGTATATGAAGTTTTATCGGGAGTGATTAAGTTTTAGAGGTCGCTCATGGGCCTTGAAATCTGGAAAGTGATTTGTATAGGGAAAAACCTACGTTGCGTTAGTTTCATCAAAATTTTGTATGCAAGACATGTCCCTTTAAAAGCGAAATATCATTCAACCTGGCATCACTGATGCAATATGTTTACAATTGGGAAATTTTGAACAATTTTTCCAAAGAGAACCCACTTCAAATCTTTGAAAAGGGATTTTTCGACACATTATTGGGGCTGTCAAATAATTAAAATATCATAGTTGCATAGTTGTAAGAATTTTGCGTAATTATTGAACAGCCCCTTTCTACAGAAAAAAAAAATAAAAGGGATTTTTGAGTCACCGAAGGAAAAGTTACTTCAAAAGTTTTGCCACACTTAATTGCATCATATAGGTTTATCGAGCGTCCGAAGAGGGAATCGCATGGGTCACTCTCTTACCCCTAAGTATAAACAAGTTGTGCTTTTTCGATATGTTTAAGTTTTGCGATTAGCACACAAATGAATTCTTTCTTCATATTTGACCTCCCTCTAGACAAATGTGTTTGAAAACATTGTGTAATGTGCGATTTATCAGCATTGTTAAATGATTGAGACCCCAGTAAATTTCTTGCGGGCGCTCTTGCTGATTAATATCAAAGCGTCGGCGTTGCCATCTGTCTATTTTATGCATACTTAAACATTTGTAAAAATGTAAAAATTCGTAAGACGTTAAACGGAACGGACGTGCTTTTTCAAACGCTCCGCGAAATACCAAAAAAAAAAGGTTTTTTTTTAGTAAACTGCTGCGAATTAAATTAAAAAAAAAAAACCAATCAAAGAACATAATAACTTCCTCAGTCAACCGGTTTATTTAAAAATTTTCGGCTTGACTTTCGACTTGACTTTAAATTTTCAAGAAATTCAATATAGAAATTTACCGAGCGTTCGTCAAAAATCTGGTTCAACAAATAACAGTGCACTGATCGTCGGAGACCCAAAATTTCTTTCACCAGCACAGAGAATTGTCACTCGGGCTAGTTCGCCAGACAAGTCGATGAACCAACAACTGAAGCAACTAAAACAGCAACTCTCCCAGCCTATTAAGAAATTAAAAAGAAGGAATACGCCCTATTGCCAGCTGTGTGGAATGTATGGACACGAAAAAAGTTCTGGCTGCATGAAAAATAAAAAGCCAATAATGGAGGCGAGTAAGGCATCTAAGCCAATGTTGTGAATCTCTCCCAAACTCACATGTGGTCACCTTAAACCGAAAGCAAAAGGCAGTGACCTGCATTTATGAATTTCTACTTCAAGGTGTTTCCATGCTACTCAAAAGCATATATATAACAACAACAACACACGTCAAGAGTTTTTACGTAAGAGCAACAACAACTACAAAATAAGAACTAAGAACAGCGGAAAAGCTGTATGTAGTAACAACAACAGTATGGCAATGTTGGAACAATTACGGGTGAATGTCGCTGTCAAGATTATGCAATATGTTCGGGAAGAATCGACGACGATCGCGGATCTATATAAACAGAGCTTCGACGACTGGAAGGGGACTTCTGCGAGCGTACTCACCAAAGGGCCACGACGGAGAAGTTAATAGAGTAGTCACATTAAATAATAACGGCAAAACTTGTATTAAATTGAATTAAATAAAAGGATAATTCATTGAAATCCTTTGTGTTCCTTTTTATTTGTTTAAAGGACCCTGTTATATCCTACGGTGTACTTGCCTTACGTGCGTACCTACCCAATTGCCACGGCGTTAGGTAATTGCACCGTAGGATACAGCACCAACTTGCACACATTGCGGGGAAAATGGGACATATAGCTGACAATTGTTAGACCAATTTGAGCAGCCTATTCTGCGATAAATGTCAAATAAAAGGTTGCGGAAAAGAGGCTACACACCAAAACGCACAATAGAGGCCAGCACAAAATAACCGTCGAGGGTCCAATAACAACAGCCAAATACAGTGCTTCCTTTGCAAAGGATTCGGGCATATAGTTAGAAACTGCATTCAACACAAGCAGCAGAACGCGGCTAACTCCCAGCGGCCCAGTCTTGGCCAATGCACTGGGATGCCCAAACAAAACTAAAAGAGCGGCTAAAACCTGCCCCAGGTCAAAGTCAAGAACAAGGAGTAGGTCATTATTACGATAAGGAAACCACGGTCTCCGAATATTTTAAACAACCGCCCAAGGAGGTTTCCTTGGATAGCCTAGGAAATGGAACTATTACCACTAATAAATGGAAAAAATCCGAAAGAGAAATACCACTGAACGAAAAAAAAAACGAAATTAGGGAGCGAAAAATACCAATGCATAACATCGAAAATGCAATAAGCGGAAAAATATACTTCGATGATGAGGCCGAAAAAAAGAAAAATATATTGCAACAGAAAATAAAAAAAAGGGAGTATCTTTTAAAAACACTGTTACAGTATACCGACTTAGGGTGTTTCAAGGGGCGAATGTGTGGGTTGCGTGCCAGTGGGGATTCTATTGGTCCTTTTTTTCTTGAGTAACCTCACAGAAAATTACTTTGACCACATTACAAACCAGCTGCTTATTGATCGCTTGCAGAAAAGAAGCAGCGGGAGGTATTATTGTGAATATGTTTTACAAAGCTGATTTTTGGATGTCTTCGGCGTGGAAGGTCCCCACTCTTTTTTCTCACAGATGCCTTTAAAAATTTGGGAGCTAGTTTCACATTAAACGCTAGAGCTTTATTGCTCTGCACAAAGTTCCGTCGAAATACAATTTCGCCAGGCCGAAAATCAACGGGCTGCGATCTGAAATTGTACGTTCACTGATTCGCTTCGTATGCTATCTTTAGGTTGTTTTGTATTTTTTCACGTACTAAGTGCAACTTGTCGAGAGGAGCTAGGATTCTTTCACCTTCCTCCAGGGATTATAGCTTCCTCAACAATGGATAGACGTCTCCATGCATTATCATTTGCTGCCCTATGAGAGAAAAGTATGGTGAATATCCAATGGAAGTGTGAAAGCTACTGCGAAGAGCCATCGCTATATCGCCCAGATGTTGGTCCCAATCCTTTTGAGTTTTTCCTAGATACGCGCGGATGGCGGCGATGAGCGATCGGTTAACTCGTTCGGACGAATTCGATTGTGGGGAATAAACTGCCGTGGTTACCTGTTTGACGCCTCGTTGATTTACAAATGATTGGAAGTAAGAAGACTTAAATTGAACACCATTATCCGACACTAAGAATTCTGGGATACCAAAAATTTGGAATACCTGGGAGTTTAGGATTTCGGTTAGAACTGGGGCTGTGAGTTTGCGAATGGCTTCAAGAATCGGGAACTTTGTAAAATGGTCTACAATGATGAATACTCCTATGTTGCCGTTCTTTGAACGGGGATAAGGTCCAATTAGGTCAACGAAAATGCGCTGGAATGGCCTCTCTGATTTGATTTGTGAGCCCATTGGAGGACGGAGGACTGAGTTGGGAGCTTTCGACGACTTACAGATTTCACATCCTGCCACGAATCTGTTTACGTTTTTTGCCATTTTAGTCCAATAAAAGTTCCTACTAAATTTTTCCAGAGTTTTTCCTACTCCACCATAGGCGGAGGTCGGGGGATTGTGTGCTTTCGCTATCAATACGAATCTCAAATCGACTGGCACCCAAAGTTTCCAAAGCGCGGCTTCTTTTAACGAGTCAGCTCGATCGAAAGTTGTTCTTTTATAGACGTAACCATTGACAACCTGTAGATCGGGCAAAGAATTTTTAATTTCTTCGATTGTCTGGCAGAGATTCTGATACTCGTCGCTTCTAAAAGCTACCGACTCCAAATCGATTGGTGAAAGGATCTCCAGTTCCGAGATTTCTTCAAAAGAGAGTCGTGACGAAGCGTCCGGAACTACGTGAAGACTTCCTTTTCGGTGATCTATGGAAAATTTGTACGACTGCAATTTCAGCGACCAACGCGCTAGTCGTCCATTCAAGTCCGATTGACGCATCAACCATTTAAGGCTCGAGTGGTCCGTTATGACCGTGAACTGATGACCTTCCACATACTCCCTAAATTTTTCGATTGTCAGGACAGCTGCAAGGCATTCTGATTCCGTTACTGAATAGTTGCCTTGAGCTTTGTTCAGTTTGTAGGAAAAATAGGCGATTGGACGTCCCACATTTTCGTCATCACATTAGGCCTGTACTCCACCGATTCCCACTTTGAAGGCATCGCATTGGATCACGAAGCGTTTCGAGAAATCTGGGGTTATCAATACAGGAGCAGAAGTTAAACAATTTTTAATCTCATCAAAAGAATCTTGGGTTTCAGGTGTCCAAACAAATTTCTGGGATTTTTTCAGCAGATCCGTGAGTGGAGCTGTGCGAGTAGCAAAATTATCGATAAAACGCCAATACCATCCGGCCATTCCAAGGAAACCTCTTACCTGACGTACGGTTCTAGGTGGACGGAGATCGGGGATGGCTGAAACTTTCCCAGGGTCCAGTTTTATACACCCATTTCCAATAATGTATCCTAGGTATCGCAATTCTTTTAAGCACCATTTGCATTTCGGGATATTTAGAGTCAAGTCGAATGGCATCACTTTGAACCTATAAAGGGGGCGATTCGGGACTGTGAACGCGGTCATGTCTCTAGAATTTTCGGCCAGTCCAATTTGCCAGAATGCGTGTTTCAAATCTAAGGAAGAAATGTAATCGGCTTTGGGCAAGCGACTGAGGATGCCACTGATTTTGGGTTGTGGATACGCATCCTTCACCGTTACGGCGTTAAGCTTGGAGGGTACACCTCTACCGAAGCCTGCGTTTTTGAAGCGCTGCATACCTGTCGATGTGCGGTCTAGCTCAGGAGAATGGGAGTGGGTGTGCTTCTTCAACACAGACGAGGTGGACTACTACAGAAAATGTATGCAGTAATGGTGTTATGTCCAATCGACCTTGATTAAGAAAAAAAACGGTTCGCAAAATTCAGAAACTTAGAAAATCGGTTTAATTTACTCTAATTGAACTATATATAATATATAAGGCAATCCAACAATTTAAAATCATGTGCAAAAAGGTTTAATCCAAATCCTGATACAAGCTTCAAGATTTATGCGTCAGAGAATTTCGATGGAGTTTATTCTCGACGTCTTTACCCAACCCAACCTGTTAATGACGGAAGTTACTCATTAACCCAATAAACAATCTCTGGTCCATTTCACTCTACAGCATTACACTTTTCGAAAATTTGAGGAGTATTTAAGTTTTCATTTGCAACAATTCATTTATTAACATCAAAATAACCTAAAAAAAATTCAAATTAATCGCCATAGTATCTAATTAAAAATTTTTATATGGGCACTCTATTTAAATTCAATGGTGCCATTGGATCAAAAAAAAAAAAAAAACAAACATTTGTTCACTTTCAACTTAATTCAATTAATGTCCATTAGGGCTGCTCTTAACTCTATGGAGAAATTTTGTAGCGAGTTTCTGATCGGTCTCAGGGTCCAGAAGTGTTCCATTAGACATGGAGGAGAAACGTGAGAAATTTGGAGGCAATCGGATAACGGGAACCCGTGGCAGTTTTCAATTGAAGTTTGGGAAATTGGCAAAAATAGAGAGGAAACGGCCCTTAACTCCCCACAAGGCGCCCCTACGGATATATAACGTATGGCCAACCCCCATTATTTTTTTACTCCGAACATTTTTTCTGAACAAACCTACCCCATATCTCCCCTCCTTAAGGGGGCTCCCATACAAAAATAATTTTTTAAAAACTTTTCCCCCCATCTTCCTAACTAGCCCCAGAGTTGTACTAGAGGAGTCAAATGTATGACCGACCCCCATTAACTTTGTCCCCCTAACATTTTCTCCGAACATACTTAACCTCTATCTCCCCCTCTTAAGGGGGCTCCCATATAAAACTACCTTAATTTGAGCAAAAATTCATACCAAATGGCCGTCACTACAGTCAAACCCCTCCTAGGGGGCTGATATATATGACCGACCCCCATTATTTTTTTACCCCAAATATTTTCTGCAAACATACCTACCCTCTATCTCCCCTCGTTAGGGGGGTCCCCATACAAAATTAGGCTTAAATTAAAGAAAAATGCCTCATGAACTTCAATCTATAATATAGATGCCGTAGGAACAAGAAAGAGCATGTTCAGCATGCATATTCGAAAAATTTACAAAATTACCTTTTAAACGAGCCTAATATGAAGAATATTGGATTAGTTTTTGGTGTGTTTTAATAATATGATATATTTTATTACCTTTTTTTTAAAACTGAATTTTGGGTTTCATCCCCTAACTGGCCCAATAATGACCCTAGTAGAAAAAAAATATATTTTCGAGTCAAATGCCGCAAAACTCAATCTATGACGAGTTTTTTGAGACTATAACCATTAAAATCGGTTAGTAGTTTCTATTCATAAAATTAATTCAAAACAAATATTTTTTGAAACGCATTATTCACTGTTTTTACGTTTGTTTCTTGAGTCTTTGCATGCGTACAGACCGAGAGAGCCATGCGTACAGACCGAGAGAGACATGCGAAGACCTAAGAAACGAACGTAAAAACAGTGAATAATGCGTTTCAAAAAATATTTGTTTTGAATTAATTTTATGAATAGAAACCACTAACCGATTTTAATGGTTATAGTCTCAAAAAGCTCGTCATAGATTGAGGTTTTCGGCATTTGACTCGAAAATTTATTTTTTTCCTACTAGGGTCATTATTTGGCCAGTTAGGGGATGGAACCCAAAATTCAGTTTAAAAAAAAAGGTAATAAAATAAATCATATTATTAAAACACACCAAAAACTAATCCAATATTCTTCATATTAGGCTCGTTTAAAAGGTAATTTTGTAAATTTTTCGAATATGCATGCTGAACATGCTCGTTCTTGTTCCTACGGCATCTATATTATAGATTGAAGTTCGTGAGGCATTTTTTTTTAATTTAAGTGTCATTTTGTATGGGGGCCCCCCTTAGGCGGGGAGATAGAAGGTAGGTGTGTTGGAAGAAAATGTTTGGGGTAAAAAAACAGTGGGGGTCGGTCATACATTTCATCCCACTAGGACGGGTTTGACTGTAGTGACGGCCTTTTGTATGAAATTTTGATAAAATAAAGGTAATTTTGTATGGGGGACCCCCTTAGGAGGGGAGATAGAGGGTAGGTATGTTTGAACAAAATGTTTGGGGTAAAAAAATAGTGGGGGTCGGTCATACATATCATCTCTCTAGGACAGGTTCGACTGTAGTGACGGCCAGTTTTCATTAAATTTTGATAAAATTAAGTTAGTTTTGTATGGGGGCCCCACTTAGGAGGAGAGATAGGAGTCACTTTGTGCCGCAAAAATGTTAGGGGGACAAAGTTAAGGGGGGTCGGTCATACATTTGACTCCTCTAGGGGCACTCTGGGGCTAGTTAGGAAGATGGGGGGAAAAGTTTTAAAAAAATTATTTTTGTATGGGAGCCCCCTTAAGGAGGGGAGATAGGGGGTAGGTTTGTTCAGAAAAAATGTTCGGAGTAAAAAAATAATGGGGGCTGGCCATACATTATATATCCGTAGGGGCGCCTTGTGGGGAGTTAAGGGCCGTTTCCTCTCTATTTTTGCCAATTTCCCAAACTTCAATTGAAAACTGCCACGGGTTCCCGTTATCCGATTGCTTCCAAATTTCTCACGTTTCTCCTCCATGTCCAATGGAACACTTCTGGACCCTGAGACCGATTGAAATTCCATTTCGGGAATTAAGAGCAGCCCTAATGTCCATACTCTATAAACTATACACCTATGTACAAAATTTTTCATTAGGTAATTGTTCTTAATTTTATTCAAATTTTTCAGGGTCCATTTCTATTGTCGATAATTTCAGATATTTTAAAAATTATTTAAATTTTTTTTTCTATATTCGTAAGTTCAATTTAATCGGTACAGTCTCGCTCGCGAAATACAAAACCGTCACACAACAACATCGTATCTCTCGTAAAAACATCTATCATTTGCTGTTATCCTAAATTACTGTCGGCGGTATTGATCTGGAGGACCATTTTCAGAATATTGGTATTCTTACAGAAAGAAACATACTTTGGAATTGTGTCGGATTTGTACTTAGCGAGTAACCTGTACAACATCGTAATATAAGCCACGGACCACTCTATCAGAAGATGACTCGAAGAGAAAGCATAATTTTCGATCGATAACAAAACGAAATTTTAAACTCAGGCTGGAGAGCGGAATTAGCGGAAAATCGAGCGGATTGGATCGGCACTGATTTCAATTACAGAATCTCCAATACAATTATCATTACATTATTTTTCCTTTACATTGCCAAGGGAAATTTGTTTTCAATTAGATTCAAATATGCATTGAATGTAAAAATCCTTTTTCTTCTGTGTACTGAGATCAATGTCAATCCAACACACTCAATTCTCCGATGTTTCACTCCCATTACGCGACATAATCAATTCAATAAGAACGACTGGATGATACGACAGTTGTTCAAAACGAGTAAAATTTCGGAATAAATAACTACATTCAAAATTTAAACGATTAAGTAGTATTTTGTGTTACCTTTACTTGATGCACTCGCAGGTGATTGTTGTTGTTGTCATACCGAAGACAGCAGGCGCCTGATGTATTGCGGTGGACGAAGGAAGCTATGGGTTCAAAAGAAATATTTAACCAAAATTTATGAGTTCTCTTATGGCCACACTCTCACCATTGAGGCGGCCTTATTTCCTCGAAAAAAAATTTAAATCCCATCTAACAAGTACTATTCATTCGGAAAACCTTTTTCCGTGGATTCAACCATCCACAGTTGGTATTTATCAAACAAAATTTGAATTATGATTTTTAACTTTAAATTTTTCTCTTCTTTTCTATGTAATTAGCTCAAAATACTATTGTTTGTCGTTATAGTTCGGGTTTCTTTTACCGACAAAAAGAATTAACACGGAAAAATCTCGTCACTAGTATAACGTGACGGAATAGCATTACTATAGGTTTTGGCACTGTCTCTAACTGACGGGATCACTATAGGCATTACAAGTACAAGAAAAAAATATTTTTGCCTGTCTTCCTTCAGTTTTTTTTTTTTTTTCTTTTCTCTGCCACAAATGTCGCCTTGCTGATTCCGAATTCTCGCGACTAGTTGCCTAAGCCGCTTCCAGGCTTGCTGCTGCTAGCTGATCTGCCTTCGTTTGGCAATATGGTGGACCGTGGAATATCGTTCCACAAAATTGGTGTCGAACGGAATCGCTGATGCGCTTGAGTTGAATTCCAATACAATGATCCTACAGTTTCGACTATTATTACCGGATCTATGCTCATGAGAAGGAATAACCAATCTTATCAATTATTCCTATCAATTAAATGGGGGGTTGCTTGATTAAATTCTCGATTAACTTTTTCTTCGAAAATCCGACGATGTCATCCATCCAGGGTTCAGCGGAAAAGGAAAGAGTAATTCGCAGCTAACCTTTTTTTTATGTGTCAAAATGACATCTGTCATTGGCTTCTAATGCCAATCCTGTACGCAGTGATGCATTTTAATTCGATTTGAGAGTTAAGGGTGTGACTACACTTTGCGAACGTTGCAGTGCAACATAAAAATAAATCATTCACTACAAAACAGATGGGATTTCTGCCGACCATGTCCTAGAAATTGCAGCTGAAAAGGAATGATTTTTCTTCTTCCAGATTACCATATATCCTTGGCGTGATAGGCACCTATGGACTTTGTATTTAAGTCTTGCAATTGGTAGATTATCGATCTTAGGCGCTTTAATACCGTTGCCCTTGTTCCAACTGGTGCTAGCTTGGCATTGAAATGATTGGCCAGGTAGCTTTGTGCGAAGTTTCGTCTGGTTACTATCTGTCCCACTGTAAATTGCCTCTGCCGGGCTCTGAGGTTATAATGCGATGCATTTCGCAGATAAGCGTCCTTGATTTTAGATATCACCTGGTCGCGGACTAATGACAGTTGGTCCGTTCGGTTTAACGGCTCAAAAGGTTCGTTCAGCAGGTCCAAGTTTCTTAGCAATGCATAATCTTTCCCGTGCTTAATCATCGATTGTCCAAAAAGAAGTCCGTATGGAGGTCTTCCCGTGGTCGAGTGCACACTGCTCCGCAAAGCTGCATTAATGCTGCTCAGATAGACGTCCCACTCTCGCTGGTATTTGCGGATAAACGACCTCAATGCTTCGTTGATTGATCGATTGACGCGCTCAGATGCGTTTGCCTGTGGTGAATACCTAGCTATAAATACGTGTTTCACTCCAAAACGATCCATGAACTTTTTGAATTCTGCACTCCTAAATTGGCTTCCATTGTCAGATACTATAAATTCCGGTACTCCAAAAATGTGAAATATGTCCTTCTCCAAGTATTCGATTATGGGAGCTGCAACAAAACGTTTTAACGGTTTCAAAAAGGGAAATTTAGAAAAATGATCTAAGGCTATGAATATTCCGATGTGGCCGCTTTTCGATTTGGGAAAGGGCCCAATTAAATCGATATAAAGTTTTTGAAATGGCCTTTCCGTTGTTACATGCTGACCCATAAACGGACGCAAAGTTTGGTGCTTTGGATGTTGCACAAAGTTCGCAGTTTAAAATATAATTTTTCACGTCGGTTAATAATTCAGGCCAATAAAAGTAATTTCTGATGGCATTAAGAGATTTTCCGATGCCGCCATGCGCTGATTTTGGAGTATCGTGGTTCGAAAACAAAACTTCTGGTCTAAGCTCTCTCGGGACTAATAATTTCCAATTCTCAGATTCGTCTTCGGTACCTTTAGAAAAATCCGTGCGTTTGTAGATAAATTTATCCAGGACTTTAAACTCGGGGTTTAGATTAGCTTCCAGATTACTCCGCAAGAGGGCATATTCTTCACTCGCGAAACTAGGCGAGCTAAGATCAATAGATGGTAGGTTTTCTAATTCGATGGCGTTTATTCCGTTATCTTCCGACTCGTGCATTCGGGAAAGTGCATCAGCTACAACGTTTTCACTCCCTTTTCGGTGCTCAATACCAAAATTGTGGCCTTGTAGTTTTATCGCCCATCGCGCAAGTCTTCCACTTAAGTCCTTTTGAGACATCAACCATTTTAGACTAGCATGGTCTGTGATGACGGAGAACTCTTGGCCTTCGATATACGGACGGAATTTCTTTATCGCCAGCACAACCGCTAAACACTCCAACTCGGTAACCGTGTAGTTCCTTTGAGCCTTATTCAGCTTCTGTGACATAAAAGCTATCGGTCGTTCGACTCCGTCCTCATCTTTCTGAGCCAAGAGTCCTCCGACACCTTGTAGGCTAGTGTCACACTGTACAATAAATGGTTTCGTGTAATCGGGGTGTATCAAGACTGGAGCTGTGGTAAGCATTTGTTTTAAGGTCTCAAATGATTTTTGTGCGTTGTCATTCCAAGCGAACTTGGTTTTCTATTTAAGCAGTTCTGTAAGATGAAAGGTAACATTCGCATAGTCGTTCAAAAACCTCCGATACCAGCCGGTCATTCCTAAGAAGCGTCGAAGTTGGCGAATCGTTTTTGGTACGGGGTATTTGTTTATTGCTTCGATTTTCTCATCATCTACTTTCAGACTGCCTTGGCCTACTACAAAGCCTAAATATTTGACTTGGGCTAGTCCGAAATGGCTTTTCGCGACGTTGGTCGTTAATCCAGCTTTGCGTAAATGGGATGCGACGTCTATGAGGTGTGATAAATGCTCCTCGAAACTATGCGATACTACCAAAAGATCATCCAGATGCACGAAGACATGTGTCTTCAGCGCATACGGAATCACCTTATCCATTAAGCGACACATAGTTTGAGGCGCATTACACAATCCAAACGGCATGCGTACAAACTGGTAAAGCGGACGATTAGGAATGGTAAATGCCGTCTTTGCCTTGGCCGAATCTTCCAGCTTAATTTGCCAAAAGGCGTCTTTAAGATCTATCTTCGATATATAGTGTACAGCCGGTAACCTCGATATCAGTCCATCTCTATTTGGAATCGGATATGCGTCCTTTTTGGTAACAGAATTGAGAGCGCGGGAATCTATACACAGCCTGTTTTTCCCCGGTTTTACCACCAATACACAAGGCGATGACCAAGCAGTATTACTCGCTTCCTCAATTACTCCTAAGCGGATCATTCGGTCCACCTCGGCACACATCACTTTCTCAATGGCAGGAGAGACTGGATAAAATCATTGTTTAATCGGAGCTGCATTTTCGGTATCTATTACGTGCTCAACTAGGGTGGTACACCCTAATCCATCCTTCTCAAATGACGGAAAAGTGGCTATGACGGCGTTAAATTTTTCTAGCTGCGCTGGTGTTAAAATGATTTTCTGGGGATTTGAAATGTCGACCTGATCTATAGAATGAAGAAATTTATCTTGGTCTGAGGTTATTCGGAGACCAAACGAGGCAAAGAAGTCGGCACCACATATAATATTTTTCTTTATGCTACTGACTACTAAAAATTCGAAATATTTATGGCGCTGATTAAATTGAATTTCCGGGCTTATTGTTCCAGTAACGCTTTGACAATTGCCATCGGCCGTACGCACGTTACCCTTTAATTTTGTTTCAAAAAGGTTATTCTGTTCTATATATTCTGCTAACCTTCCACCTATGACACTGGTGGTTGCCAAGCTATCTAATAGGGCTAGGTATCTGGTTCGGAATATTTCTATGGACGCAAACGATCGTACATCGCCCTCTCTACTGGTGATTGATGATATCATGCTATTTTTCAGTTTCCGATGTTGTTTCCAATAGCTACGAATACGCACCGTTGATCGCTTACGTTTGATTTCATTTAACAATAGACTATTTCGTAATTTATTATATTCCTCTAATCTAACATGGTATGGTCTTAACAGTGGGTGAATCGGTGTTACATCCGGTTTGATAAGTTTCGAGCAGGTTGAGCCATCGGGTGTCCGTTTTAGGATTTGCGGACACCCCGTCGGGAGTTTTCCATCCGGCTGTGGCATTTTTGGCAATTCGGTTTGTAGACATCGATTGCACCACATCCGTAGCAAAAAATGCGTCTCGGTTGGGTACAATCTTTGTAACTATGGCCCACGTTTTCGCAGTTCCAACATGTTACTGCGGTGGCAATGCACAAAGTTCCGGTTCAGCTGCTGCTAATTCCGGTTCAGTAGGCGACTCGGTGATTTGTAGCACTTGCTTCCGTGAAGGATTGCGAGGAGGGTACGCGTGTTGGGTATCTCTCATAAATGCTTCGTGCTTTCTCACCTCTTTGAGCAACTCGGAAAGATTTCGTAAGTCTAAATGGAGCAATTCATGCCGAAGGTCCGGCTTGAGGTTACGGGTAACCCTTTCGCACAGATCTGCTTCCGATAGTGGATTTCGGAGGCGATCGCAAAGTGCTCTAATGGCATCGAAATAATCATCAAATGATTCCGTAGGGCGTTGTTTCCGCTTAAAAATTTCATGACGAATGTCATAATCACTGAAATTTTCTTTATACTCGAAATATCCTCTTTTTCTCCCGTGAATCTAACATTCCAATTTTAAACTATTAATATTAGAGATCTTTTCAGGTGATCTATTGAGAATTTGATTGCCGCTAGTCGGTCGTCGAGCTGAAGGCAAATTGAAACTCCAATCATGCGCTTGGTTTTGTGAAAATAGTTCCTGATTATGGATCTGTGTACGTGGAGTAGCTTGGGCTATTGGTACACGCTCTTCTGGGAGATTCCGAGCCCCGTTTGAATTGTTGGGTGGACTAATGTTCGGCCTGCTAGCTATGGATATGGTGCGCATGAATGCTTGCAATTCACTAGAGAGTTGGGACGAGATCTCTGCTCGAAGAGAATTGATAGATGTAGAAATCAAGTTTCGTACCGAGTTTAAATCATCACCAGATTGTCTTTCAGTGAGTTCGATGTTCGGGATTGGATTAGGTGGTAATCCAACAGAAGCGGTTGCTCATTGCGACTGAGAAAAAAAACGCGTCATTGGACGATTTCTGCGAGGATTAGCTGGTAAAGCAGACAGACTGTCTGTCGTAAGCCGCAAGTCTGCATCTTGACAAGCGTTCCTACAAATCGGACAAGTTTGGTTATTCTGTAACCAAGTTTTTATACAATGGTCATGAAATTCATGATTGCACGGTGTGAATGCTCGGCGATCAGCTGAATGGATAATCTCACTGCATATAGTGCAAGTGGACTGGTCAGGGTCATCCTGAAACCCTCGTAACGGACTGCTATCTATTGGCATTTTAGTACCGTGTATTACCACGGGCGTAACGAAATACAAGAGCAATCAAATGTGATTTCTAGCCGTTGTCACTAGGATACGATACTGGGTATCTAAGGAAATTTTAATTGCGAAAGTAATCTTTGTGTTGGATTACAATTAAAATTTGCTTTGTTTATTAATTTTTTTTTTTTTTTTTTTTTAATAAAAACTAAGTTTGTAAAAACAACTTTTAATTGAAAGGTGTGAATAGGTATTTTATATTTCTACTCAGTGTAACACTTGTAGAGCGAAGTTCGAGATTGCTTTTGATTAAAGCTTGAACCAAGAATTTTTTAAATTATAACGCTTTAGTATCGAGGGCGCGATGGTGAGTAGGTTTCCAAGTTCACTCGAAAACAAAAATCTCAAACGATCGAAACGTTCTAACTGCAGCTTTTCAACGTGATGCCACTGATTTAAGGGATGCCCCCGTGATCACACAGATATGCACTCCACCCTAAATACAGCTTAGGGAGCGTCCATAAATGATGTCACGCATTTTTTGCGATTTTTAGACCCCCTCCCCCCCCTTTGTCACAAACCTGTTACATATGAGCTAACCCCCTCCCCCCCCTGTGTCACGTCACAATTAATATGAAAAAACAGTATAGGCCAATTCACAATTAATGCTAATTTAAGGTTAAATATGCTAACATGTTTTTTATATGGAGTTTGACATCTCACGCCTACTTTAACACATTAAACCTTAAATTAGCTTGCACTTTGTGACACATATCACTAATTTATATATATTATATGATGCTATTTTTCCTATAAAAAAATTTCATAGTACAAAAATTTACGAATTTTTTTAAACAAATTTTACTATGAAAAGTGTGACATAACATGCTTGGGAACCCCCCCTCCACCCTATGTCACAAAACTGTCACAGATGAGCTGACCCCCTCCCCCCCCCCACCAAACGTGACATCATTTATGGACGCTCCCTTAGTCAAAACAATTTTCATTTACTTTAATAAAGTTCGTATAATTGTGGCACAGACTCGACACACGCCACACAGTGTCGCGAGCGCGGCCAAAAATGCCAAAAATGAAGATTGGAAATGCTTAAAAAATTTTACTGTTATGAGTAGTCAATATTTATACTAAGAGTAATCAAAAAAAATTTTCTTAATATAATATAATAATATGTTAAGCCGTTCAAGTGCAGCACGCTTTTAAAGTTACACTAAGCGAAATTTGTTCGATTCTGTTAGCGAAACTTTTAAAAATAGCTAATATTTGGAGTGCTATAATTTTGTTGAAAGTAGTCTCACCTTAATTATTTATATGCCAAATTATAACATAAGCTTTATGCTTTAAGTGACATTTAATTTATTGTTTATATTTGTAACATATGTTATTTTCCGTTACATCAAAATAAGGAATTTATAAAAAGAAGCGATAAAAAGCAAAATAAATTTTTAAAATTAAAAATAAAAAAAACGACCCCTCAAACCGCAAAGTGTTTTTTTGTTTTATATACCTCGAAGTGATATAAGCATAAGTATGAAATATGATCAGCTTTTTCCTGCGGGTTTTTTTGTTATGTCGATTTTATTATAGTGATCTCCGTTGCTAGAAGGGAACTCTATAGTGTGTGGCTCTCTTCTAAAGACAGAAAATGGGGAGCAAATCAAAACGATATGATAAGTTTTGTTAAACAAACTTATTTTGCTGATTTAGATGAAGAAGATTTTAAAACAAAATTAAGCTGGTTTGGATCCAAAATTCAAAAAAAGTGGCATCAAAGCGGTAGGAGGAAAACTTCATTCGAAGAAACCAATGCGAATTGGTTAAATTCCTCCATCGATTTTAAAATTAGTGAGGCAGTAAGTACAGGAGTTTTTAATATTAGCTTTAAAATTAATCTCATCAAAAGAAATGTCCATGCCAAATTTCAAGAAGAATTAACACTCAAACATTTAATAATTTTGGAACAGCAGTGATTATTGAATGAGCGTACGGGCGAAAGCGGTACAATTGTTTCGTTGAATTTTCATGCATTTTCACTGCATTGCAATTATCGTAAGTCGTCGTGTAGACCTAAAATTTTTTTGAATTGTGATAAATATATATTTAAGTGTTGAAATCCATAAAAAGTTTTTTTATTTTTTAATTAGCTAAAAAAAATTCTATATAAACAAGTGCACCATAAAATTGCGCTTTTTGAAGGGGCGTAGTTTCTTAAGGGGGCGTGGCACCAAAAAAAATATTTTGGAGTCTACATTTTTTTCCTGTACATAATCTGTGTACTAAGTTTAAGCTTTCTTACTTTAAAACTGTGGAAATTAGAAAATCACTTTATATGGGAGGTGGGCGTGGCAGTTGGCGAAATTCTATGATTTTCTCAAAATTTCTTAATTTAGGCTATAGTAATACTCCAACCAAATTTCATTGCTCTACGACCACGCCTTCTATTTTTGGCCAAGAAATGTATGGAGTCGCGACACTGTGCGCCATGTCTTGAATCCAATCAATTTGGAACGTTTCTATTTATAAAATTAACCTTGTTATTTCTTGTACTAAATAAAAATTTAAGTAGCATTAAAGTAGTACCCATTGAGAAAAATTATTTGAAAATTTCGGAGTCAAAGTTAAATGAATTTTGTGAGGTCCCTCGCATCATCCTTTCAATTGTTCAAAGCATGTTTGCAGAATGGGCTTCGAACACCATCAACCATGAGGCAAAAAAAATTTGAAAGAAAAAACGAGCGGCCCATCGTTGCCGGGCGCCAAATGAAGGGTACACCTTTACCGAAGCCTGCGTTTTTGAAGCGCTGCATACCTGTCGATGTGTGGTCTAGCTCAGGAGAATGGGAGTGGGTGTGCTTCTTCAACACAGACGAGGTGGACTACTACAGAAAATGTATGCAGTAATGGTGTTATGTCCAATCGACCTTGATTAAGAAAAAAAACGGTTCGCAAAATTCAGAAACTTAGAAAATCGGTTTAATTTACTCTAATTGAACTATATATATAAGGCAATCCAACAATTTAAAATCATGTGCAAAAAGGTTTAATCCAAATCCTGATACAGCTTCAAGATTTATGCGTCAGAGAATTTCGATGGAGTTGATTCTCGACGTCTTTACCCAACCCAACCTGTTAATGACGGAAGTTACTCATTAACCCAATAAACAATCTCTGGTCCATTTCACTCTACAGCATTACACTTTTCGAAAATTTGAGGAGTATTTAAGTTTCCATTTGCAACAATTCATTTATTAACATCAAAATAACCTAAAAAAATTCAAATTAATCGCCATAGTATCTAATTAAAAATTTTTATATGGGCACTCTATTTAAATTCAATGGTGCCATTGGATCAAAAAAAAAAACAAACATTTTTTCACTTTCAACTTAATTCAATTAATGTCCATACTCTATAAACTATACACCTATGTACAAAATTTTTCATTAGGTAATTGTTCTTAATTTTATTCAAATTTTTCAGGGTCCATTTCTATTGTCCATAATTTCAGATATTTTAAAAATTATTTAAATTTTTTTTTCTATATTCGTAAGTTCAATTTAATCGGTACAGTCTCGCTCGCGAAATACAAAACCGTCACACAACAACATCGTATCTCTCGTAAAAACATCTATCATTTGCTGTTATCCTAAATTACTGTCGGCGGTATTGATCTGGAGGACCATTTTCAGAATATTGGTATTCTTACAGAAAGAAACATACTTTGGAATTGTGTCGGATTTGTACTTAGCGAGTAACCTGTACAACATCGTAATATAAGCCACGGACCACTCTATCAGAAGATGACTCGAAGAGAAAGCATAATTTTCGATCGATAACAAAACGAAATTTTAAACTCAGGCTGGAGAGCGGAATTAGCGGAAAATCGAGCGGATTGGATCGGCACTGATTTCAATTACAGAATCTCCAATACAATTATCATTACATTATTTTTCCTTTACATTGCCAAGGGAAATTTGTTTCCAATTAGATTCAAATATGCATTGAATGTAAAAATCCTTTTTCTTCTGTGTACTGAGATCAATGTCAATCTAACACACTCAATTCTCCGATGTTTCACTCCCATTACGCGACATAATCAATTCAATAAGAACGACTGGATGATACGACAGTTGTTCAAAACGAGTAAAATTTCGGAATAAATAACTACATTCAAAATTTAAACGATTAAGTAGAATTTTGTGTTACCTTTACTTGATGCACTCGCAGGTGATTGTTGTTGTTGTCATACCGAAGACAGCAGGCGCCTGATGTATTGCGGTGGACGAAGGAAGCTATGGGTTCAAAAGAAATATTTAACCAAAATTTATGAGTTCTCTTATGGCCACACTCTCACAGTTGAGGCGGCTTATTTCCTCGAAAAAAAATTTAAATCCCATCTAACAAGTACTATTCATTCGGAAAACCTTTTTCCGTGGATTCAACCATCCACAGTTGGTATTTATCAAACAAAATTTGAATTATGATTTTTAACTTTAAATTTTTCTCTTCTTTTCTATGTAATTAGCTCAAAATACTATTGTTTGTCGTTATAGTTCGGGTTTCTTTTACCGACAAAAAGAATTAACACGGAAAAATCTCGTCACTAGTATAACGGGACGGAATAGCATTACTATAGGTTTTGGCACTGTCTCTAACTGACGGGATCACTATAGGCATTACAAGTACAAGAAAAAAATATGTTTGCCTGTCTTCCTTCAGTTTTTTTTTTTTTCTTTTCTCTGCCACAAATGTCGCCTTGCTGATTCCGAATTCTCGCGACTAGTTGCCTAAGCCGCTTCCAGGCTTGCTGCTGCTAGCTGATCTGCCTTCGTTTGGCAATATGGTGGATACTTTCACTCGACGAGACGTTATGGTGGAATTGATGGTGTTTGCGGCGTAGTGCGGTGGAAGAACGCACGATTTTTTTGGTCGTTTTCCTTGTTCTGGACCGTGGAATATCGTTCCACAAAATTGGTGTCGAACGGAATCGCTGATGACAATGATCCTACGGTTTCGACTAATATTAACGGATCTATGCTCATGAGAAGGAATAACCAATCTTATCAATTATTCCTATCAATTAAATGGGGGGTTGCTTGATTAAATTCTCGATTAACTTTTTCTTCGAAAATCCGACGATGTCATCCATCCAGGGTTCAGCGGAAAAGGAAAGAGTAATTCGCAGCTAACCTTTTTTTTTATGTGTCAAAATGACATCTGTCATTGGCTTCTAATGCCGATCCTGTACGCAGTGATGCATTTTAATTCGATTTGAGAGTTAAGGGTGTGACTACACTTTGCGAACGTTGCAGTGCAACATAAAAATAAATCATTCACTACAAGCTTTCTTGAATCCAAACAAAGACGATTTTTAGCTTAACTTTACACTAAATTAATTGGACTGCTCCAAGGACAATTGGGAGGTGCAGGCTCTATAACATCGAGCTCCAACATGCTATCTATTTCCTTGTGTATCCAGGCTTCTATCGCGGGGGATACTGAAAAGTAGTGCTGTTTGACAGGCTTAGCTCCCGCTTCCAGTTCTATCGTGTGTTCGAGTATAGAGGTTCTTCCGAGTCCTTCACATTCGTAGGACGGAAAAGAATCGATGACCTTTTGCAACTTTTTTTTTTAAAAGTTACTCAAGACGTGATTCGAGCTGCACTGAACGAGTTCGCTGACTTTCGGCGCAGCCAAATCGACTGAAATAGCGTTCTCAAGACCCGTTGTCAGTTTTTGGACCAGGCCAAACGAATTCCAGAAATCAATTCCTAAATAGAGATCGTATTTCAAATCCGGAATAATATAGGGCAAAAGAGGTTTAGTTTGTTCATTGAAGAAAACCTCGGTGTTAGTGAAACCGTTGACTTTATACCGCTTCCCACCAGCTGTTTCTACATATTCTTTTGATAGTTCATACGGAATATTTTGTTCTAAGAATTTTCTTGCTGCCACGCAAGCTAAACATGAGATAGTGGCTCCGGAATCCAAAAGACGGCGTAGGTTCATAATTAACAGACTAACGTAAGCATAGGGTCGGATGCCATCTTGAGACGATTCAAACGAATTAACACTGAGTTTAAAAATTTTTCTATTCAAGCGCACCTTTTTCCAGAAAATTTTCTGCCTTTTTGTATTTCTCCTTTGGTGGGCCGTATTATAATGACTTTTGATGTTAAAAGATTCGGTAAAAGTTCGAGCGCGGGCTTTTTGATAGTCTAAGAGTCTCAAATTATTCAACGGACAATCGGGGAGTCCAAGCAATTTATACAAAATATAGATATATATATAGGGCAGCATCAATATAGTTTACAAGCAAATCAAAATATTGATTACTTACGTCATAGCAGCTCCTTCGCGTCGCAGGCCTGTGTCGCTCAGAAGTGTCGATGTGCTAAAGAGAAGACTTTAAGTAAGCTACATTGATGCTTTCTATGTAATTCTAGAGATAGGAGGGCTTCTTCGAATAATCAAAAAACATCAGATGCCTTAAAGCAATCTAGGACGTGTAACATTATAATGTGTAACAAAAGCGCGAATTTTATTCCCAAATCAAGTCCTTTCTTCAGCCGAATTTGGTTATTTTTTTTCTTTCTTTTTTTTACGTTAAAAAAAATGGACGGAGGTTTAATGAACGATTATGGAAATAGAATGATCGTAACACGGATTCACTTTTACTATTCGCGAGAGAGCAAACGATGAAAATCAAGTTTGACAATTTTAATTCCAGAAAGATCAAAATTCGAACTCGAGAACACCACAAAATGAAGGCAAAATTTTTCTGAATTGTCCATGAGGCGACCCAAGCCGAGCGGCTGGAGCCAATGAGAGGGATCCTAGTGCACAATCGAGCGAACGGGATATCTCCAAAAGAGCGGTTGAATGAGAGTAGTTTATCCAGAGGTTCTTGTCGACTTCGCTGATGCCGGGGATTAATCAGAGTCAGCAACCTTCCTGAACTCACCCAAATGCCTTTTCCTGGCAAGAGGCTTGAAGAATGTTCCTTCGGAATTGTCGACGATTTGCGGAGATTCTCTAGAAATTGAGATTACCAATGAGATTCTCCGCGTGACCAGAAGGATTTCCCAAACTTACCTTTATTCCCCACCAATTCGGAAAACTGCCAGTTCGCTGGCGACCGTAAATGAATTCCGGTGGCTCTAATATAGGGTTTTGTTCAAGAGTCACTCTTTTAATATTTAAAATTTTCGAATTCAAACCTTCCGTTTCTTTTCAGAGAAACTTAAATAAACTCTAGTCCCTTTATTTCTGGAACTATGGACAGGCGCGGCTTCTCCTCAGTCCGTTGTCAACGCAAATGATTTTCGAGATTCGATTTTCTCTTTACAAGAGTTCTATGAGCGCTGTCCAATGGTCTTTTTTTCGTTCTTGCCTTGCTCAATTACAATTCATTCCTTATGGAGATCACGCGATTTTAGTTCGAAAACAATTTTTTATTAGTTTTTTTCCACATTAAGTTGTTGTTGTTATTCTTTGGAACTCACGGGAAGAAGTTTGAAGCGAACATTCCTTACAAGGTTGCCACTTAGAACAAAATTAAAAGCGCTAAGCAGATTCAGAAAATCAGCTAACTTCCCGAAAACAAATAATAACATGTATATCCCAGATCGGTAGAAAGCAACCAGGAGATGTCCGCTAGATCAGAAAGCTTAACTTCACACTTCCCGCCCCTATTCCAAGCCTTGCTCCGAACAAAATTTTTTTTTCTTCTCTCTTTCTCAATTAGTTATCGAGCAACTCCCATCCGGTCTCAAAAGGACCGAAAGAAAAAGCCCACTTAGATCAAGAGCCACAACAGAAGCAGAAAAATAAGGGGCCAGTGTTGACATCGCCAAGAACTGTAACAACCGTGCATTGTTCAATGCCGACTAAGGGTGTTTCAAGGGGGGAATGTGTGGGATGCGTGCCAGTAAGGATTCTATTGGTCCTTTTTTTTCTTGAGTAACCTCACTGAAAATTACTATGTCCACATTACAACTCCTAAATAATTTACACTATCTACTTGGGGGATGGAAACTCTTTTAAAGAGAATAGTAGGGATTATCCCTCTTTTAACGCTAGACAGGTTTCAATTAATTGCATATACTCTTTTGGAATTCTTGGTGCTACCATGGGGTCGCGGTGGCAGGTGAATATTGCTGTGTCATCGGCTAAAGTTGACATCATAATGTTTTCACTAGTGGGTTTGTCGGATGTTAGAAGAAGTTAAAGCAAAGGGGGCTAATACACTACTTTGCGGGAGTCCTGATTTGACTTGAAATTTATCTGAAATACGTATAAACTCATAATATTTTACGCTAAAGAATCTTTTTTGAAGGTATGATATAAGATTTTCGTGAAAAAGGAGTACAATTAGAAGTAACGAATTTCTTGTGTAATTCGATTTACCTGTTCAATAGTTCCATGTTTTTTTCCTAAAGCCAAACTGATGAGCAAGAATTAAGTTATAAGTACTCGCGAACAGCGTTGCCACCGATAAATTATTTCCCGTACCCGGGATTCAAATGTCAAATTTATTCTAAACTTGTCTGAAATCTCGCGATTTTATCGTACCTCTGGAAAGCATATTAGATTATTTAATTGTAAAATGTTATTTTTCTAGTTTATTCTAAGGGTGGTAGTTACCAAAAAGTTTAAGCTTAAGCTAAATCTTAATCTTTCGAAGTAAAAGTGGTAGTTACCAAGTCAAATAAAACCGGTCTTAGAGAATTCGATATTCGAAATTGTGCTGCCACATTTTTAGATTAAAGTCCAAAAATATATGATTTTTGCTATTTTCGAAAACTTTTTCAAACTAGCAGGCCGATGAAAAAGAGTTAAAAATTGAAAAAAAGTATTTTTTCTTTTGAATTTTTTTTTTTAACATATGTTTTTTGTTTAGCATTCTCTGCTCTCTTCGAATTTTCGAACATTTTCATCCTCAAAATGTATGACTGCTTCGATGGGGTAATAAACCAGGTTTAATTGATTTGATAATTACGAAAATTTAAGCGAAAGCTAAGAAATTACTCAAACCGGGCTGAAAAAAGTTCTATCTTCGAAAAAAAAATTTTTATTTTCCACAAACTAGAAAATGAAAAATTTTAGTCGACGATAGAACTTTTTCGATTCTCTATCAGTAGTCGACAATCATTATAGGGATGAAAATATTTCAGTTCGCTGGAAGTCTACTTTACTGTTTTTAATTTTTTGAGTAAAAACGAATGAAAAGCGAGTGTAAATCAAAGTTGTGGCTTCCGACAACAAAACAAAAATACTTTATCTCGAAGTTTCTATAACTCGAATTTTTTCTTAAGATAATGGTGCTGGATGTTTTGAAATTGATTTGGCTCTTACTTTCATTTGTGTTCAAATAATTTCGGTGGAATTTTTCGTCTAAGAAAGTTATCATTCTATACCGCTTTTATTTTATTACTAATGCTCCTAGAACTTTGTGAAATACATAACAGCCAAATACTTCTCACACTTTTATGTATTGCCGCACCGGAAAACTAGGAAAATATTTCAATTTATAATTCCAAAGTGTGAAAACAAACCTCCCTATACACTGCAGCATTGTTGTCTGACAAACAAGGTAATGTGTGTTTTAATTTTTGAAAGTCGCACCTTTTGTTTTCATTATCACGTTTTCATAAAGAAGGTTTTTGGTATAATATTGTCGGTTCAGAACCTATCTAAAATCAAATATGCTTGTAACACGTTTCTATTTGCTTCCTTCCCTTACATTTTTTATTTCTGGCATGTGCAAACATACCGTATGTCTGTTTTTTCGCTGGACAGTCCGTTTTTTCTAAGCCGATACAGCGGTCATGCGAACATATTTGAATTTATGATTTGTCATTCGATTGTAATTTTTTTTAGAAATATGCCCACAGCCCATCATTTTTTGAATTCAAAATTTACAAAATCCGACAAACGACGAGTACCATTGTGAGGAGTAGGTTCTCTACATCCACGCGCTTCGTCTCGTCTATAAACCAAAAAATTGCCTTATGTAAAAGGGCACATTGACAAGTTTGATTTAAATTGATTTGTTGTGACGCTGAAGATTTTGATAAAAAACAATTGTTTTTTATTCACTTAAAAACTGATGATTTGCACTCTCAAAACTAAAATGCTAAGTTCTATTTGGAAATCTCACAATAGTTAACTCTGAGTCCGACAAATTCAATTTGTTTGAACTGAATTAATGGATTCTTGTGTTAATGTCAACCTATGTTACGAATTTGAAGCTTCTACGCCTTTTACTGCACTAGTAACGATAAACCCTTATTTGTGGGCTTATTTTTGGGCGTGGATAGAGAAGGACGGCGTCCATTTTTTCCAGGATATGTCCCTCTACGTAGTTTACCAATACACCAAATATCAATAAAATGTGTTGAGTGCTTCGCAAGTTACAAGAATTTTACTGGAAAACACATTAAATTCATTTAAGGGCGCGGCATTGGGCGGATCTTCCATTTTTACTTAGGATCATACTCGAATCCCGATATACCTATGTGCCAAATTTCAACTTGGTTGGTCCAGCCGTTTCGGAGGAGATCCGAACACAGACGGACAGACGGTCAGACGGACATGTCTAAATCGATTCAGTTTTTGATCCTGATCTTTTCTAGATATATTTGTCTATACCTCCGGAGCTTAATTCTCGCTGTTACAAGATTCGCACAAAACTAATATACCCCGCTTACGCTGGCTATAAAAATTTACTTAAATCTTAAAATTCACGTTTTATTAAATTACATCGACGCTTCCAGTGCTTTAGTGGCTGCCAAAGCATTGATTTGAGACTTTTTACACTAGTCAATAGTTGACTAGTACACATGTGATCATACTTTCTGAGCGAGCACTATGCGAAAATTTTGAGAAAAATTGAAACGTTTGTGGGTTCACATGCTCAGTAGACCGTTGTGTGTCTTTGCCTACGTGAAAACACGGGTTTAACTCTTATAGCGAATAAAATCAATAATTTTAAGACGATTATTGACTAGTGTTAAAAGCTTCACTTTGTGAAACCAAGGAAAGTTTAATTTTTCGACAACTGGTCTGTTCCCGTACTGCATAAGACTGTCCGATTTGTTGAAAACTGTAGGTATAAAAATTGGGCAAAATTGAAACAAGGAAACCGTGATAATTACGGAGGCGTTCATGTTATGTTCCGTTTTTAGACCAATTTTTAAGTCAGTTTAATTTAAGGTTTCTAGACCATCGTGAAATTTTGTCCAAAGTACAATGTATTTTACCGACGAAATGCACAGAACTTGATAAAGAGGATAAGAGGATATTAGCGATAGAAGCCTTTGAAAACCAATGGCCAAACGATGTTGGAGAAGGATGTGCTTCTGAACTAAAAATGTGGCAAAGGTAAACCATTTGCACCATTGCACCTCCAAAAACCTATCACTCTAACTTGACTTTGTAACTTTTCGTATTTCAAGCATTTTTTCAAGATCCCCACAGTTTTACAGACAGTATATACATATCACCTCTTTTGAACGAATTAGTAGCAATTCACAGGTAGAAAGACTACATTTAACACTTACAGAAATTTACAGAATAGTTTTAACAACAAGAAAAGAAAACAAACTTGATACCAATCACGACGAAATTTTCTTTGAAACCCTAATTACATACCCATAACAACTCAATTCACTCCTCTACTAAACATACACCTTTTGAACTATTTTATGGCCGCACATATCAATTTAATAATACCGTCCAATTAAATAATGAACATGAATACCGAACTAAATTAAATGCTCTCCAAGAAAAACTTTTCCATAAAATCAAAAAAAAAAAAAAATTTAATTACAAATGCCTCACAATTTAAAAAAATTTTGAAGAAAGGGAAAACCCTACGCAGTTTAAAGAAGGAGATTCTTTTTATAGAAAGAATGTAGGAGAAATAAAATAACACAGAGATTTTTCATACAAAAAGTAAAGAAAAATAATTATCTCACTCTTATTGAAGCCAAAAATAAAAAATTCCACAAATCCAAGATAAAAAGAAGAAAAAAAACATCACCAACATTATATAATATTAGTTGTAGTAAAAAGAAATCCATTATTTTTGCATTAAATTGAGGGCTTTATTTAAGATAGTTAGAATGACCCGATTTAGGTCAAATATGCGCCGGTTTGTTCGATAACTTGTTGCCATTTTAAAGGTAATTTCATTATGCCTCTCTCATAGAAGCCCTCGTTCCTATTAGCAAAAAATTGAGACAGTCGAATTTCAGAAGCCTCTCTTGAAGCGAATGTTTCACCAGCAAAATTGTTCGCCATGGACAGGAACAGATGGTAATCACTTGGTGCCAGGTCCGGACTATAAGGTGGATGCAGAAGAACCTCCCAACCAAACTTCCGGAGCTTCTGGCGAGTCACTATCGATGTGTGTGGCCTGGCGTTGTCCTGATGGAACACAATTCCTCTCCTATTGGCCAAAGCTGGCCGCTTATGGGCGATTGCTTCCTTCAGACGGTCCAATTGTTGACAGTAGAGTTCCGAGTTAAGAGTTTTGCCGTATGGGAGCAGCTCATAGTAGATAATTCCCTGCCAATCCCACCAAACACACAGCAAAACCTTCCTGGCCGTCAATCCTGGCTTTGCCACCGTTTCCGCCGGTTCACCGTGTTTCGACCACGACCGTTTTCGCTTGACGTTGTCGTAAGTGACCCACTTTTCATCACCAGTCACCAACCGCTTCAGAAATGGGTCGATTTTGTTGCGGTTCAGCAGCGATTCGCAGATGGAAATTCGGTCTATGAGGTTTTTTTGCGTTAACTCGTGTGGCACCCATACATCGAGCTTCTTTGTGTATCCAGCCTTATTCAAATGGTTCCAAACCGTTTTTTGTGCAATCTTTAGCTCTTTTGCAATCGAAACAGTGCTAACATGACGGTCGGACTCGATAATTTCCATGATTTTATCGACATTTTCGACAATTGGCCTTCCAGTGCGTGGTGCATCCTTGACATCGAAGTTACCGGAACGGAATCGACGAAACCAAAATTACGCATGATTGGCTGTTACAGTATCAGGTCCATAAACGCTATTCACATTTTCAGCCGCCTGGCTTGCGTTTTCTCCCTTATCGAAGAAAAACTGTAAAATGTAGCGAATTTTCTCTTTGCTGATGTCCATCTTTGACAAGCTCTCAAACAAAACTGAATCAATCAATCAAAAAAGTGTCAAAAAAGCTTTTTTAGTAGGAACTGTCATCTTTCTAATGCCCCCTAGCAGAACACGATCGGACTTATACAACGCGAGATGCAGATAAGTAACGCCATCTATTGGAAAAATAATGGATTTTTTTTTACTACACCTAATAAGTTACAGGTCACCACCAAAGTGCAGCCAATTACTTGAAGTAGAGAACTTTAATGACAACGCAAGCTCACTCCAACTTAAATAAGGATACACTAGATAAATTAATGGACACAACAATTTGTTACACATAATTAATTTGGCGGATTATGAAAACAACATTAACAAAATTTAATTAACAATATCTAATTATTTCGAAAACCATAACACTTTATTTGACATGATTAGAACTACAAAACTTAAAATAACAGAAACCCAAACAAAGTTCCTTTCCCTAAGCCCAATCCATAGATCTAAACGTGGTTTAATAGATGGCCTAGGTACTGCTATTAAATTTATAACCGGAAATATGGATGTTGATGATGCTCACGATGTAAATGCACAAATAGACAGAATATTAACAAACGAAACATATCTGTAGCAAAAACTTAAAACACAATCCAATCCAAATGATGAAACGATTCACAGGTTTAACAAATCATTTAACAAAGAACAAGAAATCATGGAAAATTTTACTTATAAATATTTTCAATCAAACGCAAATAGAATTGGAAGGGACGAGGATTTATTTCCCAATTAAAAATTTTGAATCAAATAAATTATAGCCTTGACATATTGAATAACCATATAACAAATATAGGTGAAGCATTGATTTTGGCAAAATTAAATCTTATTTCAAAATTAATATTAAGTCCTCCAGAATTAAACAAACTAAAAGCAAGCTTAAAAGAACAAAACATAGAAGTAATTTCTAGTGACACAAATATATGAACTTCTGAAACAACAAGCATAATATAACAACTCAAATATTCAGCCCTATTATGATTGTCGACTACTGATAAAGAATCGAAAAAGTTCTATCTTCGACAAAAATTTTTAATTTAGTCGACGATAGAACTTTTTCGATTCTCTATCAGTAGTCGACAATCATAATAGGGGTGATAATTTTTAATATCAAAACTCCTAACTTAGAAGAAATTCAATTAGAATTTTTACATATTATACCTTTGCCAATATATAAAACAAAGGAAGTTATAGTTAAGCCTTATATGGGGCATTTCACGTCAAGTGCACCCGCTCAAAAATCTTCATACCTGGGATTTCGATGAAACTTGGTGGAAATGTTGCGCTATGAGAGTACATGAATTGTGCAAAAGGAGGGGGGGAAATATTGACCGTGTGCCTAGATACAGGGTGTTAAACTTTCGGTCTTTTTTGTATTCAAAAAATTCTACGTCTCGCAAATTAGCAAATTAAAACAAGTAAGAAAGCGAAAGTCGGTCAAGCCCGACTTTGAAATACCCAGCGTCCCGACATTATGAGCGCACTATGTTTTTCTTCTCTATTTGTGGGCGTGGCAGTGGGAGGGCAACATAAATTATATCCCTACACCTTTCATTCGCCTTGGTGAACCTATGATGCGAATTTGAAGCTTCTACGCCTTTTACTTCGGAAGTTACGAAAAATCTTCATTTGTGGGCGTGGCAGTGAGCGGGCCGCATAAAATTTTTCCAAGACCTTTCATTCTTCTTGGTGAACCCATGTTGCGAATTTGAAGCTTCTACGCCTTTTACTTCGGAAGTTACGAAAATTCTTTATTTGTGGGCGTGGCAGTGGGCGGACCATAAAAAAAATTTTCCTTCACCTTTCATTCGCCTTGGTCAACCTATGCTGCGAATTTGAAGCTTCTACGCCTTTTACTTCACAAGTTACGATAAGCCCTTATTTTTGGGCTTATTTGTGGGCGTGGCTCGAGGAGGGCGGCGTCCATTTTTTGCCAGGATATGTCCCTTTTCGTAGTTTACCAGCACACCAAATATCAATGGAATGTGTTGAGTGGTTCGCAAGTTACAAGCATTTTATTGAAAACACAATAAATTCATTTGTGGGCGTGGCAGTGGGCGGATGTCTCCCATTTTTACTTAGGATCATACTCGGACCCCGATATACATGTGCGCCAAATTTCGACTTCATTGGTTCAGCCGTTTCGGAGGAGATCCGACCACGGACGGACGGACAGACGGACAGACGGTCAGACGGACAGGCGGACATGTCTAAATCGATTCAGTTTTTGATCCTGATCATTTCTATATATATTTTTCTATATCTCCGGAGCTTAATTATCCCTGTTACAAGATTTGCACAAAACTAATATACCCCGCTTACGCTGGGTATAAAAATGTGATAAAGGATTTTTATAGATTTTTGTCTGCTCTTTCCGAAATAGAATATTACAATTCCCAGAAATTATTATTGATGCACAAAAACGGATTTTATTTTTATAAGCAATTTTTCACCGAATGCGACATTTTTAATATTTTTTAAAATAATTTTAAACGAAAGCTGAGCTTTTTTTCTATAAAATAACATCTTAAACAGGATGGGATCTCCAAAACTAACAACTCAATGGAGGTGTAGAACCCAGCGCGACCCACGCGCCAAGCACGCAGAAGCCGCTATTCAGCTGTGGCTGCTGAACTTTTCTAGTTGATAAAGCTGAATAGCGGCTTCAAATTCGCAACATAGGTTCACCAAGGCGAATGAAAGGTGTAGGAAAAAATTTTATTTGGCCCGCCCACTGCCACGCCCACGCCCACAAATGAAGATTTTTCGTTACTTCCGAAGTAAAAGGCGTAGAAGCTTCAAATTCGCCACATAGATCCACCAAGGCGAATGAAAGGTGTAGGGAAATAATTTATGTGGCCCTCTCACTGCCACGCCCATAAATAGAGAAGCAAAACATAGTGCGCTCATAACGTCGGGACGCTGGGTATTTCAAAGTCGGGCTTGACCGACTTTAGCTTTCTTACTTGTTTTTATTATATTATTATTATTGTATTTAGCTATATATTAATTATAGTTATCAATAATCAGAACAAAAACTTAACAAAATTCCATAATTACAGCAAAAAGTTTACAAAACTTGTTCCCAACAAGAATACCTTCGATTTTATTTATATTTGCACCATTATAGCTAAGTTACAATAGGGCAGTGACAGAGAATTTAGAAATAGTGCTAAACAGAGAAGTTCCGCTTACTGTTACTGCCGTATTGCAATCGATTCAATAGCAATCAGTGCGCTCCAAAAAATCAGCTGATTTGAAATACTGTCGTCGATTTTTATTTTTAGTGAATTTTTTCATCCATTTAGTATGTTTTTCTGGTTATAGGGAATTTAACATACGTGTATTTAAAGACTTTAAAAAAATCTGTCCTTTTTCCCTGACACCCATTTTTTTCGAAAAAAAAAATCGACAATTAATGTATTAAACATGCAAAATAACCACCTTACCCTCTTTCAAACTAAATTTTACGGGGTGTTAAGAGTTTCGCGAAGATAGTGATCTAAGAAATACAGCATATAATAGGTATCTTTGAATCCTTTAAAGCTGTCAATTTCATTTAAAATGGTCACAACAGAGTCCAGCTCTTAGAGAAAATTACTTTTGCAGTGTATAAAGTCGTGGAGCACATACATATGGGGCAAAACACGTCAAGTGTACCACCGGCAAAATTTTTTCTCTCCGATTTGGATGAAACTTGGTACAGCTGTTAAGATGTAAGAGTACGTTAAATGTGCAAAAAAAAAGTAAATTTTAATCACAGGGTGCCGAGATACAGGGTGTCAAAGTTTAGGTTTTTGCTTCGAAGAACATATTTCATTGAATTACAATGGGGCTAAAATCGCATCGCTTCAAAAATTTTTCAAATGTTTCTTAAAAAAAATTTTCTGAACTTTTCGAAAACAATACTTAAAAAATTTTTCGATAACGGTAAATGAGGAAAATTTGGCATTTTAGTTTTATTTCTTGATTTTCTAGGAGAGACGTCATTTTTTATTTTTATTTTTTAATTTTGAAATAAAGCTTAGTTCTTCCCCTTTAAATTGATGCATAAATCAGAATGGGCGGACTATGATTAGTGCTCCAAATACACCTTTGAAGATGCTTACCTAGCATATTTCCCTCAATATCCACTCAGCGAGCGCATTGTCAAGCGCAGTCGTTGCGTGCTGTTTTGATATGTGCACATACGAGTATAGGCATTGTTCGCTCGCTCAGTGGTTATTGAGGGAAATATTGGTGTAGTAAAAAGAATTAAATTGAGGGCTTTATTTAAGATAGTTAGAATGACCCGATTTAGGTCAAATATGCGCCGTTTTGTTCGATAACTTGTTGCCATTTTAAAGGTAATTTCATTATGCCTCTCTCATAGAAGCCCTCGTTCCTATTAGCAAAAAATTGAGACAGTCGAATTTCAGAAGCCTCTCTTGAAGCGAATGTTTCACCAGCAAAATTGTTCGCCATGGACAGGAACAGATGGTAATCACTTGGTGCCAGGTCCGGACTATAAGGTGGATGCAGAAGAACCTCCCAACCAAACTCCCGGAGCTTCTGGCGAGTCACTATCGATGTGTGTGGCCTGGCGTTGTCCTGATGGAACACAATTCCTCTCCTATTGGCCAAAGCTGGCCGCTTATGGGCGATTGCTTCCTTCAGACGGTCCAATTGTTGACAGTAGAGTTCCGAGTTAAGAGTTTTGCCGTATGGGAGCAGCTCATAGTAGATAATTCCCTGCCAATCCCACCAAACACACAGCAAAACCTTCCTGGCCGTCAATCCTGGCTTGGCCACCGTTTCCGCCGGTTCACCGTGTTTCGACCTCGACCGTTTTCGCTTGACGTTGTCGTAAGTGACCCACTTTTCATCACCAGTCACCAACCGCTTCAGATATGGGTCGATTTTGTTGCGGTTCAGCAGCGATTCGCAGATGGAAATTCGGTCTATGAGGTTTTTTTGCGTTAACTCGTGTGGCACCCATACATCGAGCTTCTTTGTGTATCCAGCCTTATTCAAATGGTTCCAAACGGTTTTTTGTGCAATCTTTAGCTCTTTTGCAATCGAAACAGTGCTAACATGACGGTCGGACTCGATAATTTCCATGATTTTATCGACATTTTCGACAATTGGCCTTCCAGTGCGTGGTGCATCCTTCACATCGAAGTTACCGGAACGGAATCGACGAAACCAAAATTGCGCATGATTGGCTGTTACAGTATCAGGTCCATAAACGCTAGTCACATTTTCAGCCGCCTGGCTTGCGTTTTCTCCCTTATCGAAGAAAAACTGTAAAATGTAGCGATTTTTCTCTTTGCTGATGTCCATCTTTGACAAGCTCTCAAACAAAACTGAATCAATCAATCAAAAAAGTGTCAAAAAAAACTTTTTTAGTAGGAACTGTCATCTTTCTAATGCCCCCTAGCGGAACACGATCGGACTTATACAACGCGAGATGCAGATAAATAACGCCATCGATTGGAAAAATAATGGATTTCTTTTTACTACACCTAATATGCTAGGTACTCATGTTCAATGCGTTATTTTGAGCATTAGTTATGGAGATCCCATTATGATTTATACATCATTTTAAAGGGAAAAAGTTGGGCTTTTTTTTTAAATTAAAAAAAAAAATTAAAAAATATAGGGTCTCTGTTAGAAAATCAAGAAATAAAACTAAAATGCCAAATTTGTCTCATTTACCGTTATCGAAAAATTTTTCTTGTATTGTTTTCGAAAAGTTCAGACAATTTTTTCTAAGAAACATTCGAAAAATTTTTGAAGCGGGGCGATTTTAGCCCCATTGTAATTCAATGAAATATGTTCTTCGAAGCAAAAACCTAAACTTTGACACCCTGTATCTCGGCACCCTGTGATTAAAATTTACTTTTTTTTTGCACATTTAACGTACTCTTACATCTTAACAGCTGTACCAAGTTTCATCCAAATCGGAGAGAAAAAATTTTTCCGGTGGTACACTTGACGTGTTTTGCCCCATATAAGAGCTCTACTCCCCAGCTAGAATTTTTCGAAATTTTTGATCAAAAGCCAGTCTTTTTCGAGTCGCCTTTCTGACTAAACAGATAAAATATGCGCTCGTTTTCTGATCAAAAATGATACTTTTGTCGGGAGAAATTGGAACAACAGCCGTGACTCTGCTTAGGGAGTCATATTTGATATCATTTGCGAGTCGTTTTCGAGTCATATTTGTTATCATTTGCGAGTCATAGTTGTTACTCTTTTCCAGTCTTCTACGACTTATATTTTCTCTCATTTTGGAGTCTTCTACGACTCATATTTGCTATCATTTTGGAGTCTTCTACGACTCATATTTATAATCAATACATATTTTTTGGCTTTTCCGTGTATGTATTATTATTATAGATTCAACAATTTTTCCCTTGCCTTATGTGGGATTTGAACCTGGGAACTCTCGTTTTCTAGTTCTGTCCTCACCCGTCGACACCAAGCTTTCCAAATCCAAAGTCATGGAAATTTTTCGGTTATAACTTTAAAGTCAAATTCCATTCAATTCAATTTTGAGTCAAATACTGAGTGAAATATAAGATAAAACCAATTTGAATGATCATATTTCAATCCCCTTCGTGATTAATTGGCGATTGTTCTATATTTTGTTTTTGTAATTTGAATACGACTCGCTTTTGAAATATATTGGAGAGTCGTTTTCGAGTCTTCTTTTAATCGAGCCACATGATTCGAACCCGAACCCTATTCGGGATCATCAAAGTTTACGCGCTCGTCAAAACGAAAATTTCAAAATTTAAATTTAAAGTATTAAATAATAATTTATATACATTTTTCTGTCTCGCGCGATTCTTCTCGAGTCCATCCTCCTAAGGAACTGAGGAATTCAAGCTTCGTCGGGTGAGACGTATCATTTCCAAGTCGAAATCTATAAAATTTTCTGAACTTCGACTTTCTCCACTCTTTCTTTCTCTTCATTTATCATTTCTCTCATTGTAGCTTTGTTCTTTCGCCAAAGCTGTCCAGAATAAATTTTTAGCCTAGACAAGAACCACAATAAAGCTTTGAGCTCTGCCTATTACAGGCTAGACTCAAAGCTAGCCCCAGGGCAGTATTTAAATTTTGCATACTGGTACAACGTATGCAACGCGATAACTTAAAACTTCAGCCTGAAAGAAGGCACTCTTTTAGTGGCTCTAATGCCAGAAATGCTTATTTAATAGTGAAAGCGCCTGAAGTACCGCCCTCGCAAAATCATTCCACTGCTCACACGGAATTATCCAATACAAAAACCAACAAGACTGCGAGATCAACAACAGAGGTTGAGCTTTCTGTTAACAGCGGTTCAAAAGCTCCTGCTAATAACGTAGGTGATCCAGCAGTGCAGACAGGCATGGATCGCTACATTAAGATTAAAAGGAAACTTAGCCCACAGAAATCAAATGTGGGTAAAGCGAAAATAAATAAAACAAAATCTGACGCTAACCCATCGAACGCTTTTAGTGGAAATAGATTTGCGGCTCTAAGCACAGAGCCCACTGAGACCTCTGATACATCAAAGGATGGTGGAGAAAAATCACCAAAACCGCCTCCAGTATATCTTAGAGAGCGTAGCTCCAACAATTTGGTCACGAGCCTGACCCAGTTAATTGGAAAGGAGTCCTTCCACATCATGCCTCTTACTAGAGGAAATGTTCATGAGACCAAAATTCAGGTCTATAATGTAAATAATTACAGAATTGTCACTAAATTCCTTAACGACAACAAAAAAAGCTACTACACGTATCAGCTTAAAAGCAGCAAAGGCCTTAGTGTAGTTATTAAAGGCATTGAATCAGATGTAGATCCTGTGGAAATTAAACAAGCCCTAGAAGAAAAAGGCTTTAAAATTAGGAACGTAATGAACATTTTCAATAGGAATAAAACCCCACAGCCGATGTTCAAAGTAGAACTTAGTCCGGACAACTTAAAACTAAAAAAAAATGAGACTCATCCAATCTACGGACTACAATATCTTCTCCACCGTAGAGTTGTAATAGAAGAACCTCATAAGCGTACTGGCCCTGTCCAATGTATTAATTGCCAAGAATATGGCCATACTAAGTCCTATTGTACCCTACGCATGGTCTGCGTCGTTTGCGGAGAATTTCACAACTCTGCAAATTGTAATAAAAATAAAACTGACAAAAAGTGCAGCAACTGTGGTGGAGATCACACAGCAAATTATAGGGGATGTCCAGTATATAAAGAACTAAAAAATCGTATGTCAGAAAAAAAGCAAGCCAGTCGTAATAATCCGAATCAAAATGCATTCCAAAACCCAATTTTCTCACAACCTAATAAATCCAGCGTTCCAGTGACTAATAAAATGTCCTATGCAAATGTTGCTAGCTCTGCCATAAGTGCCCATTCTGCCCCTCAACAGCAGAACGGTAGCTTGGAATCCATGTTAGTCAGTCTGACACAGTGTATGACACAATTTATGTCGCAAATGCAAAACACACTCCAGGAGTTACTAAGAGCACAAAACCAGTTGCTCCAAATTTTAACTGCACAAAAATGAGTTTATTTATTATATCCTCATGGAATGCAAATGGTATAAATCAGCGTAAGCTAGAATTATCACATTTCCTCTCAAACTACTCTATTGATGTGATGCTTATTTCGGAGACACATCTAACTGATAAAAATAATTTTTCGCTATCAGGCTATAAATTTTACAAAACAAACCACCCCGATGGGAAAGCACATGGAGGAACAGGTATATTGATTCGTAATAGAATTAAACATTTCCCTGTTGAACCTTTCGCAAAAAATTACTTCCAAGCAACTTCAGTTTCTATTGAAACTTGTGGTGCAAATTTCATTTTGTCAGCAATATATTGCCCTCCACGATTCTCAGTCAGCGAAAATCACTTTAATGAATTTTTCAACACCCTTGGAACTAAATTTTTAGCAGCAGGCGATTATAATGCAAAACACACCCATTGGGGCTCTCGTCTGATCTCTCCAAGGGGTAGACAATTATACAACACACTGATAAATAGCTCCAGTACTCTAGGATTTATTTCGCCCGGACATCCCACGTATTGGCCAACAGATCGAAATAAAATACCAGATCTCATAGACTTTGCCATTACAAGAGGCTTTGATAATTCGCGTATCTCAACGTCGATTTGCTACGAAATGTCCTCAGATCATTGTCCTCTACTAATACAAATTTCAGAAAACATAAGAACAACATGCCCCCCTTTCAGACTGACCACTTCAAAAACGAATTGGGTTAATTATAAAAAGTATGTTGCAACACACATACACTCCGAATATACAATATGTAATGAAAGTCAAATCAATGAAGCGGCTGCAACCCTGAATTCAATATTAACTTCAGCGGCGGAGCATTCTACTCCAAAAACCTTTGAGCCCGCCGATAGAAATTTTCATCATACTAATAGCCATATTGAAAGATTATTGCGAGAAAAACGTAGATTGCGAAGAGAATGGCAACAACATAGGTCCCCTAACAGTAAAGCGAGGCTCAATACTCGCTTCAAAGCAACTTTAAATCGCTCTTCAAAAAGACCAAGACAAGAAAAACTATAATTTCATTTCAAATCTTGCACTTAATAGCACGTCGAAAGAGGCATTATGGCAAGCTTTAAAAATAAAAAATTCACCCATAGAACATGAACCTCCTTAAAGCGATTCAAGAGGAAATTGGGCAAGAAGTGATGAGGAAGAAGCATCCGTCTTTGCTCAACACTTGTGCTCAGTTTTTCTACCAAACCCACCGGTAAACGGCTTTAGATTTCCCCTCTGCGAGGTGAACAACCAAATTATCCCTATAACATTTAATGCCAATGAAATAAAATGCATAATTAAGGAAAATTTTTGCGAGAAAAAATCTCCAGGCTATGACTATATAACCCCAAAAATGATCAAGGAATTGCCCTACATTGCTCTTACGTACGCAGCACGACTTTTTAATGCTATTGTGAGCTTCTCCTACTTCCCTGTGATATGGAAAGAATCCGTCATCATGATGATACTGAAGCCCGGAAAAGACCCGACGACAGCCAGCTCATATCGCCCAATAAGCCTTCTCCCCTGCTTATCTAAGCTCTTTGAAAAAGCTCTTCTTATAAAAATAACGCCATACATCCACGAGAATAACTTAATCCCTGCTCATCAATTTGGCTTTAGAAAAAAACATGGAACTATTGAACAGGTAAATCGAATCACTCGTGAAATTCGTAACGCCTTCGAAAAAAAAGAATATTGTTCTGCCATATTCCTAGATATCGCTCAAGCTTTCGACAAAGTGTGGCATGGGGGTCTTATTGCTAAAATAAAGTCTCTACTCCCTCAAAATTTTCACGAAATTCTTATATCATACCTCCAAAATAGATTCTTTAGAGTAAGAGTTAATGAATTTATAACGGAAAAATTTGAAATTAAAGCTGGAGTCCCGCAAGGCAGTGTATTAGGCCCCTCTCTTTACCTTCTTCTAACAGCCGACATCCCCACTAGTGATAATATTGTAATGTCAACTTTTGCTGACGACACAGCATTATTGAGCTGCCACCGCGATCCCATGGAAGCATCAAGAATCCTACAAGAACATATGCAATAATTGAAAAGTGGCTCTCTACCTGGCGAATTATTGTAAACGAAGGTAAATGTAAACACATTACATTTACGCTTAGAAGAGGTATAAGCCCTGCTATTCTCCTTAAAGGAGTCTCCATCCCCCAAGTAAATAGTGTAATCTACTTAGGAGTCCACTTAGATAAACGATTAACTTGGCGAAAACACATCGAAGCAAAGAGGACCAATCTGAAACTTAAAGCATCAAAAATTCACTGGCTAATTAACTATCGCTCCCCTCTTAATATGGAGTATAAAGTTCTATTATATAATAGTGTATTAAAGCCAATCTGGTCTTATGGCATTGAGTTGTGGGGAAATGCCTGCGCATCCTCTATAGAAATAATCCAAAGAGCTCAATCGAAAATTCTTAGAATCATTACAGGTGCTCCATGGTACATACGTAATGAAAGCATTCACCGCGATCTGCAAGTCCCACTTATTAAGGACGAAATCGTTCGCCTAAAATCATCCTATCATGAGAAGCTAAGGAATCACTCGAATCAGCTGGCAAGAAGCCTTAACAGTACAACACGTCGAACACGGTTAAGAAGAAAGGACCTTCCGTCCGCTTCTATTATTTTGGAAACATAACACCGATACTCTGTTATCTGCACCTCGCTCGTGCATGTCAGACGTTTGGCCAATTAAGGCATCATACAGATTGAGGCACCTCGCTCGTGCACGCTCAACGCTCAATGCTCCTAACTACCATCAGAGTAGCCGTTCCAGCCAATCAATTTTACGCACCTTGCTCGTGCGCACCGTACGCTTATCCAACCAAGGATTCACTAAGCTTGACGCACCTCGCTCGTGCATGATCAAGACTCATCCTACCAACGGATTCACTAAGCTTGACGCACCTCGCTCGTGCATGATCAAGACTCATCCTAGCAACGGACGCGGCTTAACAGTAATAAGTCCTCAGCAGCCCAGTTTCTCAAATAGAGGCCCGTTGGAATCAAAACTATTATATCTCTGTATAAATAGTTAAGTTATATTTAAAAAATAAGATTTGATTAATTACTGTTAGTTCCCACCCAAAGGAAGATACAGTAAAGAGAAGCAAAGTTTAAAAAAAAAAAAAAACATGATTCGATCACTTTTCAATCATCAAGAGGGCTCGAAAACGACTGATCTGGGTTATTGCAATACGACCAGGGTGCGGAGAGCGATTAAAATACGCTCTTTCTCACAACTAATCGCGGCAAAAAATTTAGTGGTTGTAATTTCTCACGAGTGATAAAGCAGCGCTACGAACGTAAGCACTAACAATCTCTCACGAGCAATCGCAAGGTTCGTAAAAAGCACGAACGAAAGGATGCCGACGAAATCGTCGTTGGTTCGTTCGTTCGCGAGCGTTCGTTGATTGCGAGCGTTCATTGTAAAACTCGTTCAGTAACTCATATTGTGAAGATTGAATTTTTGATCGATCGCGAGCGTTCGCGAGCGTTCGTCGATTGCGAGCGTTCATTCTAAAGGGTCAGTTACTCTTGATTGAACGTAACTTAACTTTACTTATTTAATCAGCTGAGTTGATATGTTTAGGTCATTTTATATGGGATCAGTCACTGAAAACTTAATTTGACTTAAGATAAGAATCTGTGGAAAACAGATTTCTCTAAGTTAAGTTAAGTTACCTTCAATGAAGAGTAACTGAGCCTTAAAACTCGTTTAGTAACTAACAATGTGAAGACGGAAGTTGTAATAGATCGCGATCGATCGTTTTAGCTATAAAGTTTTTTTTCCCCTCCACAACGAAGATTATATTCAACAAGTTTTGTCTTGTCAATATTTGACACTTTCCCCATTTTAAATTACACAAACTGAACGCACGCAAAACAATTGTAAAAACCGACTGCTCGTGATCTGTCTTCGTCTTCAACTAAATGCTTTGTTTTTTCAGGATACTTAAAAATGCAATCGCGAACGATTAAAAATACAATCTTCTCATATTAGCTCATTTTTCAATGGAATTTTACCGCTAGAATTACTGAGTATAAGAAAATTGGGGAAAACACAGCTCTTCAGGTATGAAAAAGTTTGCACCTTTTTTCGACCTTTTTGATCTCGAAGGTACACTAGGTACAATTGCTTCGTTTAAGGTACATTTTGTCTTTGAAACAATTTTTTAAATTCAAAATATTTTTAAATCTAAATGCAAAAATAAATTGAAAATGATAACTTGTGCAGCTCTTATCCCAAGCAAAGTTTTAATCAGATCCAATGAAGGCACCTGATGTAGTTTTTACGTAAAAAATTTGAGCAATATGCTCTTCCAAACAACGATGCTAATAAAGACCAATTAATTGAATAAATAACTCCGTTTCCGAGTCTGTTGCGGTTAAAACTCAAAGAATAATTTCGGATCTTAACCTTAATATCAATCGCGTTATCTTGTTTGTATGTAATTCTGAAGAATTTATCACTGTTGCATGCAATCGCCAAACGAGCTAATGTGAGAAAGATCGTATTTTTAATCGTTCGCGAGCGAATTTTTGCGCACCCTGAATACGACTCGCTTTTGAAACATATTGGAGAGTCGTTTTCGAGATTTCTTTAAATCATGCATGTGATCAACCATTTTTTAATCATGAAGGGGGCTCGAAAAAGACTCGTAAATGAATCTTCTCATAAAACAGCCTTCCAAATGTTGGGTGGGTCGAAATATATCGACGGCAACTCTTTTCTGTACGTAAAAAACTCTGTAGTGAATTTCAGGCTTTATAGAATTAAATCATTGAATTTTATTTTAAAAAAAACAAGAGGTACGAATATCATACTGTATATTAAGCAGGGCGTGCAAACGAAACAAACAACGTTGGGGTTATGGTCATGGTTATGAAATGATTATGGTTTCGATTACGGTTTCGTTCTGAAAAAAATTATTTCGGTTTCGGTATCGTTTCGTTCCGGTTACGGGTTTTCAAAGTCTTTAAGAATCGCGGATAAAATTCAAGATATTAATCTCTTGTAAAGCAAACCCTTTAATTGTTAAATTTTCAACTGTCGTTGCAGTACATAAAAAATCTTGACTACGAAATATAGACTTCAAACGCACCTTAACCTTTCAGGATTCGGTAAACAATTCAGTACCGTGTCGGGTTCGCTTTATAGACCATTGACATTTACAGCACAAAACTAAATTTGGTGTTGTCAATACGCATTTATACGTTAAGAAATTTCGATATTCTAGAGTCAGACTCACAAACAAATGTTTTGAGAAAATTAAGTAAGTAGAGAAAGACGTAAGAAGAAGAGAGACGGTGTTTGTTAACTGTTCCGGAACAATCTTCTTCATACTTAAATCAATGGTTCTCTTTCTTTCCCATGTATTCAGATGGGATAATTTCGAAACATGTTTCACAAATCTGAACCGAAATACAGTGAAAACAATTTTCGCCAGCAAGGGACGCACGGGGAGGGAGAAAAGCACTTGTATGACACATCCCTTCGCACCTGGCCTACAAAAAATGTGTTTGATTATCGATATGTCCTAACGTGTAAATGCGTACATATCTTATTTATTATGTTTGTGCCGAAAATCTAAAAGCTTCCAAAAGGTGCATCTTTGGTTGAAGTTAGGACATGGTGTAAGATGTGGCTATTTTTTTATAATCGGCATTTACAATGTTTACACTACTCGCTAGATACGTGTTTACTCGACACACTTAAGTCTATCTGTCTCTGTTTGCCCACACGATTTTTACTGGTGGGAAAAAAAGACAGATAGTCTTAAACGTGTCGAGTAAATACGTATCAAGTGGTCATCCAAACATGGTATGTAATTGATTAAGAGTCACATATACATTGACTGAATGAGTCAGTTAATTGTTTTAGTGAAAAAAGCACGGGTGCGGCACACCTACACATGAAGGGAAATATATAGGCAAGAGTACATAAACACGCTCACGGGTAACTGATCAGTCAGACTGAATGTTTATGTGGCGCTTTTATGAACGACCATGAAATAAATGAAATTTTGGGGAAGATGTTGGAAATTGTTTCATAAACCGTTTCGAATCGGTTTCGGTGTTTCGGTTTCGGTTCGGGAACCGGTTTCCAAAAAAACAAAATATCGGTTTCCGTTTTTATTTCGGTTAGGAAAATAAACCGGTTAAAATCGGTTACGGTTACGGTTTCGGTTCCGGTTTCCGTAATGAGTCCTTCACTCATTACCAGAGCAACCAAAAATATGCCCGAAAAATTTAAAAAAATCGCATATAATATGCACGAACAACGTATTTTTAAACGTTTATACGCACCAAGAAATGCACTCCATATTTTTGTTGTTTTTATTCGAAATCGTCATTATTTCGATTGGAGTATATAACAAGATGCTGCGTAAGGTTTGCCAATATAAACTGACCAACTATGTTACTCGTAATAAAAAGTTTTTAACGCACTCTTTTTCTTTTGGAATTTTGCTTCGTTCCACCTTTTACTTGGAAATAACGTTTCTTTTGTATGATCAGTGCTACCACAAAATATTTTTTCTACAGCCAAATCCCAAAAAGAAAAACTACAAAAAAAAAAAAAAAAATTTATTGTAGTCTTTTTGACTAACACTTTATTAATATGTACTTGTGACCTCCTCAATAATGTTTATTCGATTTAAAAAAAAAATTATATGTAGTATAAAAATAACAATGTCTTGTCGCATAACATGAACGGCGACTTTGCAACTCTTCCATCTCTTTACAACAAACACAAAACAATTGCTGAGATCAATACACACCCATACGAACGTTATTTATACTTCGAAGTATAACAAAGTTGTATTTTTTGCAGTATATATATGAAGTTTTATTTAGGCCATAGCTAAATTTTTTTGAAAAATGCACGAAAATGCCTGAAACCCCAAATATGCTTTAAATCGACAAAAATGCAATTTTCACATGCAGTTGCATGTTTTTGGTTGCTCTGCTCATTACCATTTGTGGTAAGCACGAAAATCTGGATGATGAAACTTGAAGCTTAGTGTAGCATTTTGAAAGCCGGTGCAACCGATTTTTACTTTTATATATTATATTTTTATTTTTAAATCCACAAATGCAGGGAAAAGTTTGTGGAATACATATCTAAGATCACAACAATTGATATCTTTTTTCCAGGTACCGAAAGAGATGGTATAATAGAATGAGTGTGTCCGAACTAGAGGTGGGCGCATGCACGGCCCGACACGGTCACGAAAGAGGCAGCTGCAAACACGCACGCTCACGCACGCGCGAAAATTCAAAAAGCACGGCACGCACGAAATAAAACAGAAAAAATTTGTGTGTGGACTTTTGTATGTTTTTATTAGTCCACCTTAATATTACCTCTCTTTTCTTAAAGCGCCCCATTTTTGTTGTTTTTCTTTTTTTTCCGACTTTACCGTAATCGTTTTCTTAAATGCGTTTGTAGGTATAAGCAAATTTCAAATAACCCCTTAGGAATTTCAACTAATTTTAAATTAATGGAACAACTGATTGATTTAAAGTGACAATTAATTTAAACTCTAACTTTTTGCCATGGAGAAAACTGCGTTTTTTAGCATGGCGATGTCCTACGGCAAAGTCAGTTGTCTGAATCTGCATATCTTTTAAATTAGTTTAAAATCAGTTTATTGTAAATTGATATTATTTTAGTTTTTCTTTGAGTGATTTCAAAGTTGTTTTTTTCAAGTTAATTGAGAAGGAATTCTTAAAATAAAAATAAAAGAGATTGTCTAACAATCCGATGTCGGTGAGTTCAAATCCCGTTCAGGCAAGAGTTTTTTTAATTTTTTTTTTTTTTTTGAGTAAAACGAAGATACTAATATACTTATATTTAAATAATAATTAACAAACTTAGAAGAATATGCTTTCAACCAAACATTTTATTCAAAATAATAAAAAAAGAAAACTGCTAATGGAACTTATAGGACTTTTTAAAAAAGCTTGTGTATGACGTTTTTGAAGAAAGGATGGAAACTTTACTGTATGGGTGGCAGCTTCTTTTCTTCCCCATAGGATAATCAAAATTTTCCTTAATATATAAAATTTACCTGCTTCTTTCAATTCCCAATTTTTCCACATCTTATTTCTGCCGGCAACAGGATTCGAACTCCAGCCTTCGGATTGCTAAGCGCAATCGCTATGCGCTACGCCACGGAGAGATCGAATACATGTAGATTTAATATTTTGTATTAAAGTTCATGAATGTAATCTCAATTAATTGATTTTCAACTAATTGTATAACATATTTTTTTTCAATCTGATTATTCCGATAGGGAAGTTGAACTTCGTGCCTTTTTCTCATATCTTCTGTAATGTAATAGCTATTTTCGATACAAGTCTTGAAATGAAGCATTTTTTCGCACGAGTGGTAAAAAAAAATGCTTCTTCATCGAAATTTCCCTTGGTGTGAAAAGCGACTTTGAAACAAGTCACAGAATATGCAATAGAACCATCGATTATCTTAAAATTTTGCAGATTTTGGGCGATCATCTTAGATTTTCCGATAAATTGAAGTTGAAAGTTTATTTCTCTGGTAAAAAAAAAATTGATCGTGCAACTTTCGTGCTTTTAGGCAAACCCAGGCACGCACGTGCACGCACGAAATCGGACTTTCAGGCACGAGCCCACGTGATCACGCAGAGCCACGATGGACCACGAGAAAAAGCACGGCCCGCGCCCACCTCTACTCCGAACGTTAAGACTTTAATATATGCATACAAATTTTGAGCTTTAGAACTATATCCTTATTTATAATTAAAACATTCAATAAGTCTGAAGGTTGTTTGCATAGCCAGTCAATATAGCTATTAAAAATTCATAAAGCAAGGCTTTTCCACGAATAATTAAATTGCATATCAAAAATATAAATATAAATTACTTAGTCGCACACTTTTGCACCTTTCGGCCGGGAAATCCCAACACTTAAAATTGTCTGTTTGCACACATGAGGCACAAATAATAACAATAGAACTGGGGAAATCCCAGTTTACCAAACTCTGCGTGTGTTAGTGCAAAACTGTTCCATATTTCAATTCAATTTCAATATATAATACTGCAGTGAGTAGTATAGTGCAAGGCTAGTAAACATTTCGACCTTTTTTTTGGAAAAAACGCAATATGTGTCCATCTGCAGGTACACATGACACTTAATTTCACGTGCCCTCGGGGTTTTCCCAAATCAACATTGCCACTACGGTGAATATCCATAACAAAAGGCACCGCAGGTCAAATATCTGTAGTGCTGTACACCACTACGTGGAAGACATAAATATCTCAAGCAACCATTTCGAGTGCCCACTTTACGAGCATTTTTATTTCATTATTAACTATTCATCCGACCAAGTGGCATTGATGAATGGCCATATGAACAGATGGAGATAAGACAGATTAAGCAGGCTGAATGCGTTTTTTTTTTTAAGATCATTAGTTTCATAGCAAATGTTGAGCAAGAGGTAAAATTGAAAAATTGAACCGCTTTAAAATACTTAATACTTATATTTAAACTAATAACACAGGCCGACATCAAAAATCCCCTTTGAAATTGAAGTAGTGATTCTATTAGATTTTTGTGTGCTGAAAAATTTAAAATTTTCAAAAAAATTCCATCACATCAGAATTTCGAGAAAATCGCGTAAGAGTTTTTTACGACCATTGCTTTTTTGAAACTCGTTTTGCTCGTATATGGCTTGAAATATTTTACAATTTTTAAATCTTTTATGTTCTTAAAACATCATTCTTTAATATGACATCAAAAATAACTAACAAAACATTAATTGAATGGTGTAAAATGATGCTCAAATCGAAAATTTGACAAATTTTTCAAAGATTTTTATTATTTTAGGACTTTGAATGAGCATAGCCCACCCATTAGCAGTCTCCCTTCCAAAAACGATATTTTAAATTGTTTGCAAATAAATTGTGTGTACATATATGTCAAATCTAAGAACTGCAGCACAAACAATTTCCACGATATAGAGGTTTTTCTAAAGCAACTCAAATCGGAGATTCGTATACATAACAAGTTGGAAATGAAAAACTCACTTGTTTTTTCGTTTGAAAAAGAAGAAATTACTAGATCGATTTGAAATATTGAGTTGGAAATAAATAAATTGCTTATAATAGAGCGCACAAAAATAACATTCGTTCTTCTTGAGGTCAAATGAGCTCAATATTTTCTCTTAAAAAGCATACATACAAGCTTATATAGTGACCAAAAGCTGTGTCGCGGCAGTAAACGTAGTGAGCTATGGAATTACGCAAATTTTAATCAGAACTTTATTTTTCCCTGACCCAATATATCAAATTGATCTAGTAGTTTCTTATTTTTCAAACGAAAAAACAAGTGAGTTTTTTATTTCCCACTTTTATTATGTTATGTATACGAATCTCCGATTTGAGTTGCTTTAGAAAAACCTCTATATCGTGGAAATTGTTTGTGCTGCAGTTCTTAGATTTGACATATGTACACACAATGTATTAGCTAACAATTTAAAATATCGTTTTTGGAAGGGGGACTGCTAACGAGTGAGCTATGTTGATTCAAAGTCCAAAAAAACTGAAAATCTTTCAAAAAATTTTCAAATTTTCGATTTGAGCATCATTTTACACCATTCAATTAATGTTTTGTTAGTTATTTTTCATGTCATATTAAAGAATGATGTTTTAAGAACATAAAAGATTTAAAAATTGTAAAATATTTTAAGCCATATACGAGCAAAACGAGATTCAAAAAAGCAATGGTCGTAAAAAACTCTTACGCGATTTTCTCGAAATTCTGACGTGATGGAATTTTTTTGAAAATTTTCAATTTTTCAGCACACAAAAATCTAATAGAATCACTACTGCAACTCAAAAGGGGAGAATAAAATTTTAATTTTGCAGGCCTGTGTAATTAAAACATTCTTACAAAATAAACAAAACACTTACCAGCTTTCCGTTCCGTAGTTGATAATTCCTCCAATAGGTCGCTTAGTGTCTTTTTTTGTCCTGATTCTGTTAACGGTGAAATCAATTTTTGAGAGTATGTTGCATCCTAAAAAACAAATTCGAAATTAAAACACGGGGTAGAATTTTTAAAATGAACAATATTTTTAAATTCGAAACAAAGTCTAGTCAAGAAGGTGGGGAAATCTGAGTGTACCAAGTTTGCACTGGATGCACTTGATATGTAGGATTGTCGCACAGTGTCGAAAGTGTGGCCAAAAATAGTAAACATCAAATATTGTATTTTCGAAAAAGTTTTTTCTTTTTTTTTCAGAACCTTAGGAAGACTCTAAATTAGAAAGTTCCAAAATTTCAAGTCGCATTGTAACATACACAGTCTTGGCAATTTGAGCATCGCTTCGATAGGCGTAAGGTTCAATGGAAATTTTTTTTGGCAAACATTAACCCATATAGGTATATAATATATAATAACAACAAATTCCCAATGTGATTCTTAGTTTTTTTTTTAATTTGAATCACCATAAAACTAACTATTAGTTAAAAAACATGAGTTTTAAGAAGTACAAGCTGAGAATTTCAAAAACTTTAAGACAAAAAATTATACGAAACAAGGGTTCTCCAATTTTTTAAAATAAGATTTTTTCTACTACTTTGTATTATAAAATAATTTAATTTCGGCTTTGAAAGCTATGATGCCTATTATCCAGATCGCTTAAATTGCACTTTGCGAAACTTTGAACATTGCGACAATTAAGTACATTTTTTTGCATGTCAGGTCATTATAGATGTAGATAAGTTATATGTTAACTTAAAGATAAAAGTTTAATTTGGTTTTAAAAAATTATACTTTATATAAAATATAAAAAACAAAATGTGAAATTTCATTTCATATTAGGGGTATTCACAAAGGCGTGTTAAAAACGTTGGAATGTCGGAAAATCGGAAAATTTAGGCTTCTTAAAAACTTTTTAAACTTTTTTTGTATCTTCCACAACTTTTTAAGCATCTAAAATTTTCCGATTTTCCGACTTTACTACTTTCCGACGCCTTTGTGAATACCCCTATTATGTTCTTTGCAAGCAAACATGAGCGTGTTGCAGCATGTTTGCAATGCATTAAAGGTTTCAGTAATGAGTAAGGCCTTACCGGTTACCAGGGACCGTAACGGTTATAACGTTTATAGATAAACGTTACTCGATAACTTTTATTTTAAAACGTACATTTTTAGATTAGACGAACAGACAGACAGGCGGACAGACAGAAAGACGAAGTCTAAGCCGAATCTCCTGGTGACGCTGATCATTTCTATATATGGGCATTTCAATGATGTCACACGTGACTATCGTGCACACTTCAACTAGAAAAGAAGTCATAATCCTCCGAAACGGCTGAACCAATGAAGTCGAAATTTGGCACATATGTATATAGGGGTCCGAGTATGTTCCTAAGTAAAAATGGGAGATATCCGCCCACTGCCACGCCCACAAATGAAGATTTTTCGTAACTTGTGAAGTAAAAGGCGTAGAAGCTTCAAATTCGCAACATAGGTTCACCAAGGCGAATGAAAGGTGTAGGGAAATAATTTATGTTGCCCTCCCATTGCCACGCCTACAAATAGAGAAGCAAAACATAGTGCGCTCATAATGGCGGGACGCTGGGTATTTCAAAGTCGGGCTTGACCGACTTTAGCTTTCTTACTTGTTTAAACTATGGTATTTGCATTTTTTCTGTTCTTCTTTTCCAGGAAAAATGAAGAAACGATTGAGTTAAGAATGTCTTTAGGCATTCAATTTGTACATTAACAAAATAACGCAACGAAAATCAGTAATTCGGAATATTAAACAAAAATATTTTTTCAGAATAAGTTATGGAGTTCAAATTTTACATTATCCTTCTGCAAATTTTCTCTCCACCGTTTGCAGTTCTCTTAATTTTTTTCGCCACTGTTTTCACTCATCTAATTTTAAGCAATTTAAAAGTATATACATTTTTTCATATAAAAGATTTTTTTACTCACATTGTCGCACGTGAAAAACTTTAAGTGGTCCCCGTAATCGCAAATAATCAGATATTTCACTGGTTTTTATTTTATTTTAATTGGTTACTAAATCTGTGTTTAAATGCCAAATTTGATGAGCCTAGCTAAATTACTTTAGGCACTCAGGTAAAAAAAAGTTGTTTTTCATTGTTGCACGTGACATCGAAATATGCAGTAATAAAAATACAAAATTTGCCGTTATTTGATACTCTAAAGTTTCTCTTGCATTCTTTTTTGAATCTTTGTACCCTCAGAAGGATTTAAGAGACAGAAAGTCAAAGCATAATATCTCCCTTTGTGAACTGTATATCAAAACAAAACAATAAAATCATCTAATCACAAAAAGATTCGTTTGCCTGACTTTGCATTCGAATATTTCGAAATGGGTTATGGATAAAAGTAAAATTATTTTACCTTAGTTAAGTTTGATTGTTTTTCTATAAAAATATGATTAAAAAAATATTTTCAAGAACTTATTTATTTTTTTTTGTCCCGGTAGACTTTTCTGTGGACATGCCCATATATTTGGTATAGTCTATCTCGACTGGTTCTGGGGGTTACACATAACCACACAAACGCAATATACCCTCGACACAGAGTATGTCGGGTAGAAACATGTCCTAATCTAATCTCCTGGAGCCGCTGATGATTTCCATACCAATTTCCAGACCTGGGCAGTCCAATTACAAAATTACAAGTAATTGTAATTGAAAATATTTCAATTACAATTACAACTTGTAATTTTAATTGAAGACTTTTCAATTACAATTACAAGTAGTTGTAACTTAAAAATCTTCAATTACAATTACAATTTGTAATTGAAAAAAATTCAATTAATTTGTAATTGTAATTATAAAAAAATTTCTTAGATATATACACTAGCCTGTTTCAGACGTGAAAAAAATTGTTGAGATTCGAAACCCGCGCACCCACAAAATGAAGTTTGGACATGCACATTAAGATCTGCATCATTGAAAAAATTTTAATTTTAGTTTTGAGGCCGCTACATCCAATTGAAAATCCGCATAAAAATCCCTTTGAATATGCAACGAAATTTTTAAAACAGAAATATAGCTTCCAAATTTTATACATTTGATTTGACACATTCATTTAATAATTTAAAGAAAAAAATCTCACATACTTTAAGGAAAAGGCTGTTTAGCAAATTTTGGGTTTTTCATGGAAGATTGAGGGTTTCCAATAACACTTACTTAAAAATACATTATCAAATTAATCAAATAGACCCGATTCATTAGCAATTTAGCACTTGTAAAAGCATTTTATAAAAAATATTCAATTTATTATACATTTGAACTTTGGTGAGATGTAGCGGCCTCAAAACTAAAATTAAAATTTTTTCAATGATGCAGATCTTAATGTGCATGTCCAAACTTCATTTTGTGGGTGCGCGGGTTTCGAATCTCAACAATTTTTTTCACGTCTGAAACAGGCTAATATACACATACATCTATTAAATAATTAATAATTACACAGACCTACAACGAAAAACCAACTTGAGTAAAAAGTAGTGTTTTCATTAGATTTTGTTTCAGAAAAAAATTGAAAAATAGTGAAAAAATTCCACACGTCAGAGTTTCGAGAAAACCACGCATTCATTTTTTTGTATTAATGATTTTTTCGAAAAGGGGTTTTCTAAATTGTGGTATCCCATATTTAAAGTTTTTAAACGATAATGTGTTCTAGGATAATTCAATTTTCACGAAATATCAAAAACACCAAAAAGTTTTAACAATTAATGGTGCAATTTGATGCTCAAAGTTGAACAATTTGGATTTTTCTGTAAAAAATTCATTTTTTGTGTACTTTCAACGAATTTATCTCAAAAATCGCTTGTGTTATTTTCAATATCAGTATTTGGGACCGAAGAACCATCTATTTTGTGTAGGTTTTTTCTTACCTGAGAAGTTTCACCTAAGATTTCGCAGAGAAATAATCATTTTTATGAAGGCATTCAATTCGAAAATTCTAGCAACATGTTGCAATTGAAAAATCCACTTGTTTTTATTATAAAAAGTCAAAGGCGAACGATTGGAATTTTCAAAAAAATTTAGAAACACATTTCTCTACAGGAAATTCAAGTAGTCTTACCTTTGATTAGTGTCAATTTCACCAATACTAGTTCCTTTTATACCTTTTGAGGGTTTTGTTGAAAATTAACTATACAAGTACTACATGGGCTGAAAAGTCTTTGGCCTGACCTAGAGATGGCGCCACAAGTCCAAAATCCCTATGCTCATTACAGAGTACCGACTTCAACTTATATCCTGTCAAAATTTCATGAGTTTTGGTTGACTCGTTTTCAAGTTATAGCTCTCGAAGTGACGCTACCTCAGTGAATTTTGTAAACAATGGAAAAAAGTGAATTTCGTGTTTTGATAAAACATTGTTTTTTGATAGGAAAAAACACAGTGGAAACAAAGGCATGGCTTAATAAATGTTATAATACATCTGCCCCATTGAATTCAACTATCAAATACTGGTTTGCTGAATTTCGTCGTGACCGTACAAGCACTACTGATGCTCCGCGCTCAGGAAGGCCAAATGAGGCAGTTACTCCGGAAAATATCCAAAAAGTCACTGATTTGATATTGAATTATCGCAAAATGAAGTTGAATGAGATAGCTAACATCATAGGCATCTCAAAGGAACGCGTTGGACACATCATTCATGAATATTTACACATGCGAAAGCTGTGCGCGCGATGGGTGCCGCGTTTTCTTACAATCGACCAAAAAGCAAAACGAATTCGACTTTCTGAGCAGAATTTGGCATTGTTACGCCGCAATAAGGAGTTTTTGCGTCGATTTGTGACTATGGATGAGACATGGATTCATCACTATACTCCGGAGTCCAGTCGACAGTCGGCGGAGTGGTTGTTTCCTGGTGAAAGCCGTACGAAGCGCCCAAAAACACAACAATCGGCTGGGAAGGTTCTTGCCAGTATTTTTTGGGATGCACATGGAATAATCTTCATAGATTATCTTCAACATGGAAGAACAATAAACAAACAATATTATTGTGGGTTATTGCATCGATTGGACACCGAAACCAAGTCTAAGCGGCCTCATTTAGCGAGAAAAAAAATTCTCTTCCACCAAGACAACGCTCCAGCTCATTCTGCACGCGATACGACAGATAAATTGAAGGAATTACGCTATGAAGTGGTTGAACACCCACCGTATTCGCCAGATTTGGCCCGCAGCACTATTTTCTGTTTCCCGGTTTGAAAAATTGGCTCGCTGGGAAGAGATTTTATTCAAATGAGGAAGTCGAGTTGGAAACAAACGCCTATTTTAAGGGACTTGACGCGGACCACTATAAAAAGGGAATCGAAATGTTGGAAGACCGATACAGCAAATGCATAACTCTAAAGGGAGATTATGTCGAAGAATAAAATCATTTTTGCACTAATAATATCGTTTTTTCATTGTCAGGCCAAAGACTTTTCAGCCCATGTAGTACACTCTAAAAAATTAAAGTGAAATTGCTTTTATAAATTCTGTAAATTTACCCCGAAACATGTTTACTTTTGTTCCAAAAATGTGTAAAAGATAACTTTTGTGTAATTTTGCACAAATGTTATGCATATTTACATACAATGCGTAAATTTAATCAATGAATGCTTAGGTTTACTATAGAAATGTTAGCTTTACACACTTTGTAGTCTCGAAGCCTTTGTAAGTCTCTAATTAAATCATTTAATTCAGTTTGGGGAAAACGCTTGTCGTTGAGAAGACGTCTCAAAGTTTGGGTCACGACTTTCTTGGTCCTCTGAAGCACAACCTTCAGATAATTCATTAGAAAACAAAGTATTATTCAAAAATGGGGGCAACTGATGATCTTCATTCGATTTTTTAGCTCTGGATAAGTCACCGATTGCATTTTTGGGAAAACAATTACCTTTTTGGTTTTGATGGTGCATTCTGTCAAGCACAAAAGTAACAGTCTTGCGTGTGGTTTTGAGGTTCCCATAGATCACTTGTGAAGTTCTGCTACGCAACTCCTACAAACCATATTCGGTGTCCATGGCTTGTCAAAATTACGCATAATACCTAACACCGGAATATTTTTCGTAAGTGCTTTTTACAACATCCGTTATTGGACTTTGCTGTTTTAACAGCAAATACGCACCGCAAATGTAGCAAAAGCGTTCTCGAGAATTAACACATTTGCGTGAAAACATTGCAACAATATTAATATAATACACAATATTTACAAGAATGAACAAAGATCAAAACAAAGTCGTATCGCCTTTGACTTTTTATAATAAAAACAAGTGGATTTTTCAATTGCAACATGTTGCTAGAATTTTCGAATTGAATGCCTTAATAAAAATGATTATTTCTCTGCGAAACCTTAGACGGAAAACCCTTAGAACGAAAAAATCTACACAAAATAGATGGTTCTTCGGTCCTAAATAGTGATATTGAAAATAACACAAGCGGTTTTTAAGATAAATTCGTTGAAAGTACACAAAAAATGAATTTTTTACAGAAAAATCAAAATTGTTCGACTTTGAGCATCAAATTGCACCATTAATTGTTAAAACTTTTTGGTGTTTTTGATATTTCGTGAAAATTGAATTATCCTAGAACACATTATCGTTGAAAAACTTTAAATATGGGATACCACAATTTAGAAAACCCCTTTTCGAAAAAATCATTAATACAAAAAAATGAATGCGTGGTTTTCTCGAAACTCTGACGTGATGGAAAAATTTTATTGGTATTTTTGAAATCAGGGGGTGACTAAACACAATAAATCAGCACTGAAATAAAGAAAGGAATGAAAAAGTTATAATTTGTAGGTCTGTGTTATAATAACTGTGGATATGACATTGAGTCAGTAGCTCTATGGGGAAACCAAAGATCCCTCACCCTACGACTGATCATTCAGGCACCGCTGAAGCTAAAAAGGAAAGATAGGTTCCATCCGTATGGAGGGGACTCCAAGTTGAACAAAAATATGCAATTACAAGTAATTGTAATTGAATATTCTTCAATTACCATTACAAGTAATTGTAATTCAAAATTTTCCAATTACAATTACAAGTAATTGTAATTGAATATTCTTCAATTACCATTACAAGTAATTGTAATTAAGTGTGTAATCAATTACAATTGTGTAATTGGACTGCCCAGGTCTGCCAATTTCTAATGGGATATCTCGACTTTTATTCAAAAAATCCGTTATATTGGAAATATGATTATTGATTACACTGTGCCAGTTCAAAAAACCGACAGACGGCTTTCATATCTAGAAATATTAAGTCAAATGCGCTGAATACAATAGTGATATTGATTTTTTGGGATTGGCTCAGTTAACGGAGATTTTCGCGTTTAAAGGTGAATGCCTAAAGTATGCAAGCACAATTTTGTTTTTTGCTTCAAAATTTTACTTGCTCCAAATATTAATTTCGATTTTGGGACCCGTTTTTATATTTGACAAGACGGCATAATGGGAAAGCATATTATAGGAACCGGGAGTTCTGAAGTTCAAAGCCCAAAAAAGTATAATAGAAATAAATTTTTTTTTTCGGATGAACTCCACACCACCCGAAGGTAGGTAGGTAGGTTGAAGTGGCTGCCACTTAGGCCGTTAATCGGCCCATTGTGATACCAAGGAGGTTTTCTTGTGTTTGTGTGAGTGTATATGTCTTATTATGTAGTGTGCCCCTAACATGCGATTTTTGAAAAACCAGTGCTAGGCTTGGAACATTACACTCTGTTTCGCTTTTGCGGGAAATCGAACCTCGGACCCTGGGATCAAGAGCATAGCACGCATCCCCTACGCTATCTCAGAGCCACAACACCACCCGAAACTTAGGAAAAAATCCGAAATAAATAAATAAAAAAATTATTTCGATTAAACTTTTTTGGGCCTTGAACTTCAGAACTCTCGGTTCCTAGTCATATGCTTTCCCATTAAGCCGGTTTGTTAAATAATCTTGAAGTTCTTTTTGAGAACTGATTCTTTAAATTTGAGAAAACATATATTTTAAAAAAATCGAATGTCAACAGTTTAACTTTCCCTAAAAGTATGCTTCAATTTTTTTAAATAAATGTGAACAAAATTGAAAGAAGCACTTATAAAATACCAACTACCGTTGGGATTGCAGCGAAGTTTTGCACAGGAATTCTACTAAATACAAGTAATTAACGTTATCGTCAATATTCTGTCATAAATATATAACATGAGCGAAATATATATAATTTTTAATGAAGTTAGTCACAATTTTTAAACCCCGATATCTCAAAAACTAGAGCCAATCTAGAAAAACGGTTGATGGGACTGAATTCAGCGCCCTCCAATTATGTTTACCAGATATGTCTCCATGTTGTCGGTAAAAAAATATACCAAAAAATATACACAGTGTTATTGAAAAAAATTTTCAATCTTGGGAATATGATTTTTGATTTTTTTGAAAAATCACAATTTTTCTTTTCATAATTATAATAGGCCTATTATGATGTCGATTTTAAAATCATAATGAAGCATATTATGACACTAGATTTGAGAAAGTATAAAAAAAAATTTAAAACAAACAAAAAGCATGGCATACTACCAGGGTTTGTAATGAATTTCAAAGCGTGCAATAATAAATTTCAAAACGCACGCATTTCAAAAAATACAAGGCAAAAATAAGCAGAGAGAACGAAGTTGTATAATAAAGAATTTCAAATTATGAATCTGTCAAATAAAAATAAAAATTTTCTACACAAAAAAAATCGTTTTCTTAAATTTAGGTTAAAATCTAGTTAGAAATCTTATTGCATAAAGTATTGTTCGGCACTCGTGTCGAAACTCAGCTTTTTTTGCACTCGTGGTATTGTAAAACTCGGCTGCGCCTCGTTTTACAACATTTACCACTCGTGCAAAAAAGCTTCATTTCGACACTTGTATCGAAAATATCTATTATATTTTCAATCTGAATTTTTTGAATTTGAATTATCAATTTTTCATTATTAAGAAATTTTTTGTTTCCAATTTATCATTTCTTTTTATTCAACAACCAGAACAAAAGAATTAAAATTTTTGGCCAATCCGTAATAAGTTCCGATAATATTGCTGAAAACATTATTTTATTCAGCCTGAATAATCGTTATTCGGGGTTTTTTATTTTTTCCAGCCTGAATAACCGTTATTCTGGGCTTTTTATTTTTTCCAGCCTGAATAAAAAGGCTTTCCTTTTTTCGACTAAGCAATACGTCATTTTGGGAAGCTTTTGATGCAATGGTACCTATACTTTATTGATTCGTCTTTTAGAGTTTATCAAAAATAGGCGTGGCCCTCCCACCTTTTAGGCATTATTTACATCGTATAAGCGAAAAGGCAAAGCTTGCAGCAAACATATCTAACTTTTGATTGCAATTCATACCCTTAAATTGAAGCATCAGAAATCACTCCTAATGGAATCTCACCAAAGCTTTTGAGCTCGAAAGCATTCACTAAATAAATCTCCGCTATTCTATTAAGAATGATTTTTGTATGCTTATGCATTAGGCTTATGACTATTTTTCAGAATCATTTTTACATGGTACCACACGATAGATAACGTAAAAATAACATTTGAAATAGTTTTGGAGGCTTTGATGACAAAAACCTTCCCCACCGCAAGCAATGAAGTTGTTCTAGGAGTAAAATTTTAGTGTTTTTCCGACTTAACTTTCGAAGCAGGCATTTTAGGTAGGTGAAATGTTCGTGAGACCTATATTATTTTTTAAATATGCATCTTTTTGTCATACGACATTAAGCTCTATATCTGCGATACAAACCACTCTCAATACAAATTTAGTTTTTTTTAAATAAATTTTTTGGAATCTATCTATTGTAAGTAATGAATTTCAAATTTACAGTACGAGGTGTTTAATACAATGGAAATATATCCTGGATAACTTTTATGGAGCGTTCTGCGCATATGTTGCTACGTTGCTGGTTTAAAATTGCTGATTCTTCAAGTATCCAGTGTTTTAAGAGGCAGGCGTGTGCCTTTTCAAATGCGATAAGGGATCGCTCCAAAGAAGAAAAATCATCTTTTTGAAAGCCGTGATTAGAAAACCAAATATCGTACCACGCGCCACATATAAACTTGCAAATTGAAAGAAGTTCAGTTTGGTATTTTGGAATAAGAATAAAAGCTAATATGGCAAGTGTTCGAAATTGATAAATGGAAACTCGTTGAGGTTTTCATACTGTCTGAATGCAACGCCAAGCTCAAACAAATATTGCATATCGTCGCGCCATTTAATGTTATCCATTTTCAATCTTTGATTATTTTGTTTGTAATTCTTTTTAAGATGGTCGTAAGTTGTTATCAGTTCCGATACAAAATTTTATGAAATATTTAGAGACGAATGACGAGGACAACGAAAAATTTTCAAATCAAAGCCATCTATAACCTAACCCAAAATACTTCAATGTACAATTTCAACTTTTTTTTTTTTTTGCACTTTTGTATGGGAAGTGTTAAAACGGAAAAATTGTTATGTTGGTTGATTGAAAATTCCTTACTTTCCGAGCTTAAAGGTCCAACCAAGTAAATGACTTATGCCACGAATCTTGCACGGCCAACAACAACGCCAATATTGGGCAATGTGTAATATTGTTTTCATGGATTCATGGTTAATACTACTAGTTATATTTTCTTACAGAAACCTTTAAATTGTTTCACATTTTAGGCGTTGTATTTTTGAAGCATTCGTGAATACATTCAATCAATCACTGCTTTTTTTCTATTTCAACTACACTAACACCTGTATTCAATGAATAGTGTATTAGCAGTATTCACAAATATATTGCCTTACTGCTTGCTATGTTTTCAATTTTTTGGAGAATGTTTCATATGGGCAAATGAATGCACTCATGCAGGTCTCTGGGCTATATATTTCTTATATTTAATCCAGTTAGTTTAAAAGACGTCAATCTAAAGGGTGAAAGTAAACCAGGTGAGTGATTCTGATGAGAGATCGAAAGTTGTCGTGGTTGAATCGAGATCTATCTGCCCCTTTGAAAATGGCGAAGTCAATGAGGTCGGGGATTTTTCTTGGATCAGAGGGCCGGTATGTAGGCTGACCAGGTGATAAAAAATCAAGCCTGCCCATGCTGTTAATTAGGGTGCTATACTATTGCCTTCTTTGTCGAGCAAGATCTGCGCTAAAACGAGTAATTTTTGCGTTGCTTCAAACTTTAAACGCGTTTATCTCGAAACCACGTTTTTCGAACTGGCGGCCATGATATCTCCAGTTCAACTGAACCGATTTTTATTAAACAAAGTGGAATCGACGCAGAATTGTCACCATTCTCTGGTGAACCTCGACCATAATTTTAAAAAAATTTAAAAAATTTTTTTTTTACACTAAACTACAAAAAAAAAAAAGCCCGAAATTGAAATTTTTTTTTTAATGGCCGCCATTTTGTCAAAAAAGCACAAAATTAAGCTTGAGGTTCACCCGAGAATTACATCTATACTGATTATAACCTTGTTTTTTTTCCATTTCGGACGCTCCGGAGACCCGGAATCGTGGCCGCCGTGATGGCACCTTTTTTTCAACCACCAACTTTGAAGTCTCATTACTTTTTGAACAGCCAATGTATCGAGGCAAAAAAAATTTGTTATTTACTTTGAACCTTTTGTAATACAATAAATAAAAAAGTTTTCAATTATTCTTGCGTTTTCAAATAAGAATTTTTTTAAAAAGGGTCCAAAAAACGGGTTTTCAATGAGAAGACCCCCTTAATTAAAATATTATATATTTTGAAATATATTGCAAAGTGCTGTTATTGATTTGCTAGTGGAATACTCTAAATTGTTTTAAATTCAAAATTTTTTACAACTTTAACCATCGCAAATTTAAATCGTTGGTGGACAAAGATTTTTGTTTCTTTATATAAGTGAAAAGAACTTCTTTGGGAATTAAATCAAAAATGTGATCGATGCATATGTGTAAGAGAAAAGGTAAAATTTTCATAGTTAGTCTTTGCTCTGAACTTTGCACAAAAATCTCTTCCTAAAATTCCACTTGAACTTATAGGAAATGAACCATCTACAACACTGAATTTGTGCTTTAAAACACTATCCTCTATATTTATAGGCAAAATACATGTCCCTAAAGGCACAATGTTTTTCTTTGAGATTCCTAAATTGCACATGAGTCGCTACTGTCAATACATAAATAACATAGATGTTCATATTTAATTAATGATATATCTGCCCATGTATCTATTAAAAATAGAAGAATGTTATTTTTACATTTAATATTAGGTGTAGTAAAAAGAAATCCATTATTTTTCCAATAGATGGCGTTATTTATCTGCATCTCGCGTTGTATAAGTCCGATCGTGTTCCGCTAGGGGGCATTAGAAAGATGACATCGAGTCCGACCGTCATGTTAGCACTGTTTCGATTGCAAAAGAGCTAAAGATTGCACAAAAAACCGTTTGGAACCATTTGAATAAGGCTGGATACACAAAGAAGCTCGATGTGTGGGTGCCACACGAGTTAACGAAAAAACCTCATAGACCGAATTTCCATCTGCGAATCGCTGCTGAACCGCAACAAAATCGACCCATTTCAGAAGCGGTTGGTGACTGGTGATGAAAAGTGGGTCACTTACGACAACGTCAAGCGAAAACGGTCGTGGTCGAAAGACGGTGAACCGGCGGAAACGGTGGCCAAGCCAGGATTGACGGCCAGGAAGGTTTTGCTGTGTGTTTGGTGGGATTGACAGGGAATTATCTACTATGAGCTGCTCCCATACGGCAAAACTCTTAACTCGGAACTCTACTGTCAACAATTGGACCGTCTGAAGGAAGCAATCGCCCATAAGCGGCCAGCTTTGGCCAATAGGAGAGGAATTGTGTTCCATCAGGACAACGCCAGGCCACACACATCGATAGTGACTCGCCAGAAGCTCCGGGAGTTTGGTTGGGAGGTTCTTCTGCATCCACCTTATAGTCCGGACCTGGCACCAAGTGATTACCATCTTTTCCTGTCCATGGCGAACAATTTTGCTGGTGAAACATTCGCTTCAAGAGAGGCTTCTGAAATTCGACTGTCTCAATTTTTTGCTAATAGGAACGAGGGCTTCTATGAGAGAGGCATAATGAAATTACCTTTAAAATGGCAACAAGTTATCGAACAAAACGGCGCATATTTGACCTAAATCGGGTCATTCTAACTATCTTAAATAAAGCCCTCAATTTCATGCAAAAATAATGGATTTCTTTTTACTACACCTAATATAAGCATAATTACTATGATCAAAATTTACAGTGAAATGAAAAATTTTCATATAATTCCCCGAGTGATTTTGGAAATTGTTGTTGTGTTATTGTGCACTTTGCTGATGTGCGAGACGATCGCGCGTGCCTTGTCGGTTTCCGTTGCTGTTGTTATTGTTGTAGCTATTCGTGTAGCGATTTTTGAAGCGGTTTTTGTAATTGTCGTTGTTGTATCCTCTGCGATCGTATTGCTGCTGACTGTTGTGTGTTTGGTTGTTTTGACGATTTGAGGTTTGCGAATGATGTTGTTGTGTCTGTCTGTTGTAATCATGTCTCCTATTACCATTTTGCCTCTGCTGATTACCTCTATGCTGGTTTCTACCGTTGCGCTGTCTCCACATCATGATACGAACTACTTCCGTATGATTTGATTCTTGCGCTATTTGGAGAGCCTCATTAAATGTGGTGATCCTACTTGCTGCATTTGTTTGTGCTATGTTAGCATTTGTTATGCCTCGCTTTAGCACATTAAGGGCTATTACATCATTTGATTTGATTATTGCTGCCTTTTCTGCATGTGTTTGCAGTGTTGAAATTAAACTTTCGATGTTTTCAGCGAATTAAGATATTAGTTTTTGGCCTTGTGTTGCTCTGGATAATTCATCTTATACAGTGTTTGCTGTTTTTCTGGGCTTGAGTATTGCCTTTTAATTTTGTTATGCCCGTTGTGCCAAGTAATTCGAGTTTTGGTTTTACTTTATCTGGTATTTTGGTGTTGCAGACTTATGCAAAATAAGTGGGTTTTTTACTATCTAAAATTTCTGCGTTAAATAATTCGATTAAGTTGATAAATTTTAGAGCATCTTCTAATTTTCCTGAAAATTCTGGTATAGCTTTAGTGTATTACTGTATTACGTTGAAGTTTGATTCTGTCATTTTTATTTTTCTGATATAATGATAAAAAGGACGAAACGCACGTTGTAATGACCTTAAGTGGTATTAATTTTCTATGGTCCTCCAACTTGCTGTTCAGAATCGTGAGGATAGCAAAATATAATTCTCTTGCTGTTTTTGTGGCTGCTGTTTGAATATTTTCGCTGCGTCTTTAATAGCGTCGATAAGCCCGTTGTACAATTTTTAATTTTCTTTCTTTTTTCTTATGGGAGTTTTGTTTGTGTATTTTCTCGTCGGGGTCTTTTTGAGATTGGACAAGTTATGTTTTAGTAATTTAGTATTTCTTGCGTCCAGTGGCGGATCCAGGATTTGGGAAAGGGGGGGCTCCAAAACTTTTTGCTAGAGGCAGAAAAATAATTTTTATTTGTTTTAAATAAAATTCACAGCTTCATACAATTAATTTAAAAAATTTTTTTTTGTCCACTCTTTGGCCCATATTTATGTACGAGTATGAGTTGAAGTTTTGTGCTCTGAGCTACCATCAAAATGTACTCTGAGGTATTCCAAATAATACTTCCCAAAACACTCTTATCCATATACATTAGGGTGGGCGCCAAATGTATGGAAAAAATTAAGTTTGTCCAATTCTGTCTGCCAGTGGCTCAAATGTTTGGTATTTATCAAAAACTTGCGTGTGCAAAATTATGAAGATTAAGCAATGACCGGAAAAACATCCATTATCAATCCCATTCTTTTTCAAAAGGGTCAACTTTTTCACCTTAGCCGTGAAAGTCTATCTCAAAAATGAAATAGACTTACCATAGAAAAATTGGGAATCATTTTTCTCTTGTCCTCAACGGGGCCAATGCCAATCTGAGAAAGGCGATAATGATGCGGGACTTATTATTTCTCAGCAAGGAAACATTTTCGATTGCTTATCATACTGAGCTACTCTAATAGCTTAAGATAGCACACATTCAAAATTGGTCATATTTCATGTTGCTGGAATTTAACGAAAACAACCAGCCTTCTAACATATGATGAAATACACAACAAGATATTGATGTACATAAAAAATTTTATTAAAATCATTGCAGCTTTTAATTAATTAATAAAAGAAAAATAGCACTACTTATATGAAAATAAATACGATTTAAGTGTTGGAGCATTTTAAGTAGCACAAATGTACAAAAAATGACCCTTAATAAGCTTGAAAAATATTATATAAAGAAACATAAATAATGTAAGCCTGAGCTCTTCGTCGGTCATTTTCGACGTTAAGACGACTAAAGTCTTACTTAAGAAGCACAATGAGACAAGAGCGTTTGAATGGTCTTCCATCCCTGAATATTCACGCAGGATCCGCACTCAGCGATTTCAATAAAAATATAATTCGTGCCTTAAAACAACTAATGATTTTCTAATTGATTTAACATTAATTCGAAATTTTTCACTGAAAAATAGTATACTGAATGTTTCTTAAATAATCTATATTTAGTTAATTCTTGATGAAAAATTTATATTGCAAAACCAAAGGTTATGATATTCTCTTGCTAATGGCATGTTAAGTTCTTATCTTGAGTATCAGCGATTTGAATTTATAGAAAAGATTCTGAAGGGGTTTGGAATTCGACCACTTCCCCTAAGCAATTTTGGATTCCAAAATTCCCAAGGGGGGGTTCGGACCCGATATCCCCTCCCCCTCCCCCCGTGGATCCGCCACTGCTTGCGTCCATGCTTCTATATATGATTAGTTGGATCTGACGTCAGTAAGGCATGCCACAGATCTAGCTGCTTTAAGAGCTTCTTGCCTTTTATGCTTTTTGTTGATTCTATAAAGTTTCAGGGTTAAACGCAAATGCAAATGATTAGAATTGCCCATAAGATAACTTCGTGTTGATCGAGGACTTCTGCATGATAATTTTGATTGTTAACCCTTTGAGGACCACGGGACATATATGTCCCTTAAGTTTAAATCCGCCTAAATCAAAAGCGAATAACAAAAGTCTTGTTTTTTTTCGTCCATTGCAAATTTAAAAGTGAGTTTTTTAAGACTGGAAACAATGTTTTTTTTAGAAAATTATTCTAACGGTATTTGTGCAGTTTGAAAATCAAGTTTTAGAGTTGGTATGAGTGGCATTTTCAAACTTTTTTATTTAGTGGAACAAAGGATTTTTTGTTCTTAAATCAAAAAATTTAGTTTAAATAGACAATATTCTATCGATTCATATTGACTTTGCGTACAATTTTGTAACAAACATATGCGTACTTTGAAAGAAACGAAAAGGGACGCGGGTGTCCCTATGGTCGTCAACGGGAACTTTGCATTTGAAGAATTTGAATATTGCTGAAAAAAGTAGTGTTCCGGAAAAAATTAGCTTCTTTCTCACCTACTTTACACACATAGATTTATTTCAGCGAAGTAAAGTCAAACGTTCAAATGCAACCCTGTGTACTAAAATACTCATAGATTACTTGCCAGCTCGGTATTACGCAGCATTAGAGTAGAAGCCATAAAACGGGGCTTCCCCAATTTAGCTTGTAAGCAACAATTGCTGGCGAAACTGTGTGAATTATTAGTTTATGTGATGAAATTATAAGCAGAAGTCGTGTTTTTTTGCTATTTTTATTAAGGTAATAATAAAGGAATAATTCGTGAAATTTAATTTACTGATTGATCTTTTACGGTTTGTATGGTAAATGTAAGGCCTGGATTATGTTCATAAGAATTGAAATTTTAGAAACATGGCTTCAACGCGTCGAACTCTAAGAGAATTTGAGCTGAATGGGGAGGAAATAATTCAGTTTCTCTTGGCAGATAATAGCGAAGACGAAGATGATTTACAGCTGGATGAAGAAGACGAAATTTTTCTTGAAGAAGATTTAAATGCAGGTGCAACATTATGTGAAATTGATGATAATGTTGTAGAACGAGCAAACCAAGTGCTTCCTAAAATATCGAACGATGTACGTAAAGTCGAGTTTCATTGGAGCAAGTCGTACCGTGCAAATATCTTTACTGATAGTAATTATGAATTTGGAAAAGTGGAAATTTGCGACGTTGACGATCCCAATGCTAAACTGTCGCCATTTAAAATCTTCAAATTGAGTAGCAACTTTGAGGTTTTGCTTGAACTAATAACTCGAGAATCACGAAGATATGCTGAGCAAAATTGAAACGTTTTCGATTTTACTACTGAAGATCTGCAGACATTTCTTGGCATAAATCTGGTAATGACATATCATGTTTTACCTTCCATTCGTGATTACTGGTCAGAAGATCCTGATATGGGTGTACCTTTTGTTAAGAATGTCATGACCAGAAAAAGATTTGAGGAAATTCGACATAACCTGCACTTCAGCAATAACGAGGAAGCAAATACGACTGATCGGGCCTATAAAATCAGACCGGTAATTGAGCATTTCAATAAAGCATTTCAAAGCGCCATGAAGAACACATACAAACAAGGCATTGATGAACATATGGTTAAATTTAAAGGTCATAATGCTATGAAACAATACATCAAAAATAAACCGATAAAATTGGGCCTTAAGATGTGGTGCAGATGTGACTCAGCTACTGGTTATTTTATTTGAATTTGATTTGTATACTGGTAAAAAAGACTCTGGAACTCAATATGGCCTAGGAGAATCAGTTGTGTTTAAGTTGACTGAGAAGATCAAAGGACTGGGCTCCGAAATATATATTGACAACTTTTTCAACTCACCATTGTTGCAGTACGAATTGAAAAAACGTCAAATAAAGTGTTGCGGAACAGTTCGAAGCAATCGAAAACAAATTCCAAAATGTGTGCCTGCCGATAAAAATATGAAGAGGGGTGATATTTACACACTAAGTTTTCAAGGCATATCCTTCATTAAGTGGATGGACAACAGAGGAGTAACTCTCCTTACAAATTTCCTTTCGCCTTCCGAGACTGATATTGTAAAACACCGCATCGCCTGTAGTGCTGAGAAAATACGTGTAACATGTCCGAAAGCCGTTACTCACTACAACAAAAATATGGGAGGGGTAGACTTAATGGATCAACGCAAGACTTTCTACGAACTAGACCGAAAATCAAAAATTAAATACTATCTTCGATTGTTTTTTGATTTGTTCGATATAAGCTTGAACAATGCCTTTGTAATTTACACTAAATGTCAGGCAAAAAATCGTTTGGAAGGGCCGCAGCTTAGCTCTCTTGACTACAGACGATTGGTTGCAAAAAGTTTAATAAGTGACTATTCTATGAGAACCAGAGGAAATCGAACATTTCCGAAATCAAAAACTGCTGCTGAAAAAAGGTTTGATACCCCACACCTTATTCTCAAAGGCGACATGAGAAAGAGATGTGTCCATTGCGCTAAAATCAAGGTTGAGAATCGCACCAACAACTATTGCAAAGCATGTCAGGTGCATCTTTGTTGCACAAATAATCGTAATTGTTTTGCAGACTTTCATAATCAGACATAATTAATTGTTAAATGTAAAAATTTTACAAGGTAAAATTTAAATATCTTTGAAAAAACACATTGAAATAAAAAAACAAGATTTTTTGGCTCCCTTAAGGACCATAGGGACATTTAACAGGTTGGCTGATAAGTCCCCGGTCTAACAAAGAAAAACAAATTTTTTTTGTCAAAATTCGTTTTTATTATTCAACATAGTTCCCTTCAAGAGCGATACAACGATTATAACGACCTTCCAATTTTTTGATACCATTTTGGTAGTACTCCTTCGGTTTTGCCTCAAAAATAGGCCTCAGTTTCGGCGATCACCTCCTCATTGCAGCCAAATTTTTTCCCTGCGAGCATGCTTTTGAGGTCTGAGAACAAGACAAAGTCGCTGGGGGCCAGATCTGGAGAATACGGTGGGTGGGGAAGCAATTCGAAGCCTAATTCATGAATTTTTGCCATTGTTCTCAATGACTTGTGGCACGGTGCGTTGTCTTGGTGGAACAACACTTTTTTCTTCTTCATATGGGGCCATTTTGCCGTGATTTCGACCTTCAAATGCTCCAATAACGACATATAATAGTCACTGTTGATGGTTTTTCACTTCTCAAGATAATCGATAAATTTTTTTCCATGCCCATCCCAAAAAACAGAGGCCATTACTTTGCCAGCGGACTTTTGAGTCTTTCCACGCTTCGGAGACGGTTCCACCGATCGCTGTCCACTCAGCCGACTGTCGATTGGACTCAGGAGTGTAGTGATAGAGCCATGTTTCATCCATTGTCACATATCGACGCAAAAACTCGGGTGTATTACGAGTTAACAGCTGCAAACACCGCTCAGAATCATAAACACGTTGTTGTTTTTGGTCAAATGTGAGCTCGCGCGGCACCCATTTTGCACAGAGCTTTTTTCATATCCAAATATTGATGAATGATATGACCAACACGTTCCTTTGATATCTTTTAGGCCTCTGCTATCTCGATCAACTTCATTTTACGGTCATTCAAAATCATTTTGTGAATTTTCGGGCATCCACTGCGTTCACCGTCCTCCGTGCTCATTTCACCACGCTTGAATTTTGCATACCAATCAATTTTTGTTGATTTTCCTGGGGCAGAGTCCGGAAACTCACTATCAAGCCAAGTTTTTGCTTCCACTGTATTTTTTCCCTTCAGAAAACAGTATTTTATCAAAACACGAAATTCCTTTTTTCCCATTTTTTTCACAATAACAAAAGTTGCTTCACAAAAGACGCTCTATCTCACAAACTAATTGACTTACAGACGTCAAATTTTGACACGAATCATTTGAAGGTTGCCACTATATAAAAATAATATGCATTTAATACTAGCGACGCCATCTATGTGTCAGACCGGGGACTTATCAGCCAACCTGTTATGTCCCATTAAAAAACAACATAACGGAAAATATTTTTTCACTTTTTTTTTGTAGTTTTATTTTAGTTGGGTCTTAATTAGCTTTGTTAATGCCGAGATTCCAAAAGAAAGTTTGCAGAAAGCTTATGGTCCTCAAAGGGTTAATTATCTGAACCTGCTGATCTCCCGATTGTGTTGTTGGCTTAGAGCTTGTGGTTCCCATGGTTTTTGAAAATAATAGACAAATAAGTAAAAAAAAATCTATTTGTATTCTTCAGACGTCTATGGCACAGAGCAATTACAATATATTGGGAAAAATATATATACATATTTTTTTTTGTTTTAAAATATTTCATAATTTTTTTTTTTTTTAAATTTAATGAAAATTTATGTATATGATTCTCATCTCGATTTGTCTGAGCGCATTAAAAAAATTTGTTTTTTGTTTTATGTATTTGTTTAAAGCTTTAAAATTTGAGTGGAGATAAAAAACATTAAATTTTAATTTATGGCAAGGCTATTAGAGCATTCATTAAAAAAATTTTTTTCTTTTTTGCACAATTCGACTAAGGCAAAAGAATTGTTTTAAAAAAAAATTTTTTTTTTTGTCAAAGGAAAGGGTCAGAAGGATCCAAATTTGGTTGGCAAGATCGCCATGTAGTATATCCTTCGCGTAGAAGGATTTATATTTTGATTTTATAGTTTTTATTTTTTTATATCGTAGAGATTTTATTTTGTTATGTCCCGCTATTTCTGAACGGCAGGATTCGCAAATCTATTTGGCGGCTAGTGCCCTATATCTCTATACAGGGTGTCCCGTTCGGAAGTGCTTTTTTGTAGGTATGGTAGGGGAGGCCAAAATGAACAAAAAATCGTATGGGAGGTTGTATAGCAAATGCACCCCTGAGGAAATATAGCGCCTTAAAGTTTTTAGGCAGTAAGTCGAGAAAAAAAAACTCCGCCACGAAAATGGTTTATCGTAGAAAAAGTGTTAAGCGGTTTAAAAGCTTATTGAATGGGCTTTTAGGAAAAATTAAATTGATGGTAAAATTTGAGCCGTTGAGGGGAAAACAATCGGTGAAAGTAAAAAATTCTGAAAAAACTTGCAATTTTTTTTACTTTGGAAGCCATTTTGGTATGAAAAGTGTCTAATTAAGACCAAAATTTTTTTATTTTTTTCAAAATGCTGGATCGATATCCTTTAATTTTCTACCCGAAATGTCTAATAAATTTTTTGAAAATTAGATGAGAAAATAAAATATCTAAATGAATATCTATCAGACTGGTATCAATGAAGTCGAACTTATTAGATTTCGTACAGTAAAACTACTTTAATTATGTGAAAAAATCAGTTTCCATTAGTTTTTATGCAAAAAAATTTTTGGCATAGCTTTGACCTTGGTCATTGAAAGCAGTCTGATAGATGTTTATTTAGATATTTAATTTTGTCATTTTATTTTCAAAACATTTATTAGACATAAAGGGTACCAAATTAAAGGAAATCGATCCAGCATTTTGAATAAAATAAAAAATGTGGATGTTGATTCGACACTTTTTATACCAAAATGGCTTCCAAAGAAAAAAAATTGAAATTTTTTTCAGAATTTTTCACTTTCATCGTTTGTTTTTCCTTCAATGGGTCAAATTTTTACCATCAAATTAATTTTGCCTAAAAGCACATACAATTGGCTTTCAAACTGCATCTAAGTTTTATTTCTACGATGAACCATTATCGTGACAGAGTCATTTTTCTCGACTTACTACCTAAAATCTTTAAAGGCCCATAACTCCTCAGGGGTGCATTTGCGATACCCCCCTCCTATACGATTTTTTGTTCATCTTGGCCTCCCCTACCATCCCTATAAAAAAATCACTTCCGAAAGGGACACCCTGTATTTATACGGCGGAGATACGCCAATTATTGAGAATGGAAAAGCAAAAGGTTTCGCATGTAAATCCAATCTGAAGTTCCAACTGAACTTCAAGCATTATTTATATCAAAAATATGTCAAGTTAGCATAAATGACTGACAATTGAAAAATATAGAATCTTACGAATTAGCTTGTGAGGTATGCTGACAAAACACTTTCCCACGATTCGACGACGCTGCCTTCAAAATATGTTGCTCGTGCAATGAGTGCGGCATAATTCTAGTATCGTGCCGTTTCTGGGATCTGCCGTTGGCTGAAATTTGGTAGATATACGTTAAATGACCTGATGCCAAATCTGCATTCCGTTTTTTGGGGTCGCTTCTAGTTTAGCAGATATCGACCTTTAAAGTTTGTATGAAAATGCAATGTTAACATTGTGAAAATAGGCTGATAGCTGGTTATGGTGCTGCCAGATGTCATGATTTGAAAAAATCCACCAATTGGTAGATTTAGTATGTGAATGTTCATAATATGGAAATTATTATGAAAATTATTTCAAATATTTAATTTTTTTTAAGGAAATAATTAAACAAAACAAAAAAAAATAGTTCTCAAAAATCGCCTGCGGCGCTATTTCCAAAAACAAAGAAAAAATTTTTCTTTGCGCTTTTTCGTGCACCGTACCAACATATTTTTCTAAAACCAATCATCTCTTTTTTTTTAAATTTGGTAGTTCTGAAAAGTTCCATTTTTTTTTTTTGCCCTTAAAAGGGCCGTTTCGGGTGGCCCTAAAAGAGCCGTTTAGTCTTTCGCCTTCTCCTCTCCACTGCTCTCGCCGCCTTCGAAAAAGTCGAGCTGTTCTTCTTCGTGGTGCATCATTTCAAGCAACGAATTCGCTCTTCTCATTTTGCTAAGTATCTGCGAAAGAATTCCTTCTTCCTGGAATATTTCGGAAAAAACGCTTTTGCGTGTCTCCACATCGACTGCACCGTGTTTGTATGAGCTCCAGTCTCCGGGACTTTGAAGTTTACGCTATGGTTCACAGTTAAGTGAATATATCCTTCTGCTTTAAAGCAATCATATGCTTTCCAGCAGTCGGATATAACCATTGTTCCCGGTTCGATCCACTGCTTTATGATCGGGATGAGCGTATGGATGTCCCGCTTCTCCATGGGTACGAAGAAGCTAGCGCCACTTTCCCCCTCAATGCCTCCAAAGACCCATTGACCTTCGACTCGGTGACCTTTGTGGTATTTCCGACGTCCAAATTTGGACTCATCAATTTCCACTGTTTTCCCGATGCCACCTAAACATTCTGAAAATTAAACCCGAAACTATACATATGGGCATTTCCATGATGTCGAATGCGACATTTGCACGCATTCTCAGTGGAAAAAGAAATATACGAATTTTTTTTTTTATTTGGACAAATGGCGGAAGTTATAGCTCTTGACTAGCACTGTAATTGGTGCTAAGGTTGATTTCTGGAAATTGTTCCTTTTCAAGATAATTACAAAAAACTAAGGCATTCGCACGCTACAAAAACAGAAGTCAGTTTTGAGGCGAACAGTTCAACCACTGATTTCAGCGAAACTTGAGGCAATATTTTAATGCGACTAATTTTGTAATATTGTACATTGATGATTCTTAGAACTGGTTTTTATTTGGTTCAAAAATATTAAACAGTTTAGTTTTTTATTTTATTTAAATCACTGTCGCACGCTACATGTCGAATGCTACATTTTGTTGCATCATACGTTTTAATTTAATGTGTACTTTTCATTTAATAAGACATGAAGAAGATGATGATAAATGACTTTTAATGTTTTCAATATATTTATTTTCACAAAAAAAAAAAATTATAAATTTAAAATATCTTCAACAAAAAAAAAAAAAAAAAAAAAAAAAAAAAAAAATTATTCATCCTTTACATAAAAAATAAAGAATACAAACTAACTTAACTGTGAATAGTATTACTTATATTAAATAAAGATTTTTTAATGGAATATGCAGTCCTAGCTCCTTCAGGACTGCCCTCTTAATATGCCAACCGATGCTTCAAACTGTATTTTTAACATTGGCTTGTCATTGAGGCATTACCACTCCCACATTTAACTACTCCACGAATAGACCTACTGTGGTGAATTAGAGGTCAGTTGTCTTACACAAAATACTCTACATTTTGACTAGTCATGTTCTCGGGTAACTCAAAGTACTCCTTTTCTGCCGGTACAATTCGTACCTCATCGCATCCCTTGCTGGACTATCAATCGGCTACGAAACTGCAAAATAATTCGCATTTCTGGAACAATCAGTTCATTCAATCTATTCGAGAACTTGCTCCAATAAGAATAATTATATATGACTCCAGCGTCAAGAACGGGGTATTTATTAGTTTTGTCGTCAAATCTTGTAACAGTGGACGAATCTAAGCTCCGGAGATATAGAACCAATGATATATTAGGCAAATGATACAGGATCAATAATCCTGAATAATTTGAGACATCCGTCCGTCTGTCACGTCCGTCACAAATGATCTGTACCGTCCGTCCGTGGTCGAGATCTCCTCCGTAACGGCTGAACCAATGAAGTTCCAGATATTTGGTGTGCACACATGGTATAATCGGAAAGGTCCGAGTATGATCCTAAGTAAAATTGGGAGACATCCGCCCACTGCCACGCCCACAAATAGAATTTATTGTGTTTTCAATAAAATGCTTGTAAGTAAAAGGCGAGACCAGCTCAACACATTCGCATTGCATATTTGGTGTGACCAGGTAAACTACGAAAAGGTGACATATCCTGGACAAAAATTTATGGACGCCCGCCCTCCTCGAGCCACGCCCACAAATAAGCAAAAATAAGGGCTTATCGTAACTTCGAAGTAAAAGGCGTAGAAGCTTCAAATTCGCAAGCATAGGTTGACCAAAGGCGAATGAAAGGTGTAGGAAAAAAATTTTTTGTAGCCCGCCCACTGCCACGCCCACAAATAAAGATTCTTTCGTAACTTCCGAAGTAAAAGGCGTAGAAGCTTCAAATTCGCAACATAGGTTCACCAAGGCGAATGAAAGGTGTAGGGAAATAATTTATGTGGCCCTCCCACTGCCACGCCCACAAATAGAGAAGCAAAACATAGTGCGCTCATAATGTCGGGACGCTGGGTATTTTAAAGTCGGGCTTGACCGACTTTAGCTTTCTTACTTGTTTTTCTTAACTTAGTTTATTCTTAATCGACTACTGCATCAGTCTATATAAACATAAATTTTCTTGGTGTTGAGTTTCTTGCAGAAAAATGTGGTTGAAAATAAAAAATTTGAAATGGGTTTAGGAGCAAGGGTGCGAAATTTATAAATTTTACACTTACGATGTCGCACGCTACAAACTTCAAATATGTCTCAGGGCCAAAGCGTTGATTATTTTGCAACAAAATTTTTTTTATTTAATTGCAATACAAATTGCTGTTTGCTGCGAATATTTGAGGCGCGTTGCACAAACACCTTTGACTCACTGATAACAAATGTTATTTTTCAATGTCGCACGCTACAACGCAATAAACGATAAAGTAAAGAAAAAATTTACCGTAATTGGCGATTGCATCGTTCCCTTTGCATTTTTCTTACATTCCTCAAATATAAAACGATATTTAAAAGTGCAAATTTCAAAGCATAGTGGATGTTATTACGAACATTAATCAAAACAAAACGGGAAGAGAAATATTCAAAACATAACTTTTGCACTTGTGCGACTTTGCATTTGAATATTTCTAAATGTGTTATGAATATATGTGGAATATGGTTAGATTAGTAAAATTTGATCGATTCTCTATAAATATATTGTAAAACAACATACTTTTATAGGCTTTGAATTTTTTGACTGCGGTTGACAATTCTGTGGAAATGCCCATATATTCTTATAAACTTACCGAGTTTACCATGGTTGTCATACATTTCGTGTATGACAACCTCACGATGGAAGTTGTTCCAGTCGACTGCTCTTCCACGCGCTATTCCGATGGTTTTTTGCAATGTGTTCAAGTGGGAGCTTCTCCACCCACTGGAAAGAAAAAGTCACAATCTGGCCCAGAGAAAGATTCGAGCTGTCGAAAAACGTATTCCGACGAATCGATCTCTTTTCGGTGCACTCGGGCTCTCCATCTTTGCTGCATCAAACTTCCTCATTTCGTGCAATCAGGTTCCACTCTTTGAGCTTTAAAATAGCTTCAAATGGCGCTGGATCCAATAAATTGCCTTCCAAAAGGGTGAAAATTTCTAAAATCGAATTCATTTGAAAGCTTTTATTCCACGAATAACGGAAATCCCGGTAATGCGTTTTCAAGTGCTACCATAGTTTTTTAAAAGACCTCAATAATCTAACCTCTCGCCTAAAATCTACCAACCTTTGAGTGGAATTTTTTTAAAATAAAACACTTAACCCTCTATAACATATACTATACTACAGGCAACAAACAGCTTAACCCTCTTTAATTTTCAAAGTAGCGGTTATTTTTACTTTTCAAGCATTTTAGATTGTCGGTTACATTCCGTTCTTTCAAAAAAGTGCAAAAAATATGCGCTAGATGTCACTTTTTGTTTACAATTGCGCGATGTTATCAGTAAGCTTGCGAATTCCAGAAAATAAAAAATAAAATATAAATAAAAAATAAATAAAAAATAAGTAAAAAATAGTTTTTACGTTTGTTGCTTCGATAATTTGTGAGAATCTATAAGTTAAGTGTTCAAAAATTATTTACTACTGTAGTATTATTGTTTATTGTGCATGTTATGTGTATAAGCTGCTTTTTTAAGTTTGTATCTTGTAGGCTGTTTTGTGACATTCCTAGTAATAAATGGGAAGTTACGAAGTTTAAATAAAAACGTATTTTTTTAAACTCATATACCTACCCGAATCCACAAAATTTTTTTTGCTTGATGATGTTGAGTTATAGAGGGTTAAATTTTTTTTTCATACACATTTATTTATTACATTTTTACATTATTATACACAAACTTAAAATTATGTTAAAATTTTTATTTTTTTAAAGTATGGCAACAATTCTCATCAAAAATTTACACATTTTAACAATAACGAAATTTAAACAAGTGGCAACTACGCAAATGTCAAAATAGTGTAAAAATTAGTACGATTTTGGGTATTTTTTAAATCGTTATATCTCCTAAACTAGAGGCGACCCCCAAAAACGGATTACAGATTTGGAATCAGGGGTCATTTTCTATAAGTTGGCAACAACATCCCAGAAACGGCCAGATACTAGAATTGTTCCATGAGTGCAGCTTGCAAAGAATTTGGTTATATGAAACCATTTATGTCGCGAATGAAGTGGAAAAATGAGTTTGTGCGTTCATGTGTATACAAACTACAAGCGCAGCTATTAATTTTAAAATACTGAAGATGTTACGTTACAAAATGGACTGATTTTGTAATACACTTAGATACTTTGTGAATTTTTTTTATGAAAGAATAAGTTTTTGTTTATACAGAAGGAGCCTGTTTTAGTTATATTTTTTTTATTTTTTATTACACCTTATTTTATTAATATATTAATGAACAAACACAATTTTTTGAAATTGAGTCTGTTGGCAAATTGTTATTTGCTTATCCCAAAAATTTCAATCGCACTTTTCAGTACATTGATCGTCATTTGAAGATTCTGAACATTCAGCGTGCAACGCAAACGCAATTGCATCTCTCACGGCCTTTCCGTTTATATTGCAGTCACCAACTCTCGTTGTTGAAGAAGGATGCGTTTTGCTATTTGCTGCTTGAGCTTCTTCCATCCACGGAATGTAAAGTTCGTCTTCCTTTTCTTTCAAAAATTATGGAGAAGGCAACAAGCTTTAATGATTGTTTTGCAATTGTCAGACTGAACTTTAAGACCTCTACCAATCTTTCTGAAACGTACCTTTAATTGCCCAAAAGCATTTTTAATGACCCTTCGACATTTACTTAAACGGTAGTTAAAATTCCTCTCCACAGCTGGTTCATAGATTTTGAAGGGATAGGGTTTCATGATATGCCTCAAAAGTCGAAATGCTGAGTCGCCTATGAGTAAAACAAGAACACCGACATTTTCCAAGCGCTCTCAGTTTTCTTCAAAGACTTCATGCGTCTCGTGTATTTGCTTTAGAGAGCTCTTTTCGTTAGTTAAGTTAATTTAGAAACAACTTAAAGCGGCTATAAGTAGTGATTATGATTTCATTTACCGGTGGTAACAGGCTTCTCACAAAATTGTGGAATACCACCCTTTACAATTGTAGAAATTTACCGGCTCCTCTTTTTTGGTTGTACTTCTATATGACAGACATCTATAATATAAAAACGCATGCTTTTGCATGTCACAAGATCTATAACACTACTCTACCGAAAGTTCCATAGCACTGAGGAAATCCTTAACTTCTAAATCCTTCCACAGTTCGTTGAACTTCTTCATGAGTTGGCGGATATATAATTTTGCAAAACTCCAGCACGATTTCACCAGCAGTGGTGAGTCCCACACCGAACAAGTGTGCCACGGTTCTATATTCCGCGAAAAAACCTATAACATACAGTCCTCTCTTTTTGAGAGGAATTGGTGGCCTCATGACGGTATCCTGCCTAGTCATTTCCATTGTTTTGTCGCAGATTATTTCAAAACTGTCTTTGCTTACACGAAAATTGACTTCGAACATTTTAGCGTCCATTTTAGATACATCAGTTTCCCAAAACATTTATCTACGGTCCTGTGCAAAAACCAGTCACTTAACTGTTTTATGATATGATAAAATTTCGCTTTTCTTAAAAATTTCCAAATTCTCCTCCATTTTCTTATACCATTCTCCTGCATGGAAACAATTTCCTGCGTCTGCTTGAAATCCTCAATGGTCATAGCAAGCAGCATTTCGTTGTTCTTGGGCAATTCTTGAAACAATAGCGCCAGCTTTTTTTTTTTTTTGAAAATATTTCCTTCTTCGCATCATCATCGTTAGTAATAATAAATTAGTTTTGTTCCTTTTGATTTTTTCAATATCCATTTTCCACAACACAAATTTCACTTTGGAGCACTTTTGAATTATTTTGATAGCCATTCTTCTTCTTTTTAAGATTTTTGACAGATACATAACATCTGGTACGATAATCGAGTTTGTATCTATTTACTCTCGTCTGTCAAGGCTGTTTTAACAAACAGGATTAAGGCAATTTTAATCGCGATTATGGCATACGTCTGTCTATGTTATTACAGATAAGCTGCAGGCAACAGTTTTAGTAATATTAGCATTAAAATTCTTCGTGGGATAAGTATAGCTGAAAATTCGCATCTCTAGCTGTCACAATGGTCGTGTGTTGTCTTGCCAAAAAAGACAACAATGTTACTGTAATATGCGAGTAAACAAAATGGAGTTTTGCCTATATTTGATTTTTTTCCATTCGAGTAGTGTTTTATTTTGTTATTAATAAATTTTTTGTTAGAATTCATTTGTTATCAATGTAGTTTGCTATTTCATTGAAACTGAGTTTCATTGAGAGAGACAGATATTTAGGCATTAAAAAGAATTTTGGCCCAAATAAGGTTGCTAGTGACAAATTTCACATTTTTGCAAACTTGCATGCCAGTTAATACAAACAAATACATTTCACTTCGGTAATGTTGTGAAGTGCTGAGAAGTGTCCAAAACTTTACCAAATAAGAACACTTTTGTGATAGCTTAAAGGGCTAGAAAGTTATTCCAAGTGGAAGTCCAAAAAATAGGTTCAAATAGGTTTTGTCATTTACAACCTTGTTCGCGGCTCCGATTCTAATAGTAATCATACCTCTTCATATAACCGCACAGGAATGTGTTTAAATGTTTCCATATCACCTATCGACTCCATCAGGCGTCGATTAATTGCCCAGAATTGGTCAAATTTGTCGTTGAGTAAGCCGAGCCATAGCTGATTATGGTCTTTCTTCTGCATTGCGGATATAATTTGGCCTCGATGCTTTAGTACATCAGCTTCTTTTAAACAAGACATGAAGTGCGCTTCTAAGACATCCCTAGAAAGTTCAAAATTTTATTTTCAAATACGTTGAAAAAAATTATTTTCCATTTTTAATTCTTGAATACTTTTTGGAAAATTTTATAAGCAAATCTTCTGGAAATTTAGAAAAATGAATCGTCAAACACCATGGTAAGGTATCATCATCGCAATGCAGGAGATCGAACAACACACCTAAAATTATACACGAATAAATAGACACGATTTCCAATCATTTTTTAATTTAGGCACACTTACCAATAGGGAAATGTTGCTTTAAAGGTATTCCGTTGTAATCAAACCACACACTTCCATCTTGTTGTTCGTTTGTAATGAAGCGACTGAAGTACTTTTTCACCTTTAAAAGTAAAAAATATTCAACAATTACTACGAGTTGATTAGTTTTTGAATGTTTAAAACTAATGTAGGAATTGGTAATAATATAATCGTAAATGAAATTTTTTTTGACGTTGGAACTTAAGCCTATGGGTTAGGTTAGGTTAGTGTGGCTGCCACCAAGGGTGACACACACAAGACTCACATGGGCCCGTTGTGATACCACGACAAATGGGGAAAACCAGAACAACAGAAAAAACGACACAAACCACGACCTCAGCTGCGAGTCGAAACGAGAGCCTCCCGCTTCGTAAATTGGCATTTCAGCAAACTACGGCACCTTTATAGCAATAAAAGTAATTTAATTTTACGAATGATTCAAACGAAAATGTGGAATTCCATATATTTCTGAAGTGGAGTAATTATATATTTATTTATTTATTTGTTACGGCCCTTAGAACTAAGATCCAATATTCATCACTTTACAATTCAAACCACAACCTACCTATATTTTATTTGTTTATTTCAAAATGAAAGTTATTAATAAATTTCACATTGAAATTATCTAATAGGCATGTTTTAGAATATCTTAAATCTATTAAAATTATTATATGATTTTATACTGTTTGGCGGTTCATTATATATATATCTTTTTATTATAATTTATTTTTTATTTATATATAACATAAGTTCATCACATAAATGTGCTTAATAAATTACTGACAATACTTTTTAGATGTGTGTTAAGATGGCTAAATCGTAAATTTAATTTAAGTTTATGTATACAAGATTAAATAGGAGAGAATGGGGATTTTTAACTTTAAATGAATTAATTTAGCAGTAGATTTCTATACGTTCAAGCATACATCAAGTATTCACATAAAGCATTGATGTTTTTTCCGTTTAAAATATCTATGGCTTGAGCAGTGGAGAGTGCTCCTCTGGCCAAGGAGCTTCAGTCGCGCATGCTTGAAAATGGGGCATAAACCGATAAAATTATACGTGTTTTCCCGCCGCATCTAAGTTGCACAGGGAGCAGATACCTGTAAAGTTAGCTTGGAAGGTGCGGGCATTCAAATTCAATAGGCCACCTCTTGCATTAAATAGCAGGGAAATCAGATCAGTTGAAAGCTCTTTATAGACGTAATTTTGAGTTTCATAGTTTAATGATGGATACAAATTGTGCAATTGTCCAGCTAAAGCTCGATTTTTAAATTCTTTTGCTTGATCAGTTTTTATGTGGTACAAAACGCAGTTAAGGTTAGTCCTTAATTCGGCGGGGGGGTTAATAAAACTTACAATATGCACGACATTATAACAGGCGCATAAAAGTTTTATTTCTTTCGCCCACCATATTTTTTTTAAAAAACTTCTTTTGCTAAAATCAGCGGTAATCTATTAAGTGGCATATTTAATATCTTCGATAGGTAGCTGAAGTGCAGCTTTAGGTTCAAAGAAAGATGTGTTTCTTGTCCTGTTTCCAGGTATAACATGTAGTTCGGCGTAGAGGGTGGCAGTGATAGGATTTTTTTTTTTTTTTATGAAAAACCCTTTCGCACTGGTCGCAAGGGTGGAAACCAAAACATTCGACACCGGTATTGACAGCTGATGGGCCGTGTCAACCACAAATATTTTTTGTTAGAGTGTTGCCCTATGATCCAAAAAAAGAAGTTATTTCATTAATCTGTTTTCGTAAGGAAAATGAATTTAAATTTGTTCTCCAAGCCCGTTTTGAATACCTTTTAAATAACAGGTTGGCTGATAAGTCCCCGGTCTGACACATAGATGGCGTCGCTAGTATTAAATGCATATTATTTTTATATAGTGGCAACCTTCAAATGATTCTTGTCAAAATTTGACGTCTGTAAGTCAATTAGTTTGTGAGATAGAGCGTCTTTTGTGAAGCAACTTTTGTTATTGTGAAAAAAATGGAAAAAAAGGAATTTCGTGTTTTGATAAAATACTGTGGAAGCAAAAACTTGGCTTGATAATGAGTTTCCGGACTCTGCCCCAGGAAAATCAACAATAATTGATTGGTATGCAAAATTCAAGCGTGGTGAAATGAGCACGGAGGACGGTGAACGCAGTGGACGCCCGAAAGAGGTGGTTACCGACGAAAACATCAAAAAAATTCACAAAATGATTTTGAATGACCGTAAAATGAAGTTGATCGAGATAGCAGAGGCCTTAAAGATATCAAAGGAACGTGTTGGTCATATCATTCATCAATATTTGGATATGAAAAAGCTCTATGCAAAATGGGTGCCGCCCGAGCTCACATTTGACCAAAAACAACAACGTGTTTATGATTCTGAGCGGTGTTTGCAGCTGTTAACTCGCAATACACCCGAGTTTTTGCGTCGATATGTGACAATGGATGAAACATGGCTCTATCACTACACTCCTGAGTCCAATCGACAGTCGGCTGAGTGGACAGCGATCGGTGAACCGTCTCCGAAGCGTGGAAAGACTCAAAAGTCCGCTGGCAAAGTAATGGCCTCTGTTTTTTGGGATGGGCATGGAATAATTTTGATCGATTATCTTGAGAAGGGAAAAACCATCAACAGTGACTATTATATGTCGTTTATTGAAGAAGAAAAAAGTGTTGTTCCACCAAGACAACGCACCGTGCCACAAGTCATTGAGAACGATGGCAAAAATTCATGAATTAGGCTTCGAATTGCTTCCCCACCCACCGTATTCTCCAGATCTGGCCCCCAGCGTTTTTTTCTTGTTCTCAGACCTCAAAAGGATCCTCGCAGGGAAAAAATTGGGCTGCAATGAAGAGGTGATCGCCGAAACTGAGGCCTATTTTGAGGCAAAACCGAAGGAGTACTACCAAAATGGCATCAAAAAATTGGAAGGTCGTTATAATCGTTGTATCGCTCTTGAAGGGAACTATGTTGAATAATAAAAACGAATTTTGACAAAAAAATGTGTTTTTCTTTGTTAAACCGGGGACTTATCAGCCAACCTGTTATAGTTTTGAAATCTAGACAATCAATTAACATAAAAGAAATATATAACATCCCTCGGATTTGTATATTTTTCGAACAGTAATATTCGCATAATATTTTGCGAATGCAAATGTGCAAAAATATGCGTAACATCACTAATATGTTATGTATACAGAGCCACAATCATTTCCTGAAGGGAGGAGACCAGGTCAGCAAGTAGAAAAATATCATCTGCATCAGAGTCTTAACGTTATAGGTCCCAAAGATATACCAGCAGACAAACTCGCATTCAAGTCATTTCAGTATAACAGGAATAAAAGAGGGCTGAGAATACATCCCTGTTTTACCCCATCCGTAATATGAAATACATTTGAAAGTAAGGATCCACTCCAAATTTTTATTATTCTATCTTCAAAAACTTATGAACTAACAATACGTGAAAAAATCTTAATACTAGAATATAAGAATAAAAAAAAAATTTATACAGTGGAACATCGATTATCCGGCTCTCGATTAACCGGCGTCTCGGTTAACCAACGCGCTGACGGCTCAATTTTTTTTCGAATTTCCCATATTTCACGCTATTACAGCCGTCGCTGTCACTGTTGCTATACAAAACTGTGCACACTTCGATTCTGTGCATTTGTTGGGATCTAAGGAAGTGAAGCGCTCAGACGGGGTCGAGCGTATAAACGTTCCTTTATTCTAATGCTGAGGTATAGGAGACCAAGCGCTCAGACAGTGTCGAGCGTATAATAGTCCCTATATTTCCTTTTAAATAAAAGATTGTATCTAAGGTTTAATCCTTTGATTTAATGTTGGAATCCTTAGGTCTAAACAGAATTACTTATCCTAACTTGAAACTGCCCTATGCTTCCGACGTCGTGGCCCGTGGGTGAGTACGCTCGCAAAAGAAGTCTAAGTTGAGTCTCAGATTGAGTCTCCGCTTCCAGTCGTCGAAGCTCCGTTTTTATAGATCAATATTGCTGATCTTACAATATTGAATATTCCCATGATCCGCGATCGTCGTCGATTCTTCCAGAACATATTGCATAATCTTGACCGCGACCTTCACCTGCAATTGTACCAACATTGCCATACTGTTGTTGTTGCCTTTACTTCCGTTCACTTAGTGGAGTTGTTTTTGTTGTTGCCAGCGATCGAATTGCAATTGTGCATTTGCTTTTGTAGTGCTGATGTTTGTCAATCGTGCTTATACTGTGCCGGTGTTGTTGTTGTTACCAGCGGCCGAACTGCATGTTTGCATTTGTCAGCAATTTACGCTGGACAGTGCTTTTGAGTAGCATGGAATCACCTTGAAGTAGAAATTCATAAATGCAGGTCACTGCCTTTTGCTCTCGGTTTAAGGTGACCACATGTGAGTTTGGGAGAGACTCACAACATCCCTCCCCCTTTGAAGAAAGTTGCAACAAGGCGACGATAGAAAACTCCGAACTGGATGTTTTTTTGTCATGCATCAGTTTGATTAAACTGCGGCGGTTGAGATTTTACTAGAAGATTTTCATGTTAATGTTGCTGTTGAAAGTTGTTATCACATAGACGTTGTTTGAAGAAAAAATAATGCAGGCAGGTTGTTCAGAACTTTTAATTGAGGGACAACCTTGACTCCCTCCTCTCCCCTTCTTAATGAAGTCGCGTATTAGTTGCATACGATATGAATGAACGAAAAATGTTAACATATGATGTGTACAGTATGCATCGTTACTGTTGCTCGGTTGCTTCATGATTCAAAGGAGACAATGTTGAAGCGTTGAAGGTGATTGTCTTTTAATGGTTGTTAAGAGTTTTAGATGTTTGCCTAATGCTGGTGAAGACGTTGTTTTTAGGCAAATGATCAGGTATGGGCACCACTACATTGTTGTTTTGCGTGCATATTTGTATGCGTGGCACTGGGAAAAATATTTTGCGTGAAATAAAAATTTATAAAACAGATTTGCTTTTTTCATAACTGTAACAGGAAAAGGCTTTTGGTTGTTTTTGAAACATTTGGATGGTTTTGAAAACCTTATAATCTCATCGAAATCAATATTTGCAGTAGAAGTTTTTATTCTTAATAGGTTTTCCAAATGTTGGTCCGTCAATAAATGTCTGTATTTGTTTTTTTATATAAACCATTAAATATTGAAAAAAAAAACGTGTTAAAAACGTGTAATATTACAATATTTCTTTAAATTAACGCGCATAAATGAAGCGGTATGAGCAACAAACGCAGTCAAAAAATTTTCAATTCGCTTTTCTACAATGTACTTTTTCGTCTATTTATATCCTCTCTATTCGCGCGATGCGGCACACGTCTGACTTGCTTCGAGTTTTTAGTCAGACTGAATCAATTTTCATTACTCTGCTTGCTTTTCCGTTTTTGTGTACGTATACATGAGTGAGAGAGCGCGGCTCCGAAACAGCTTCCGTGCCCATAGCTGCAAATGATGAATCGTGAAATTTATGTCTATGCGTGTTTGGGGTATACCACTGCTGTTCTTTAAGTGATACTCCCGCTGTTTTGATAGTGCGTATCCAGCCCATTCTTTGGGCTTAAATAAAATTTGTTTCATAGTATACTTTCTAATTATCTATATAATGTTTTGAATTCATTTTCTTGCAGCTTGTTTAACAATCATGTATACTTTATTTATTGTTTATTTTTTCTTAACATTTACTTTTTATTGTTCAATTTCATATTTTCTTTTATAATTCTTTTTTTTCTATTATTTTTCTTAAATTGTACTATGTTTATAAGAGTTTCAAAAACAAAAGTTTTGTTAGGTACCTATACTTTGAGGTTTTTGTCTGTGATTATAATTTATTTATTTATTTTTTTTTTTTTTTTCTACCGTTTTTTTTCACAGTTAATAATACATATATTGTTTTCTTATGATGTACCCGTCACCGTAATTAAAAATTGATAAAAATTTGTAATTTACTTTTTCTCGTAGTTTTTATTTATTTATTTATATATAATATATATATTTTTTTTTTTTAATTTTATTTTCTATTCTATTTTACATATATAAGCTGCTTTTCTTTTTCTTAATAATTTTTTGTTTTAACATTCTCTTTTAGTTAAAAATTTTTCCTCCATTCTTTTTATTCTAAAATTTTTAACATGGTTTGATTTTTTATTGAATGAAGTTTTAATTAATTGATTTTAGTTTTAAATTAGTGTCTGTTGTATTATTTTGAATATTTTTTTTTTTTTTTTTTTTCAAGTATTACCATATTTGTGTTTTTTACGAATTTAATTATAATCTTTTTTTTTTTATATGTACTTATGTTATTTTCTCAAAAAAAATTTTTTTTTTTTTTTTTCATATTCTTTTCGTCCAAACAGTAAAAAGTGTTATAAGCGCAAAAATACCTATGCTTTCAAGGTATTGATTTTGAATTAAACATTTTTGAGTATATAAAAATATTTTGTGAATATTTGTATATACTTGTTTATATTTACCAATTTATTTTGCTTTGCTTGCTCTACCGGCTCGATATCGCTTTTGTGGTCGGATTCCTTGGTTAACCTAAAAAATAATAAAAATACAGATTATGTGCCCTGAGTCCCTCCTGGTTCTTTCAAAGGCATAATGGTCTTTACCCATAAAGTTACATTTACAAAATGAGATTAAACTGGTGTTGCAAAAACTTTAAAATTCGTATGTTTAATATTTTAAAAACAAGTTTTGTTTTTAACTATATTCCGAAAATTTCTTAAACCATTTGTTTTTCGTCGCTATTCCTTATGTAGATATCGCAATAAGCGATATTAAAAAGAATTTTTTTATTTATTTATTTTTTTATTTTTTTTTTTTTTGACAATAATGATTAAATATAAAAACATTCAAGTCTCGTTTTAGTCAAGAAGAACCTATGTTTTGGGACAGTATTTTGAATTTTAATAAATCTACGGCACATTATAGTTCTGGGCGAAAAATTTGTCTAGATCTTTTAAATCTCTTGTATGTTTTATCTTAATTTGCAAGAATTTTAATTTAGATTTGCTTTGTTTGATAAAAGATTCTTTTACCATGGAAAAAAACTTTTGAATTGATCTTTGCATTACATTCGGACTTTTGAAATACTCGTACAACGTCAGCTCTCTAACCTCTGATTCTTCATTTAGGTTTACTTTTTCAATTGATACCTTCTCATCGGGATTTCTATCTCTATCTGGTGGGTTTCCTTTCAAAATATCTTCACATACTTCTTTATTACTATTAGTACCATCTCTTCTAGTACCACAAGAATTATTCTCGACCTCCTTGTCGAATTCAACTTCTTTATTACTATTTTTACCACAAAAATAACCCTCGAACTCCTCGTCGAACTCGTACTCCAATACATTCGACTTTTTATTCACAACATCCCCACCGCTAGATAGTCCCTTTTTATCATTAACGATTTCTCCGGAATATTTCTCTGCGCATATTTCTACTGCCTTTGCTGTCCTAGCACGGATCGTGACTGGTTTAATAGTACAAACCCGACTGCTATAAGTGGAACTAACAAGTGGTAGTGAAGCAATTTCTCTGCCATTTTTGAAAAATTTAATTTCTTTATCTATGGTATCTATGACTGATTTATTCCAGAGCCCATCTCTGCCTAATAGTCCATCTCCCGGAATTTTACTTCCCTTTGGTAAAACGTGAAACTTAAAATTCAACTCTTCATTATTTGTATGACCACTGTCTATAATTCCTTTACTCCAAACGGTGCCTCCGAAGGCTCCCACTAAACTCTTGGCTTCCGATTCATAAATGTTATGTACATTTTTTAACGCTTCCCATTTAATTAAACTAGTGTCAGCTCCAGTGTCCACTAACAGAGTTACCTCATCGTTTATAGCTTGTCGATTAGGAAATACTATAAACGCGTCGTCTGACACTAAGCCTGAACATTGTGTATTAAAGGATTTGGGATTATTTCGAATCAGGTTCCTACAGGGGTGCTTCTTTCGTTCTTTTAGCCATTCCAGTTTTTTCTGATTCTGCATTTACAATTGGCATTGAACTCTCGTAAAAATGAAAACTCACATTCTCGTTAAAATGCACTCTTCGCTTTTGATTTTTCTTTAATAAAAGTTCTTTTTTACTCAAGATTCTTGAACTCGTTATTCTTTTTTTCTCTGATTTATTACAATTTAAATTTATACTGATCGTTTTTTCGTCAACATCATCTAAAAAAATCCTATTTATGTCTAATTCCTCTAATTCTATATAATTTTTTGATTTTTCTTTTGTTGTTTTCAAATTTAGACTTTGATTTGGCCCTTGATATGCTCGCTCTGTCTGGGCATTCCGGTCTGTCGGCCAAGACCGGGCCGCTGGGGGTTTTCCTGATTGTACAAATTAAAAATTCTTGTGCTATTTGAATCAAAATTGTTTGCCATAAATTTATAAATATGATTTTCCCTGTTTCGTCTTTCTCCTCTATTAGGTTGTGCCCCATTCTGGAACTGCCTTGCTTCCGTAATATTCTTCTTCTTTTTTCGTGTGCAAAATATGTTACTCTTGTGACCATTAATTCGACAAATTTTACAAAAAAAAGTTCTCATCTTACTGAAACACGTGATCTCTAAGTGCCCATTTCTTCCGCAATAAGTACATGATTTCAAAATTTGGCTTGTGGTCCTCATATTGCACCGTACGCTATATTCATGACCATACTGGTCACAACTTGTGCAATAAAAATATTTTCTTTTTAAGCAGAAATCCCAAGAGTGACCTTCAATCTTGCAAAAGGAACAACGAATTTGTTGATTTTCTAGTAAGGGTGTTTTATCTAAAAATTTATTAGTATAACCTCTTCTAAAATTTACTGCATGATCCTCCAAATCCTTTGCTATTGCTAACTTTGTTAAATTAATCGGAGACATTTTTTTATGTGTTGTAGGCGTTTAGTTCATTTCCCGTTTCGAATTAATAAGGATTGTTCTATCAGACAGGACTCCGAGCAATTAAATCGAATAAAAATTTTTACTTACCATTTTCGTTTTATTTATTCTTTCCTTCTGGAATGTTGAATGTGTTGATTGATGTGTTGATTTCCTGGGAACTTTTGAAAAACATTTTAATTTTATTTATTCTGCGCCACATTGCTTGGTGTAATCGTTGATTTAATTTTCTTGTGCTTGGTAACTGCTACCGTCGATTCTTGTAAAACAAATATTATTTCAATAATTCTGCCCAGACGCCAGGATTCAAAAAAAATATTTACTTGCGTTAAAAAATATTGACCTGTGTTTTACCATACAATCGTGCTAATGAATTGATCGGCTGTTTTTGGTAGCAACTAGTCGCTAATTAAAATTGACACAATTCCAATCACAGGCGAAATTCGTTTATAGCCGTTCATGTATGTACACTTTGAATATTAAATTATGTTTCAATATCTCTTCTAAGCTTTTTTGCCCAGATACATTGGCAAGATATCCTTGACAATATAATCTTTGCTCAAAACTTACAATCTCGCATGCAGCATAATAAGCTTTTTTGCCCTGTGGTAGCAACTAGTCGCTAATTAAAATTGACACAATTCCAACTTAGCAAAATGCGCCAAGCTGCATAGCGATCAATATAATTTTGTTCATAACTTTGAGGAAACTGAGTTCTCATCCAACTGAAAGTCAGTCGAATACCGGCTGCGCCAAATAATGTTGGGATCTAAGGAAGTGAAGCGCTCAGACGGGGTCGAGCGTATAAACGTTCCTTTATTCCAATGCTGAGGTATAGGAGACCAAGCGCTCAGACAGTGTCGAGCGTATAATAGTCCCTATATTTCCTTTTAAATAAAAGATTGTATCTAAGGTTTAATCCTTTTATTTAATGTTGGAATCCTTAGGTCTAAACAGAATTACTTATCCTAACTTGAAACTGCCCTATGCTTCCGACGTCGTGGCCCGTGGGTGAGTACGCTCGCAAAAGAAGTCTAAGTTGAGTCTCAGATTGAGTCTCCGCTTCCAGTCGTCGAAGCTCCGTTTTTATAGATCAATATTGCTGATCTTACAATATTGAATATTCCCATGATCCGCGATCGTCGTCGATTCTTCCAGAACATATTGCATAATCTTGACCGCGACCTTCACCTGCAATTGTACCAACATTGCCATACTGTTGTTGTTGCCTTTACTTCCGTTCACTTAGTGGAGTTGTTTTTGTTGTTGCCAGCGATCGAATTGCAATTGTGCATTTGCTTTTGTAGTGCTGATGTTTGTCAATCGTGCTTATACTGTGCCGGTGTTGTTGTTGTTACCAGCGGCCGAACTGCATGTTTGCATTTGTCAGCAATTTACGCTGGACAGTGCTTTTGAGTAGCATGGAATCACCTTGAAGTAGAAATTCATAAATGCAGGTCACTGCCTTTTGCTCTCGGTTTAAGGTGACCACATGTGAGTTTGGGAGAGACTCACAACACATTGAATAAACATGCCGATCGCACAATTCAATTTGTTTATGTTTATTTCTCTGATTCATCGGAATTTGTTTTGTTCAGTTTTGATTGCTATGATGTTTATTGAGTGTGCGACTGCACAAGTAGCGTTTCAAATTGAAACAGCACATTTTCTCGCTCGTGACAAGTGCGAACAGATTTTTATTTTCAGTTTGAATCTATCTATTGCAACGAGTAAATTATCAATAAAAATGTCGCAATCACAAACTCCATCAACATCTGGTAGTGAGCCACCTTACTCGATTAACCGGCGTTTTCATTATCCGGCGCACTGCTTGGTCCGGTGCATGCCGGATAATCGAGGTTCCACTGTATATATTAAGTGTGGTTAATTGCTCAAAGGCTGTTACAAAGGATAATAGGAGAATTAGTGCTGATAGAGAAAAGGCAGGTCACGCCTCTTAAGCCGTGTGTAGCTGTTTGTTAGTAAAAAATTTTTGGCTTATGAGTTCAGATGTTGAGACAACCGAGTGCAGTATTTGCGATTTAATAAAATAAGTTAGTTTTTGACCATCGGGATACAAAGGTTCTTGTGTATGTTTTCGTTCTTAACGAACCATGGAGCATCAGTGATAAGGATTTTAGACTGTGAGCGTTGTATAATGTCTATTATAGAATTACTCGCTTTTCCCCAGAGCTGGGAGCCATAAGTCCATATAGGCTTAAGTGATGCGTTATAAAGAAGCACTTTGTGTTCGAGTCGCAATCTTGACTCACTGTTGAGTAGCCAGTGCAGTTTTTGAGCGCTCAGTTTCATTTGGGTGCGTTTTGCCTAAATATGCGTGCACTATGCGAGTCGGCAATCTAAGTGAATGCCTAGATATCTCACTTCATTGGCCTGTGGAACTCGTGTGTTATTAAGCATAATTGGGGGGCATGTCTCGCGACGCAGCGCGAAAGTTAAGTGGGTGCATTTGCTTTTATTCTCCAGCTCGCAAGCCAGTCTTAAACAGTATGAAGATGATTATTAAGAACTCGAGAGGCGACGAGAGGGTCGCTAAGTGCGTAGAAAATTGCTGTGTCATCTGAAAATGTAGATGTGAAGAGTTCTGGGGATACAGGCAGGTCAGCTGTGTAATTCAGGTATAGCAGTGGCCCTAGGACACTACCTTGAGGTACACCTGCTGAAATGTCAAATTCATTTGTCGTGTGTGTTCCATATTTAATTTTGAACTTCCTTTCAGGGAGGTACGATTGAAAGACTTTGTGCGTGTTTTCGGGAAGGGTATGTTTAATTTTAAACCTTAAACCAGAGTGCCATACTTTATCAAAGGCTTGAGAGTACTAGCAGCAAGCTAATTGGCCGATATGATGATGGGAGTGATAGATCTTTTCCTGGATTAGAGATCATAATTATGTTCGAAATTTTCCATGGTCTAGGGTAATATCCTAGTCTCAATATTGCGTTGAGTTTGAAGAGGATTAACCTTGCTGCTACAGTGGGGAGTTGTTGCACCATCTGTGGGGTTATAAGTAGACAGCGGATAATATGCAAATGCATATCTTTAATAGATGATCGGATTTAAATTTTGTTTGCACACAAATTCGTTTCATAAGAAAATATTGCAAATGAGCCCTATTTCATTTTGCATATTTTGCATAAATGCATATTCTTGCATATTCTTGCATATTTCCAATATGCAAAAATATGCAGGAATATGCACGTATATGCACTAATATGCACGAAAAAAACCTTATGAAGTAATGGCTTTCGACTTGTCTTACGCGAAATACAACTGCTGATCTAGTAGGCAAATGCAAAACCGTTGCAAATATTTGTCATTTGAATCAAAAGTTATAATTTTACTTCGATTTTTAAATGAACGTATAAGATGCCGAAAACGAAGTTTGCTTCCAAAAGAGCACAAATAAATAATTGGCTCAATGAAACGCAATCGGCATTTTTGAGTTTGATGGCAATCAATTAATATGCGTCAGGTGCAAAATATATGTGAGTTTTCATATTGAACCAAAGCATAAAGTTTTCTCATGCCCAGTTTCACAGTGCACACTTAACCCTCCTTTAATGATTCAACGTTGCTTAAGCGACAGAATCAATTTCAGAGTGCTTTAAAAAGTACCGCTTAAGTTAAACTTAAGCTCCCAAGGTTGGATGCTTAGGCGAAGTTTTGAATTAATAAAAAAAAAGAAAAAAAACGCGACCAGGCGGGAATCGAACCCACATACTTCCAAATCGTAAGTTGGCATCTCAGACAACTACGCACGAAGCCTATGTTATCAATTTTTTTATTTTCCAAATGTCAACGAAAATAAAATATCTCAATTTATATACAAAATATACTGTTTTTATTCTGCATATTCCTGCATATTCCTGCATATTCTTGCATATGTTTTTGCATATTCTTGCATATGTTTTTGCATATTTTGGATATGTAGTCTTAAATCAAAAATAGGTCTTTCAAGAAGTCCAAATTCAAAATTTTATTTCATTCTGACTTAAAACAAAAAAGTGCATAAAATCCGCTGTCTAGTTATAAGATCCAAGCCTGGAGCCTTTTTTATGTTTAGCTCGCCAATGATAGTATTAATCTCCTTGTGCTAAAATCCGCCTATATTTTCGATTGAACGAGGGTTTATTTTCGGCAATTGAAAAGCGTTAGTGCGTGGGTTGGGCTTAAAAACGTTTTCGAGATACTTAGCAAATACATGAGCTTTTTCTTCGTCCTTTCTAGCCCAGCTTCCAGTGTTAGTACGCAGTGGTGCTAAGTTTGTTTTGGGTGCCTTCATATTTTTATTTGCTTTCCAAAGACAGTAATTTGATTCTGCTGTCGGGCTCAAATTTCGAGTGCAATTTTCTAGACAAGTTTTAAGGTCATTATCATGAGCTTCTCTCAGACGCTTAGTCGCCTAAGTTAATTTTCGCGGTGGGTGACCGTTGTAGCTGCCATTCCCTTCGTAGGCGCCTTTTTTCTCGTACAAGAGTTTCGATCTCGCTTGAAGTATATTATATCTTCGAGGTTCTTTTGGTTTGCTGATTATTTTTGGGGTAGCATGAACTGCTGGCGATATCATGATATTGTTTACCTCTGTTACGGCATCATCGATAACACATTCGCTTCGGAGTATAGAGTTCTCGTTCAAATGCGAGCTTATATATTTTTTGTATTTAAGCCAGTTTATTTGTTACAATTCTGACGGGCTTTTCGGTGAGTGTGGCAAGCCCATCATTGTAATTATAACAGGGGAATGGTCGGATGAAAGATCGTAGATGGGTTCAGCATTTACTTCGCTGCGATCGAAGTTTTTGCTGATCGCAAAATCAATGAGGTCGGTTTTTTTTTTGTAGATTGGACGGCCAGTAAGTGGGTTGACCTGTTGAAATACAGTCAACATTTTGATGACTGTTTATAATTAGTGAACACAACAGTCCGCCTTTGGGGTTTATCAATCTTGAGCCCCAAAGTGGGTTCTTGCCATTATAGTCCCCAGCTGCTATGAATTTGTTTCCGAGCGTTTTGAAGTACTCCATGAATTGAGTTTCAGTAACTGAGTACCTGGGAGGGCAGTATACTGTACTTAAGGCAACAATGCTGTTACCATATTGCAGTGAAATGGAGGTTGCTTGAACATAGTTTTTGCAAAATTCCTCGACGAGGTTGTGTTTTATTCGGATTTTTATCAATATACCAGTTCCGCCGTGTGCCTTTCCATCTGGGTGATGAGTGCCATAAAACGTAAAATTTTTAATAGTGACATTATTTTTGCTTGTGGGATAGGTTTCACTGACGAGCATTACGTCAGTTGAATGTAATTCAAGAAATTTTCGAATTTCAAGCTTGTGTTATCGAATGCCGTTAGCATTCCAATGATAAGTTTTTAGGACACTCATTTCTTTGCAATTAGAATTTGCATGAGTTGGCTTTGAGCCCGCATCATCTCTTGCAGCATCTTGCAGTTTAAGTGAATAGCATCATGCAGTTAGTCAAATTCGAGATCATTGATTCCAAATTTGAAATGGCACCTTGAGGGTGTACCGCAGTGTTCGACCTGACAGCGTCAGCGTACGAAATATTCATTGGAGAACTACCAGGATGTGCTACTGTCACAAGAGATGCTTGAGCTTGGCTCGCAGCAGTGTTAGACTTTACTGCGCCAGCATATGAAAATGCTTTGGGAGGAAGAGCAGCTGATGCTGGCCCTTGCTGGCTCGGCATGAAGTTCAGAACTTCTTGGTGAGTTTTCCGCTTGGGTTGGTCTTTTTTTTATTGCCATGTAGATTGGGCATCCACGATCACTCGCTTTGTGGTTACCACCACAGCTGCTGCATTTTCTTACATCAGGGTTGTCTTGATCAACTAAGAGTTCGAAGAATGCCGATCTCCACATGTAGCGCACACGGGGTGCAATTTGCAATGGTTTTGCGTGTGACCAAATTCTTGGCAATTAGAGCATTGAACCGGTTCTTGCCGCTTATGAGGCTCTTCGACCATAATTTTGCGGTGTAGCTAAATTTGCAGATTGTATATTGAGTGGACCTCGTTCTTTTTTAGTTTTTGGGAGTTAGCTGAAAGATCAAGCTCAATGCGATATAGGGGTTGCGGAATATTTTTTTTTTGTTTTTAATATTAAAAACGGTTTTCGTTGGAAACCCTGCACATTGCAGAGCGCCTTTGATCTCTGCTGGGTCAACTGAGGGCTCGATGCCTTTTATTACTACCACTAAACCTTTGCTTGCTTTAAGCTGGTAGGTATAGTAGCTTTTTTTTTGAGTGCATCAAAGTGATTCACCAGGGTACGATAGTGGGTTTCCGTATAAATTTGTATTTTTGTTTCTTTCACGTTACCCCTTTTAATGGAAACAACGTGAAAGTTGCTACTGCCAATGAAACGAGCGACAGTTGCTGCTAAAGCGTTGGAACATTCCCCACGCAAGTAGATTGGGTGAGGCTTAATTTTTTTGATGGGGTTTGGTGTAGATGATTCATTATCATCTTTGCTAGCAAGCAGCGCAAATCTATTTTGGCTTGGGCTAGCAGCACTACTCGTTGATGCATTGGGTTTCAATACTTTTAGAGCCTTCTGTCCTTGCATTTTTTGGGGACTCAATTTCCGCTTAATGTTGACGTAGAGATCCATGCCTGTCTGCACTGCCAACCCCTTTTTCTTTTCGTGGACGCCAACGTTTCTTGCTATAGCGGCAGCGGCGCTAGCATTCACTTGAGCAGAGCTCACGGCTGAGCTCTGAGCAGCGGTTTGAGCAGCAATTTCAGCTTCGTTTTGTCTGCTGTATTCTTCTTCTGAGTTAGTGTTTGTCAGTATGACGGATGTTTCTTTGTTTTGCAATAATGCTGTTGTTGTTGAAGAGGTGAGGCTCGCAAAAAGAGCAGAAACCCTTGACGTTGTAGCTGTGTACTTAGGACTAGCAAAAGTATTAGTTGGCGTTTTTACTGCGATCGAGCAGGCAGTATTGGAGCTTGTAGGCAGAAAGGGTAGTGCATATACTGCATTTGTTTGCAGCGGTGTGCGGGAAAGATTGCCTGAAGGCACCGAGTGAATGTTAAGCAGAGCATTTTGTTGTTGGATCGATTCGGTAACAGTGTGCGAGCGACGTCGGAAGCACGGCGGCGAACGTTGAACACTTATTTTATCTTCAATTTTTTTTCTTTTTTCTCTTTTTTTCATATGCACTTTTCGCGCACTAGAAGAGTCACTGTCTCAAATTTTTATACCCGACACACTCTGTATCGAGGGTATATTGCGTTTGTGTGGTTGTGTGTAACACCCAGAACCAGTCGAGATAGACCATACAAAATATATATAGAAATGATCAGTGTCACCAGGAGATTCGATTTAGACATGTCCGTCCGTCTGTCCGTCTGTTTGTATACAGTTATCTTATCGAAGGAGTTGAGATATCTCGACAAAATTTGGCATGCGTGCTCACGGGGACATGAGTAAGAACAAGTTCGAGAATGGACCCGATCGGACCATTTTTAGGGGTACCTCAAGTACTAGGGTCTGTTACGAAAATCACAAAAACTGCTCTAAAAGCGAAGTTTTTCAACATATTTTGATGAAATTGGATATTTGATCATATTTAAAGGCCAGTAATATTATTTCCAAAAATTGAAAAAGTGGGCGTGGCAGAAGGGCGGTTTTCGAAAATTGTCTCCTACACCCGAAATTCAAATGGGACTTGAACGAAATTTGGCACTTATGCTTCCTTTGTAGCCTTTAACATCCTCCCAAAAAATTTCCTTGATCGGGCCATTTTTAAGGGTACCTCCAGTACAAGGGTCTGTCACAAAAATCCCAAAACTGCCTTAAAATCGGACTTTTTCGCAATATTTCAATGAAACTTAGAATTCGAGTGTATATTTAAGCCTCCGATAAGAATTCAAAAAAAATTTGAAAAGTGGGCGTGACAAAGGGGCGGTTTTCATAAAGAAATCTAAGAAAAGTCGGTATATGAGGCCCCTTATGGTCTTAAACACCTCTTGATATTAAAAGTTATTTGAACACGTGTGTCTGTGTCGGGTATTCTATTGTCAGGCTCGCCTGACTATAACACCCTTACTTGTTTAAATTGCGTTTTTTTACTTATTTTTATTACGATTAATTGAATTTAGATTTAATTTGGTTGATTTAATTTTTTTATAAGTATAATAATGATTAATTTTGTTTTTTTCAGTTTTTGTTTTTTTTTTACGAAAACTGCGGAACTACGGAAAACGCGTCCGACCGAATCGAGCGCTTGTTTTTTTTTTTCTTTTTCAGAAGAAAAATTGACATTCCAAATTTGTGACGTTGTATTATTATATAACACAGTGCAACACCAAAAAAAAAATAACCATATACGGACACCACTACGTGTTAAAAGACTAAAAAAAAAAGACCCGTGTCTCCCAATTTTCCCCAAAGTCATGCACTTTTTGTTTTATGGGCCCCCAAAGATTTGGGGCCTCGGTATCATTTTCGTAAAAATGTGATCATTTTCTCAGGCTCATATCTTGTAAACCGTTCAGAATTTCGATTTACTCTCTGAGGCAAAGTTGTAGCTCTTGTCATATGGAACAAAAATTGCCAACATATAAAATCCAAAAAACTTCACCTTCCAGGTCAAAATCGCAAAAAACTTAAAAAATTTCGATATTTTTTATCCTTTACAAGAGCTACAACTTTGCCTCAGAGAGTAAATCGAAATTCTGAACGGTTTACAAGATATGAGCCTGATAAAATGTCCAAATTTTTACGAAAATGATACCGAGGCCCCAAATCTTTGGGGGCCCATAAAACAAAAAGTGCATGACTTTGGGGAAAATTGGGAGACACGGGTCTTTTTTTTTAGTCTTTTATCACGTAGTGGTGTCCGTATATGGTTATTTTGCCGTGACTTAAAAAATTACACACAGTGTAATCAAACAAGTGTTTGTAGCAATTTCTTCGAGAGGCCAATTTGTGCGAACTTAATATATAATAAGTTACGAGGGACTTTGTCAAAGGCTTTAGATATATCAATGAAGAATGCGTAGACTTTTTTATTTTCCTTGTGGAGTAGCCTCTACGGACGCCGGCCTGTGATGCATGTAATATATTTTTGCAGTGAACCCATGTCTGTAAACGAGAGAAAATCAGACCTGCAAATAGTTTAAAAATTCAATTTACTAAGGCAAGCCCTCTTAAATTTTCTACGAGATTCGGATCACCCTTTTTAAAGAGTGGGACGATTAATGATTTCGTGACGAATGCAGGGATATATAACAGGTTGGCTGATAAGTCCCCGGTCTGACACATAGATGGCGTCGCTAGTATTAAATGCATATTATTTTTATATAGTGGCAACCTTCAAATGATTCGTGTCAAAATTTGACGTCTGTAAGTCAATTAGTTTGTGAGATAGAGCGTCTTTTGTGAAGCAACTTTTGTTATTGTGAAAAAAATGGAAAAAAAAGGAATTTCGTGGTTTGATAAAATACTGTTTTCTGAAGGGAAAAAATACAGTGGAAGCAAAAACTTGGCTTGATAATGAGTTTCCGGACTCTGCCCCAGGAAAATCAACAATAATTGATTGGTATGCAAAATTCAAGCGTGGTGAAATGAGCACGGAGGACGGTGAACGCAGTGGACGCCCGAAAGAGGTGGTTACCGACGAAAACATCAAAAAAAATTCACAAAAGGCTCCCTGAAAAATGGCCCCAATGCAAAATGGCCCCAAACTCAAAATGAAAAATGACCCCAAAACTTAATATTGAAAACAACAACACGAATTTTGGGGCGATTTTTCATTTTTTTTGGGGTCTTTTTTCCTTTTTGTTTGGGGTCATTTTGCATTTTTCAAAAACTACATTGAGTTTGGGGCCATTTTTCCTTTTTTGATTTGGGGTCTTTTTTCATAATGCAAAATTACCCTAATTTTGGGGCCATTTTTCCTTTTTTGATTTGGGGTCTTTTTTCGTAATGCAAAATTACCCCAACTTGGGGCCATTTTTCCTTTTTTGATTTGGGGCAATTTTTCATAATGCAAAATTACCCCAAAACTTTATATATTTCCGGGCCCGTTTTCCTTCGTACAAAATTGGGGCTCCAAAAAAATGGTCCTAATTCAAAACTATCGCCAACTGAAAATGAAAAAAGGCCCCAAAATATTATAATAAATGGGGTTATTTTTCATAATGCAAAATTACCCCAAATTTAGGGCCTTTTTTCCTTTTTTGATTTGGGGTCTTTTTTCATAATGCAAAATTACCCCAGTTTTGGGGCCTTTTTTCCTTTTTTGATTTGGGGTCTTTTTTCATAATGCAAAATGACCCCAAATTTGGGGCCTTTTTTCAATTTTTGATTTGGGGTCTTTTTTCATAATGCAAAATTACCCCAATTTTGGGGCCTTTTTTCCTTTTTTGATTTGGGGTCTTTTTTCAAACCGCAAAATGACCCCAAATTTGGGGCCTTTTTTCATTTTATTTTGGGGCCAAATTTCAGTAAGGTCAAAATTCCAGATTTCAGGATGAAAGTAAGCAGGTTTCGTTGCCAAGAATTATAAGAGGATTAAACTACTTGGTCAGCAAATCTTTCGTAAAATGTTCCACGTCTTCGATAGAGGTTAGAGAATCGTTTCAATTAGAGTGAGTGTGGACAATTTTTGGTGTTTCGAAAGATGACCAAATTCCCAGAGCATTTTATACCGCATGTATAATTGAAGAAGAGTTCTCGTACTGCATATTTTCATCTTTGAAATCTATCGATCTAATTCAAGAAAACATACAAGACCGAAAATACCTGATGGACCCCACATTTAAAATAGTTCCTCGCGGCTGTTATAAGCAAGTTCTAATAATATATATAAAATATATGGATGAGGTAAATACATTTGAAATAAACAGAGTTAGAAGTTTTTGCGCGCGCGATTTAAAAAAAAATTTGCCTGCTATCACCCGATTTCTTCAAAAAAAAATTTTCGCCTCCGTCAGTAAAAATGTCTTTTACTGGTTTTAACAGCAGTCATACCATTTTTCCTTTTTTGATTTGGGGTCTTTTTTCATAATGCAAAATTACCCCAAATTTAGGGTCATTTTTCCTTTTTTGATTTGGGGTCTTTTTTCATAATGCAAAATTACCCCAAGTTTGGGGTCATTTTTCCTTTTTTGATTTGGGGTCTTTTTTCATAATGCAAAATTACCCCAAGTTTGGGGCCTTTTTTCCTTTCTTGATTGGGGTGATTTTTCATAATGCAAAATTACCCCAATTTTGGGGCCATTTTTCAATTAAAAAATTTCAAATTGTAGTTTGGGGCCATTTTTCATTTGCATTCAAAACGAATCCTGATTCTTGCGACGGTTTTTCATTTCATGTTGGGGCTATAATTCATAATGCAAAACGACCCCAAAAGTCGGGGCCACTTTTATTTGGTTATGAATCCATTTCGCGTTCCAGCCCTGTTTTATATTCTTGACTTATCATTTGATTTTGGGGCCAAATTTCATTTTTTAAAGTGGGGCCATTTTGCATAATGAAAAATTACCCCAAAATTGGGGCCATTTTTCATTTCTAGTTTTTCAATTTTCATAGGACCATTTTTATTTTCTAGTTTGGGGTCATTTTTCATTTAGATTAAAAACACCTCTTTTTGATTTTGGGGCCTTTTTTCATTTTATTTTGGGGCCAAATTTCATTTTTGATTTGGGGTCATTTTTCAAAATGCAAAATTGCCCCAAAATTTGGGGCCTTTTTTCATTTTGAATTTGGGGCCATTTTTCATTGGGGCCATTTTTCATTCCCCCGTTGGTCATATCATTCATCAATATTTGGATATGAAAAAGCTCTGTGCAAAATGTGTGCCGCGCGAGCTCACATTTGACCAAAAACAACAACGTGTTGATGATTCTGAGCGTCGATATGTGACAATGGATGAAACATGGCTCTATCACTACACTCCTGAGTCCAATCGACAGTCGGCTGAGTGGACAGCGATCGGTGAACCGTCTCCGAAGCGTGGAAAGACTCAAAAGTCCGCTGGCAAAGTAATGGCCTCTGTTTTTTGGGATGGGCATGGAATAATTTTTATCGATTATCTTGAGAAGGGAAAAACTATCAACCGTGACTATTATATGTCGTTATTGGAGCGTTTGAAGGTCGAAATCGCGGCAAAACGGTCCCATATGAAGAAAAAAAAAGTGTTGTTCCACCAAGACAACGCACCGTGCCACAAGTCATTGAGAACGATGGCAAAAATTCATGAATTAGGCTTCGAATTGCTTCCCCACCCACCGTATTCTCCAGATCTGGCCCCCAGCGACTTTTTCTTGTTCTCAGACCTCAAAAGGATGCTCGCAGGGAAAAAATTTGGCTGCAATGAAGAGGCCTATTTTGAGGCAAAACCGAAGGAGTACTACCAAAATGGTATCAATAAATTGGAAGGTCGTTATAATCGTTGTATCGCTCTTGAAGGGAACTATGTTGAATAATAAAAACGAATTTTGACAAAAAAATGTGTTTTTCTTTGTTAGACCGGGGACTTATCAGCCAACCTGTTATAAGGACTGTCCCAGAAATAAATGTCCTTTTGTTTTTAGGCTATTTATAAAAAAGTGTTAACTCTATAGCAACATATGTGGTACCTAAATAAAGTATAAAATTGCAGATAAAAAAAAATAATCATTCGTAAAATAAAAGAGCTACTGAAAAGATGTCGTCTCAACAAGAAGAAAAGCGGAAAGCAATTATTTACAAACACCTGGAAAATCCAAACACCACGTACAAAAAGATCGCTAAGGAAGTTGGCGTGTGCGAAAAAAATTTCGGTAGGTACATAAAACGATACAGACAGCTTACCCCTTTATCAAAAACACCATGATCAGGGAGAAAAAGTGGTCCAGCGAACCAAGCGGTGGCCCAGAACGTTAAGCGGCTGTTTACTCAGAATTCAGGCACTTCGGTTCGTGATATGGCAGCAAAAGCGGGAACATAGAGGTCAAGTGTTCAACGGATTAAAAAATTTTACAGCCTAAGGAGCTATAAAGTACAAAAATTACCTGATAGGTCAGAAGAAAAGTACGCCGAAGCCAAGAGGAGGGCTCGAAAACTGTATCGCGATTTCCTGCCCAAATTTGATTGCGTGATCACGGACGATGAAACGTATTGCAAAGCGGATTTCAAGCAGTTACCTGGACACGGATATTATACTGCGGTTAGAAGAGAAGCAAATCCTCCGAATTGCCCCGAACTTCGTCCAATCGAAAATTATTGGGCTTTAATGAAAAGGAACCTTAAGAAGACCAAACAAACTGCGAAGAACATCGAAATATTTCGACATAAATGGCATCGGGCATACACTAAGGTGAACGAAAGGTCGGTAAAAAACCTAATGGAGGACCTTAATAAAAAAGTGTATATTTTTTTTTAATTTCGAGGTGTACTAGGATAACTGTGAAATTTCGAAAACAAAATGTTCGAAAATACATAGTGAAATGCATTCACTTCGAATTGCAATATCTCTGTAACGGTGACACATAAAAAAATTCTGTAAACGCAAAAACTTTGCATTTTAATCGTAATATCTGCTATTTAAAAAAATGCAAAAGTGTGTGGGACACCCTGTATATGGCATCGGGCATACACTAAGGTGAACGAAAGGTCGGTAAAAAACCTAATGGAGGACCTTAATAAAAAAGTGTTCACTTAATAATGAACTGAAAGAATTTTTAAAAAAACATCATTGGTTTTTTTGCAATAAAAAAAAAAAACAAAAGGACAGTTATTTCTGGGACAGTCTTATATATATATTAGGCCGGGTCAAATTTTTTGGCCATTGGGGCACATCGCGATTCTGGTTCTATTGGTGTCTTCAATAAACTTTGCCGAAGAAACCATAGGTCCGAAGTGAATTTCGAGCCTGCGTAATTTACACTAAAGTTTTAGCTCCAAATATGAAAACATCAACTTAGATATTGTATTAAAAAAGGTGGAAAAAGTTATTTCTTTCTAGCAAAATATGTATTCGGATGTTTTTGCGGTTTTGATATTTACTAATCAAAACTTTCCAGTTTCTCACAATAGTCCGTTTTTCTATAACTCCAATGCCAAGTTTATTCCAAGTTTCAACCAATTTGTCTACCGTGTTTGGAGAAAACGCTTTATATGAAAACATTTTATTTTGGTTTTTTACAAAGTTCGTCCAAATAAAAATAATCGGGGCTGTTATGGAAACCGACAACTGTCAGAATCAGATTTGAAATCAACACATTTTTCGTTTTGGGGTTATGGAATCAGACTTTCAGTTTTGAAACTGTTTTCATTTTCGAAATCAGGTTTGCATTGTTTTTAGGTGTTACAGAAACAGATTTATTGTTTTTTTTGTCTGATTTAAACCGAGCAGCTTTTAGTTGACATAATTGGTCGCCAGATTGTGTGAGGACTTTTTCCCGGCTGGTTTTTTTTAGTAGAAATAAAAGTAAATACTTTAATTGAATATATTTTCTTAATTGTTTGGGTATTTAATGATTTTGAGTAAAGGGAACGCATAAAAATGCGACTCAGGCTTCTATACTAGTTGAGGTTATGGAAAACCACCCGGGTATGGCCAAGGGGCTTACTAAGCGGGACAAACCGCTTGTGGACTTGTTATGGCAGCAACTCGTGGTGTCGTTAAATTCTGCAGACCCACCCACAAAAGACGTAATCATCCACCCGATTCTCTAGCTCATTTATTTATGCAAGCTTCGCCACAGTTTGGCTGCCACCAATAAAGGTGACGCACTTAGGACGCTTATCGGTTCGTTGTGATAGGACGGAAATGGGAAATCAAAAATCCAAAAAAAAAAAAAGCAATTGGGAGTTGAACCCAGCGCTTCTCGCATTGAAATTTGACATCTCAGCAAACTAAGCCACGGGGGCCGCCAAGATTGACCTTGTTTTTAATACATATTGTAGTTTTTTCTTTTTCTTTATAACATTTTTCAAGTGTCAGGTTTTCTCGTCTTCGAAAATCGATTTTGCTATCTTCGAAAAAAGCAAAACTGTGTCTATTTCATAACACCATTTGAAACAGATATTGATTTCAATTCTGATTCCGATTCAATTCTGTGTCAGTTTCCATAACAGCCCGGAATACCTTAAAACATCTTGTTTTGGTGGTAGATTAAGACTACTCAATTCACAAGGCATACCAAAAGCAACAACATCGTGAGAAGGCATGTGTTTCAAATTTTTTTCATTTTTGGAATTGGACGGCACTGCGTCTTTTTATGTGGATGGTACTGGATCCATAGCAAATATTCACTTAATGTTCTAAATATACTTTTATTTATTTTTTCTATGATCATTTTCTTTTTATTTTTTCACTTGTTTTCAAAATCCCTACATGCCTACATACATACACATCTCTGTCTCACAACATCGTGGCAAGGGGAAACCAAAAGTTGAGCGGCCCTACCGGCTTTGGGCAGACAAACAAAAGAGAAGACAAAGCAAATTAGACGAAAAACGTTGCTCAGCTATATTCACGCGCTGCTGCTTTTTGTTTTGTCGGTCGCTGTTTCAACCGTTCGATGGACATGATTTTGAGTGCAAATTTCAACGATGCTTTCATTGGTTTCATGGATTCGTGCAAATGAAGTACAAGGTATGATAAACATTCACCGCAATTTCTGCTAGACGACGCGATGACGGACCTCTACTCAGTGTGGATAAGGTTTGGAACGGCTTTCGACGACGCCTGTTTTTGCCTTGTCGTCGATGCAGACGACGTTACAAATCCGTCGGCTATTATAGAGTGAGGGTGGATTTAAAATTTCAAATGCCACTCTGCGCTAACCTCAGAGTTAAATGTTAACACAGGGTATATTTTCGGGTTAGATGATTTTTTAATAAGTGTTTTGACATTTGAAACCCTGGGTTTGGCCGATAACACGGGTCGGCAAAATTTAATTTTTTCGGCTCCTTTTGAGTTTGAGTAGTGGCTCTTATAGATTTTGGTCTGCTGAATAATTGAAAAATATCAAAAAAATTCCATCACGTCATAAATTCGAGAAAATCGCGTTTTAAATTTTTAGCACCATTGCTTCATTCCAACTCATTTTTCTCAAATGTGGTTAAAGCTTTTTCAAAATAGTAAAAACTTTTGTATTTCTTAAAGATCATTCTTCAATATTATACCAAAAATAAATGGAAAAACTTTAAATGAATTGTCTAAAATGGTGCTCAAAGTGAAAAAATTTAAAAAATAATATAAAATTTTCATTTTTTTTTAGTTTAAATGAAAATAACACAACCATTAACAGCCTCTTTTTCAATATCGATATCTCAAATGGCAGGCCAATCAATTATGTGCAGAAAATATCAATTCTCAGAACTTTATCACAAACCATTTCCACGATATAAAGGTTTTTCTAAAACAACTCAATTTGGATTTTCGTATACGTAACATAACATATCTTTGAATTGAAAAATCCACTTGTTTTATTTCTCGAAAAAAATTACGACTAGATTGATTTGAAATATTGGGTCAGGAAAAAATAAAGTTCGGATTAAAATGTGCTTAATTCCATAGTTCCCCATGTTTACTGCCGAGCCAACAGTTTTTGGCCATTATGTGGACCGTTTACTTTGAAAGTGCTGTAACTACATTTTTCAAATTCGAGATATTAAAAGGTCTGCATTTCAGTACCTAGATTACAAATCTAGTTACATTGTGCCGTGTTTTACAAGACTCAACTGCGTTAAAAACGTATTAATGAGATTAAATGAATGATTTTTATTTGAGAATAACTAAAGAAAAATACTTTTTTAGGTGTAAATAAGTAGTAAAAATGGTAAGCCATTTAATTGTAAAAAATATGGTCTTGCTTGGAATTGAAATTATTGATATGCTTATTTTTATTTATCCGAGGTAAGAATTAATTGTCGTGGATAAAATTCGAACACAGATTCCTTCTGAGCACGAGGCTATAATACGTCTTTCAACTTCTTATATGTAACAGGTTGGCTGATAAGTCCCCGGTCTAACAAAGAAAAACACATTTTTTTGTCAAAATTAGTTTTTATTATTCAACATAGTTCCCTTCAAGAGCGATACAACGATTATAACGACCTTCCAATTTTTTGATACCATTTTGGTAGTACTCCTTCGGTTTTGCCTCAAAATAGGCCTCAGTTTCGGCGATCACCTCTTCATTGCAGCCCAATTTTTTCCCTGCGAGGATCCTTTTGAGGTCTGAGAACAAGAAAAAAACGCTGGGGGCCAGATCTGGAGAATACGGTGGGTGGGGAAGCAATTCGAAGCCTAATTCATGAATTTTTGCCATCGTTCTCAATGACTTGTGGCACGGTGCGTTGTCTTGGTGGAACAACACTTTTTTCTTTTTCATATGGGGCCGTTTTGCCGCGATTTCGACCTTCAAACGCTCCAAAAACGACATATAATAGTCACTGTTGATGGTTTTTCCCTTCTCAAGATAATCGATAAAAACTATTCCATGCCCATCCCAAAAAACAGAGGCCATTACTTTGCCAGCGGACTTTTGAGTCTTTCCACGCTTCGGAGACGGTTCACCGATCGCTGTCCACTCAGCCGACTGTCGATTGGACTCAGGAGTGTAGTGATAGAGCCATGTTTCATTAATTGTCACATATCGACGCAAAAACTCGGGTGTATTGCGAGTTAACAGCTGCAAACACCGCTCAGAATCATAAACACGTTGTTGTTTTTGGTCAAATGTGAGCTCGGGCGGCACCCATTTTGCACAGAGCTTTTTCATATCCAAATATTGATGAATGATATGACCAACACGTTCCTTTGATATCTTTAAGGCCTCTGCTATCTCGATCAACTTCATTTTACGGTCATTCAAAATCATTTTGTGAATTTTTTTGATGTTTTCGTCAGTAACCACCGCTTTCGGGCGTCCACTGCGTTCACCGTCCTCCGTGCTCATTTCACCACGCTTGAATTTTGCATACCAATCAATTATTGTTGATTTTCCTGGGGCAGAGTCTGGAAACTCATTATCAAGCCAAGTTTTTGCTTCCACTGTATTTTTTCCCTTCAGAAAACAGTATTTTATCAAAACACGAAATTCCTTTTTTTTCCATTTTTTTCACAATAACAAAAGTTGCTTCACAAAAGACGCTCTATCTCACAAACTTATTGACTTACAGACGTCAAATTTTGACACGAATCATTTGAAGGTTGCCACTATATAAAAATAATATGCATTTAATACTAGCGACGCCATCTTTGTGTCAGACCGGGGACTTATTAGCCAACCTGTTAAGGTTGGCTTTTGTCAATCGCAATGGCAGCACTTCCAAACAGATGATGCAAAACTCGGCATCATCATCATATGGAGAAGACTCGCTTTTTTGGCGCGCTTGGCTATATTTTTGGCAGGTGGAGTTGCCTTACCTTTATGAGGTGTCTTGCGGGGAGACATAGATGCACGTTTAACCACCTTCTGCTTTAAAGAAGATATCGATTCCGGAGAAGTAAGAACTGTGCTCTGCAATTCATTTCCTTTGAATCAGTGTGCTTTTTCGGGGTTGACATTTGAAGAAAGCACAAACACTGTCTAATGTCAAAATACAAGTGTGACAGTACACAATTCCACCATAACTGTTTTCTGTCAAAAAACGCGGGATGCCCACAAGCGTGCCTACAACCGAAGACACTGCCCCACTTATAGTAATTAAATTAATTCTAGTATGTTGCAATCTTTTAGGAAGTTAATTAATTTTTCTATGTTTGCATCGGAAATGTGTTTACGCTGTTCAGATGGTAGAGAGTTTGGGAAATGAAAGTTCCTAGTGTCACACGAGAAATATATTAAAAATTATCGACTAGTCTACTAAAGTCACAAAAACGAAATAATATAGGAGGCTTGTAAATGATCTGAAAGTTTACCTAGTAAGACAAATTTTCTTACTAAACATTATTCGATTTCAACGTACGAAATACTTCTGAATAAATATTCTTTAATAAACTTCGTTCGTCGCCTTAAAGGATCTCAATAAAAATACTTTTGTTTTATAAATTTGATTCTGTCCTTTTATTTAAAGGGTTGATAGATCGTTGGGAATCTAAAGTGTTGCTTGTCCAGTAGCGAACGATCCTGACATTGGAAAGCTCTGGACTCGTGACATATCAGAAGTGGGATAAATCCTCAAGCGATCCTTGTTCTTCGTGGTTCTTTTGTTGCTCTTTAAATTTGAACACTAACATTCAAGGGTTTGCGTGTACAGTTTACAAAATCCTTACAAGTGCTTAAAATAGCGAAATACTTTTATTGTCCTGTAATAGAGCCTGTTCATAATGATTAAATTACAATCTTTACGAATCGACCAGCTCAAAGAGCTGCTGCGACAAAGTGGTTTAAACACGAGTGGAAATAAAACTGAATTGGTGTTGCGATTAAACGAATCGCGAGGTAGCGACGAAATAGACGAAAATCTGGTCCTGAATAGGGATGTGTCCACTATGCGGAATGAGTCTAATGAAGTGGCGCAATTACGAGACCAAATTGCCGAGCTGCGTTCGATGTTCGTGTCTGTGATGCAAAGTATGAACAATCAAGCCAACGTCGCAACTAGTGTCAATGATAGTGGCCACGATAATGGAATTCTTCAAAATACGATCCCTGATACTGAGCGACAGTTAAATACCAATGCTAGTGCAGCAAGTGTGAATGAACCTGTACGAAATGTCTTTTCTGTAAGGGAAATAGCGGAAACCATTCCCGAGTTCAATCCAAATAGTGAGATGTCGATATCTGCGGAACAGTTTATAAATCGTGTCAAAGAATCGGAGGAGGCATATCACTGGGACGAACGCTGTCTAATGCTTGCGGTATTCAGTAAGGTAAAAGGTGCCGCAAGGCTCTGGCTCGATGGAATACCTTCCAGTTTCTCCAATCTTAATGATTTTTCTCGTGAGCTACTTGGTGAATTTGGACGTGAGTATGATGAAGCTGAGATACATGAAGAAATGTGTCAAGCTACGCGTAAGCAAGGTGAGAATGTTAGTGACTTCTGTTTCCGTGTTTGTGCTATCGGGCGTCGGTTTAATATAAGTGAAAGGGCAATAATAAAATATATTCGAAATGGGGTGAAAAATACCGAACTTCAAAGAGCAACCGCTGCCATGAAATTCAAAACGGTTAAAGAACTTCGTGATTGCTTTGAAGAATTTTTGCGAAACAATTCTCACAGTACAGATAGAAAAAAATTTTACGGAACTGGAACTGAGAGCTCGAATAACGAAAAACAAATTGATAAGAAAACGGTATCCGACATTAAATGTTTTAATTGTGGGCAAAATGGGCATTACGCACTAAAATGTCCTGAGCCGCAAAAAAAAGAACGCTGTGGAATTTGTAAACGTACAACTCACAAAATGGAAGTTTGTCCGGAAAAGAAGACAAACGTAAACGTCATTAACGTGAATAAAACGGTGGAAGAGACGCTGATTAAGAAAATTAAAATCAACGATTGTCCAACAGATGCTTTCGTCGATCCCGGCAGTGATCGAACTCTCGTGCGTAAAACATTTGCGAAAGATTTTTTGAAAGGGGTTTGTTCAGTCCCCTTGAAGGGCTTCGGAGGTGGGGCATATACCTGTAACTCTAAAATTAATGCTAAACTCGAAATCGATAACGAAATTTATGAACAGGAGATTTTAATCGTTGATGATAATCTTTTGAACAACGATATTCTACTAGGTAAAGATTTATTACTTGGGGATGATTGCAGACTCGTCCTGGAAAAAAATGTTTGCTGGTTGGAGAAAACGAATCTGGTTTCAACAAAGGACTCGCTTGGTAAAGACGAAAAAAAACATTTAAATGCCGTCCGTCGGGAAGGAAGCAAAATGGCTCACGTAGACGCTTTGAGTCGAGTACCACCTGCGATCAAGAATGAACAGACCGTTAACAAGGTAACTATCGATACTAAAGATTGGCTTTTTACTATGCAGATCCAAGACACGCAATTGCGGGACATCATCCTGGTTCTTCAAGGAGATCGTGGTTCACCAAACAAAAAGCAGCTGAAACAGGACTATGTTATCCAGAATAGCCGATTGTATCGAAGGGTCGAAAATGGAATTTTGTTTGTGGTTCCAAAAAGCGTTCGTTGGCGAATTGTGCAGCTTTGTCACGACAATATGGGCCATTTTGCACTTGAAAAGACCATTGAACGTATTAAACAGACCTTCTGGTTTCCGAATATCCGGAAGTATGTAAAGACCTATATATCTAGCTGTATCGAATGCTGCTACAATAAGACTGTTGGAGGTAAGCCGGAGGGACGCTTGTACTGTGAAGAACCTGAGCCCATACCTTTCCGCCATGTCCATATCGACCACTTGGGCCCGTTCATCAGGAGTAAGAAGGGAAACAGTTACGTGGTTGCCATATCAGACGCTTTTAGTAAGTTTTTAGTCGTGAAAGCAGTTCGGGATACAAAAACAGCCAGAGTCATCAACGTTCTTAATGAAATGACGAGCTATTTTGGACTTCCTGTAGTCATCGTAAGCGATAGAGGAAGCGCTTTTACATCTAGGAATTTCGAGTCGTATTGTGAAGCTAACAACATGATACATGTGAAAACGTCTGTTCGTACACCCCGGGCAAACGGTCAGGTAGAGCGCGCCAACCAACTCATCAGTACATATCTACGAAAATCAAGCGCTGATCCAAGGGAATGGGATCAGCAACTGCGAAACCTACAATGGGTCGTCAACTCTCAAAGGAATGGAACAACAGGGTTTTCGCCAAACGAATTGGTATTTGATTTCAAGATTCGCGATATTGTACACAATAGACTTTTAGCCGCAGTCAATATAGATTGCGACGCAGGGGCGAAGGAATTAGGCATAGAACAGAAGCGTGGACTTGCGCTTATTAATATTAGCAAGGAACAGGAGCGTTGGAAAAGACGGTTTGAGCAAAAACATGCAGAACCTCATCAATATCTTATAGATGATCTTGTTGTTATCGAAAATGAACCGATCGCAACCGGCGAGTCTCGTAAGTTGGAACCGAAGTATAGAGGACCTTATATTGTAACAAAGTCATTGGGAAACGATCGATATTTAATTGAGGACATTCCGGGACTCCAACTCACACAAAAAAGTTTTTATCGGTCCTTGCCTCGGACAAGATTAAGCCTTGGTGCCAACCATTAGCAGAACTGGAAGATCAGGAAATCGAGGACGATTCCGATGAGGATGGCCGAGTTGTCACACGAGAAATATATTAAAAATTATCACTAGTCACAAAGAAAAAACGAAATAATTGGAGGTTTAAAGACAAATTTACCTAGTAAGACAAATTTTTCTTATAAAATTATTCGTTTCAAGACAAATACTTTGAATAAATATTTTTAATAAATTGTTCGTGTTAAAGGTCTCAATAAAAATACTTTTGTTTTATAAATTTATTTGTCCTTTTATTTAAAGGGTTGTAGATGTTAAATCTAAAGTGTTGCTTGTCCAGTAGCGAACGATTACATTGGAAATCTACCTACACTAATTTTTAATTTTACACAATAGTTCAATTTGTGGTTCACTATATTATTAGATCAAAAGGTACATTTAAGTAGGTTTATTCTAATTGGTGTTCGAGGACTAGTTTTTTGCCCCAGCGTGAAAAATGTCGGACCATCCACTTTTGTTCGATGTGGCAACAACCATTCCTCACTTCCAATTATTTGGTCACAAACCAAATATTGGTAAGGTCTCAAAGGGCACCAGCTACCGTTATATAAGATTTTTTCTTAAGAGTACACCTAACCTTAGGTGCACCGGGTATAAATCCTCGTAAAGTGGATTTGGATGCCTATGAACGTTTATGGAGACCTACAAGCAAGTTTTCTTTGAACGTAAGCATGGAAAGGAAACGCTGTTCCGTGGTGGAACCTTAAATTCTTAAACTTTAACACTCCAAACACCCTCAAAGGATTGGGCACTTTATAAGGAAGTGCAGAAGGATTAGAAGAGAACGGTGCGTAAATCCAAACTGGAATCTTATATAAACTTCTGCTCAAACTTAACGAACTAAATGATTCAGGGCGGCTGTGTAAAGTCCTCAAAAAGGACAACACAGCACGCCGTGACACCATTCGCTCAGAAAACTGGAGTTATACGACATCGAAGTCAGAGACATAACTCCTTCCACAACCCTTTTCCGGGTTGGTTTACTCCCCCCGGGGAAAGACAGGGACAAATATACAAAATCCCACCAGACAAGCTTTTTGCACAAAGATTGGCCTAAACCCAATCGCTCTCCGACCTTTGACAACTTTAATCGCCGGCCCCGATGGCTACCAACATTTAAAAAAGGTGGGAAAGGTTTCTCTCAGCAAAACAGCTGCCTGACCCTTCCTCACAAATGGAGTTATAGACTTCGAAGTCAAGACTATGACCCTTCACAACCTATTTTGGGATGTAGGTTTACCTAGGGGAGGAATGGGATCAAATGGCATAACTCCACCAGGCATGACTGCTTTATTGCGCAAAGATTGGCAACTGAGGCATCTACCAGATACGTTCTGTCGACCTTTGACGACTTCAAATCGCCGGCACCCGATGGAATCTATCCAATCATGCCACAAAGAGGTGGGCAAGGCCTGCTCAAATATTGAAAAATATTTTTGTGGCATGCCTAGCCCATGGGTACATCCCCACCTTATGGCGAAAGGTCAAAGTTGTTTTAATTCCCAAGCTAGGAAGAGAAGACTAAACTATGGCCAAGAGCTTCAGACCAATAAGATTGCCATCGTTCTTACTTAAAAGTCTCGAAAGAATAGTAAAAAAGCATATCAAGACAAGGGCGTTGCCAAACTTCCCACTTAGCTGCCAAGAGCATGCATACCAAACGGGTAATCCTGTGAATCAGCTCTTCACGACTAGGTCTCCAAGATTGAAGAGGGATTATACACGATGGGAGTCTCTGTTGACATCGAAGGGGCCTTTGATAATGCCACCTTTGGCTTCATGTGCAACTCTGCTCGCAGACATCTCTCCCCACTTCTATGGAGCTTTGCGGTGGACTCCCTCCTCAGAGAAACGCAGGAAATAGGGATACACATTCAGGCATACGCCGAAGATGTGTTTTCTCTCATACAAGGAACGGAAGTTGCGAAGGTATGCTCCTCCACGCAGATGGTCCTTAGCACTTTTGAGAGCTGGTGTAAATCGGAAGGTCAAAATATCATTCCGAACAAGAGCACAATCATCCTTTTTACGAACAAACGTAAAAGAGATGGCCTGCAGCTGATATACCTAAAAGAACGACACTGCAGTTGTCCACTGAAGCTAAATATCTAGGAGTTATCCTTGATCACAAGCTAAAGTGGAGCAATCACATCTGGAAAAAAACCGATCGAGCACTGAAAGTCTTCTGGCAGTGCCGTCGAACTTTTGGCAAGACATGGGGTCTTGGGCTAAATAAGAAATTCTGAAAGCTATTGATGGTAAAAGCAAGACCCCAGAAGGATATTGTCAGATTGACTAAGGTTTTCATTTTATGGCCATTTGCAGTTTTCAGGCCCTGGTTGGATTTTTGAGAAAAATTTGCATATTACTGTGGATATAACTTTTAAAAGATTTGAAATATCGCTTTGTTACATTTAGCAAAGTCAAATCTTATAACTTGGCCTACAAATGTCTTATCGGCAAAGCAAAAAAAAATCTCTTCTTGATGCTCAGAATCACAAAATTGTGGAAAATAGGCCAACGTTTTTTATTTTTTTAAATACGCGTTTTTAAATTGCTGAGTGAAAGGTGTTCATTTGACTGTATTTGAGCGTTTGGGTACACAACTTATATCCACAAACGTAGCATAAGCAAATTCAGTTTCTCAAAAATCCTTTTCCATGTTTAGCCTTAAGCCTGCAAATGGCCATTAAAATGGAAACCTTAGTGGATCAGACAATATCCTTCAGTGACATTTCGCTACTCCGCAAATCAATACGAGTAAATCAAGAAACTACTAAAATGGCATTAGTATTAGAACGTCGCATTTTCATGAGTTTGGGTCAAAGTGGTGCTACATGTGTGAATCACATATGCTGTAAGAATAGACTCATGGTGGCATAGGGTATTAATATGAAATACCAACTGGTATCCTTGCTAAGGACAGTTGTTTATCTTACCCATAGCTAGTGTTTGAGTCTAGGTGATCATCGGTGCTATGAGCAGATTTACAACCAGGTGATGTCTTAAAATAAACGCGAAAATCTCGAACAAAAAATTAAAAAACGTTGGACTATTTATGTCATAATTTTGTGATTTTGAGCAACAAGAAGAGCATTTTTGCTTTGTCAGACTCCAGGTAAGACATTTGTAGGCAAGTCTGATACATATTATATTTGCACTTTGCTAACAGGTCGTAGCAAAGTCTGATATTCGCAAATCTTTTAAAACTTATATCCACAGTAATAATGCCCATTTTTTCGGGCAAAAATCCAACCTAGGGCCTGAATACTGCACCTAATGTAGCCATTCAATAGAAAGACCTTGGAGTCAATTTCCATGAGCGGATATCCTTCTGGGGTGATCCAGCTAGAATCGTCCAGAACTACTCAGATAGTCTTTCAGAATTTCTTTGTTAGAACGGAGATCATATTTTCAGTGGTGCACTGTGTAATCACGTATGCTTAAACTAGCTCCTGGTGGTTCTGTAGGGTGGCTAGGAAAACCAACTGTTCCTTGCTAAACAGACTACAATAGCAATCTGCAGTGACATTCAAGCTGCACTTAGAGCCCTAGTAAACCCCACCAAAACTTCCAGGATTCCTAGAGAGTGCAAGAATAGACTAAGCTACATCGCAAGATTTAATAAAGTTGAAATTGTATGGGTCCTGGGACATAGTGGAGTCCTGGGAAATGAGAGCGCAGATGAATTGGCAAATCAGGGATCAGAGGGTGTACTAATGGGACCTGAACCAATAATAGCTCTTAGCTCTGCAGGTCTGAGGCGCTGCTTCGTTAAAGACCCAAACGAGAAAATCTCAGACTTTCTCCTTCAGCTGAAGAGAACTGATTCGCGGTATCTTGTAACCTTAATAACGGGACACATAAGATGTGGTCGTCATATGGCAAACATTGGTGTCGTCACGGGCCCCTCATGCACCTCTTGCCTCGACTACGAGGACCGTGCGGAACATTTCCTCTGCTGCTGCCCCACTTTCCCATGGGCCAGAAGGGAGTGTGGGGCCGCGACGTACTGACCATGGAAAACATTCATGCTCTAGCTCTCACGGAAATTCTTGGTTACCTGAAGAGAACCAGGAAGTTCCGTGAGAGTTAAAACCCCTACCTCATCTCCTTTCCTTCCACCTTCTCATTTCTCTTCTTTTCCACCTTCGTCTTCCCTCGGGACGGCAAAATGGGCAAAACAAAATTTCCTGATTTTCAAGGGACTTGATGTCCCTCCCACCCTCATCGTCATCTCCTTCGTTGATAGGTAAAGGGGTCCTTTTCAGGGGGAGGGGCGTTGCTGAGTGGGTTTGAGCAAAGTTAAGAGTCGTGGGTGATTTCTGACCACAAAATCGGGTAATGCATACCAAAAAATATACTGGGGGGTACTGCTATTCTCGAGTATCAAGTGAATATGCCTTTTGGTTTAATAGATCCATACACTTAACATCGATGGTTTTTAGCGATGTTGCATCCCTACAAACTTGAAGTGACATTTCGAATGTTGATGGCGTTTGTTGGCGTTTTTTTTTTTTTGTTTTTTACCGTATTGCATGTTAGATTGAATATGTAAGTCTTTCAAAAGAATTTCTTTTCGAATTCGCTGCTATCATTAGCTTTGATTACTAGATTTAAGATTGTTTTGAGAATGTGGTAGACTTGAAAGCTTAAGTGGTAGTAGTGGTAGAAGTTAGCATTTTATCAAAAAATTGGTAGATCTAACACAATTGTGGTAGGGTGCGAACACTGCGAATGATAGTGTTATTAGACATGTTAAACATCGATCAAGGTGACATCGATGATGCGATAATTGTCGTACCGCAACATCGATGTTAAAACATCGATATTGTAACTCTGAACATCGATGGTTATCAAACATCGGTGATCATCGATCATCCCTACGCTGCGGCACGCACGGTCGTGACTTTGAAACGCGCCGCAGAGTGTCGCGACTCCATACATTTTTTGGCCAAAAATAGAAGGAGTTGCCCTAGAGCAATGAAATTTGGCATGGGCATTTCTTTCGATGCGATTAAGAAATTTTGAAAAAAATTGGAAAAATTCCATAATTTTTTTGCACTATCAAAGGGTGCTTGTCTGGGCCGCGATCGAGGCGAATTTTTGCGGATAAAAGAAAAGAAGGGGAATTAGCTGAATTCCCTCAGACCGTAACCTGTGGATACTCACGACAACAATACGGGTCCAAAGCCAGAGAATTTCCGGATGGTTAGATTTTACCGTTGAATTTATATTTTTATTCTTTTTCCGGGTTTTACAATTGAACGAGAAAATAGATCGTTATGTTGCCGAATATGTTCGGATTAAAATTCAGTTTCAACAATTTATAAAAAAGAAAATTTCACACTTGAAGATAACAATAAAAAATGATTCGATATAATTCAATGGAAACGCGTGTACAGCGGTTAAAAATGAAAATTGCTAATTGACGATGAAGAGCGAACGCGTGTATTCGATTGAACCGGCGGAAGCAAAAGAGAAAGCAAACAACTCATTTCCTTTTTTTTACAGCTAAATCTAGAAAAAAAGGTAGTATCAGACTGGATCCTCAGGTTCGTCTCGCCAGGGATGCATTTCGCGTGAACAGTGTTATTCTTCTATTTGGCGTGGTCCGTGAAGCAATGCATGAGACTTTTATTAATTTTTAAGTTTTTACTTTTTGCTTGCTTCTGAGTATCCGTCAATTCGTACAGAACTAAAGCTTATTTAAAATCATCATCTGTACTCCAGGGGCTTCGGATGTAATATCGGTGTGAAAAATATCGATACTTTAAAACATCTTTAAGTATGAAAATTCGCATTTTCAAAACTATCTCAATTGCGATGGAAAACACTTTACACGTATGCTTTTTCAGTTCCATTATATTCTGCTAAGCTGACTTCGCACTTTAAGGGCTCAACGCTGTGTAAGTATTATATATAATTGAAAGGAAGTAACGAGCTCATTCTTTTGAAGAAAGGAAACCAGAGTTAAAATTTCGATGAAAGGTCGACAAAAATATAGAAAATTTATGAATTAAATGCAACCCTGTGAGTCCGATTACTTGTAATTCGCGAATGCGTTCGAGTAGCGAAAGTAAGCCAAAGTACTTCTTTGATTTTTCTACATGTGTTTGGTATAGGAAATTTACTTGCTGCTTTAGAGCGTAGAACCCTTTAGCGCACATGTAAGTTAACTGCACAAAAATATGCTACGGCATTTTTGTTTGTATTTGTATGAAAATTTCTCTTTTAGCTGCATTCAACTTAGGTGCACATTCGCTTTAACAGCACATTAACTATAAAGCTCAATTTTATTTTCATTTCTTTTTATAGCATTTTTTTTATTTCTAGTCAGTTATTAAAGAATTTTCCTTTTGTTACAAAAGTTTTATTTATTTATTTATTTATTACAAGGAAACGGAATCGATAAATCGTTAGGTTTCCAATTGATAGGAGCGCTGGCTGCTTGGACCTTCGGCTCACTTTTGATGTTTTGCTAATATTGTCTAAAATTAGTTGATTAAAGCCGGCTTCGGCTATAAATTTAGTGATAGTTTGGATATTAGTTGGAGCTGGATTGTTGATTTTTGTGGATGGCAGTACTTCGTTGAAGTATTTCTTTCGTATTTCTTTTAGCTTGTCGCATTCGTCCAGTAAATGGATAACTGAGGGCGACACGGATGAGCATCGGTGGCATAGAGTGGGACGATACAAAGCGTTAAATTGGATACTTTACGAACGATCTATATAACTTGCATCAAAATCACTTGTAAATACGAAATCGGGACTCTACAACAATTTCACCAATGTCTTAAACTCGGCTAATCAACAGAACAAATTTAGATGTAGCATATGGGAAATTATTTCCTACATGCAGGAAAATAATATCCCAATTCCACAACCAACGCAACCAATCGATAGCTCGGTATCCAAAAACATAGAATTAAACTTTTCGTTCAACTCCTTAAAAAAAATGAGACTCCAACCCAATGGTTTATAGACAACTCCTCTCACAATTCGTAAGAAACCTACCCCACTCAAATTTATTTTACACCGATGGCTCCTGTTCGAATGGCAAAACAGGCTATGCAGTGGCGAAACAGATAGGGGAGCACCAGTTCACCAACATCCGACAAAGAGAACTTCCACACAATGCGGGATCCTTCCATGCAGAGCTGCTTGCCATTCATTTTGCTCTGAGAAAGGCTGCGATGGAAAAATCGGAAGCTATTATCCTCACCGATAGCCGCAGCTGAATAAAGGCACTTACAGAACATACCAACGAAATCTCCCAGTTCGTGCTGGGAGGAACAAAAATCCACAAGAAAATTCAGATAGTTTGAATACCAGGTCATGCAGGCATTAGAGATAATTAATACGCAGACAAACTAGCGAAAGATGCCCTAATAATGCAACTCCCCCAAGAAACACCAGCATTCAGCAACGTTTCAATTACATGCTTTAACGCCTATCAAAAGGAAGAGCGCCAACTTAAATGGCCCTCTCGAGAGAACACTGCATCAAGATCGCCAGAATACGAGTAGGCAAAGCGCTCTTCAACGTCGAACACATATTCACTGACGAAAGCTGCCCAAAATGCACACAATGCCTATGCGAACTCACAGTGGAACACATCTTTGACGAGTGCCCACGCTCCAGAAGCGATCCACAAAGCCTTAAACAATTTCTCAACTGCAGTAAGGTGGAATCCTTAAATTTTATCTACAATACGCTAGGTAAAATGTACAAAATAAAATATAAAAAATCCCTCATACAATTGGGTGCACATGGTCATTGATACCCAGCACCCCAAAAAAATGTCTGTTAACTTTTTTTTCAAGACATGTCTAATCAATAAACTAAAATAAATAAAATTATAAGCAATAGGCTGCCAAGACTACCTTTACAATCGGAAATTCTCGCGTAGGAGATAATTCAGCCGTATATGCTTAGAGGTAGGGATGACATTATAAGGCCTCAGTATAGGTCCAGTGCAGCTCAAAATAGTTGGATCTATACAACGGCTCAAGTATATTCAATTCAATGCCGTAATGCGATTAAATTCAGAATCAAACTTTAATATGTTTAAGAAGAAAAGTTAGGGAATGGGTTACAGTTAGAATTTCAGTATAGAATTTTTAGTGCAGCTTTACATATATATGGCATGTATAAGGCTCAAAAATATTCAATTCATATTCACTAATGCGATCGGAAAGTAGGAAAGTCGGAAAATCGGAATACGTTTAAATGCTTAAAAGTTAGGGAAAATACGAAAGATTAGAAATTTTTGTAAGAAGTCGCAATTTTATTTTCCGACTTTCCAAGTTTTTAACACGCATTTGTGAATACCCCAAAATATAATATATGGAATATGGAAATTGTTATTAAGTAGCTAAAAAAGCTAAATAAACTTTACATTTAAAAAAAATCACAGATAAGTTCGAAAATATAGTACTGCAGAACATCTGCGGCCCATAAGGGCGTCAAAGCAGTTAACAAAAAAATTTCTTCATTACAAAACTCGTTCCTCACACCTTGGTCTCACACCTGCAACTCCATGTTACCTATTCTATGCATTGGCCAATGAGCTCCCACCGATGGAGAGGGCGAGGTGGATAACGGCAAAAGAGTTACTTAAAATACTTAATACTTAAAATAAAGTTTTTTTAATCCAGTCTTATACCAAAACAAACTAACCCATGAGGGTATTTACTCAAGCTATGGGTGTGTTTATGAAGAACTTTCTCTCATCCTAGATAGGATCTGCTGTCATGTTAAAATTGTTAAAAACGCCAATCTGAAAATTAAAAAACAAATTTTTTATGAAAAAAAAAATCATCCACAAATCCCAAATCCTAAAGGACAGTTCGAGTTGGCAATCCTTTCGGGAAGACCAAAGTTTACGCGCTCGTCAAATCGAAAATATCAAAATTTAAACTTAAAGTTATAAATAGTAATTTCTATTCATTTCTCCGTCTCGCGCGATTCTTTTCGAGTCCATCTTCCTAAGGAACTGAGGCATTCAAGCTTCATCGGGTGAGACGTAACCTTTCCAAGTCGAAATCTATAATTTTTCAGAACTTCGACTTTCTCCACTCTTTCTTTCTCTTCCTTTATAATTTCTTTCATTGTAGCTTTGTTCTTTCGCCAAAGCTGCCCAGAATAAATCTTTAGCCTATACAAGAACCACAAGGAAGCTTTGAGCTCTGCCTATCACAGGCTAGACTCAAAGCTAGCCTCAGGGAAGTATTTAAATTTTGCATACTGGTACAGCGTATTCAACGCGATACCCTAAAACGTCAGCCAGAAAGAAGGGATTCTTTTAGTGGCTCTAATGCCAGAAATGCTTATTTAATAATGAAAGCGCCTGAAGTACCGCACTCGCAAAACAATTCCACTGCTCACATGGAATTACCTAATACAAAAACCAACAAGACTGCGAGTTCAACAACAGACGTTGAGCTTTCTGTTAATAGCGGTTCAAAAGCTCCTGCTAATAACTTAGGTGATCCAGCAGTGCAGACAGGCAACGTGAACAAGTACGACTACACGTCTGCTATTATATACGGAAGAACTTTAATTTATTAAAAATATATACCGCAGAAAATAAACAAAAAAATAGAGCCTCAAGTAAAATCGGTAGACAGGACTACAAAAATACGAAAATTCGTTTGGTGAAAGAAACGTTAAAGTATAAATCTGATTTTCTAAAAATATTAAAAATTGAATTATGTTAATAAATACAAAAACAACTATAAGGGAGAGCGCCTCACTAAGTGAGAGCGATGGAGGATTGCAGCAAATGCAAAGGAGCTATTCGAGAAAGGTCGATAAAATGTGTGGGTGTATGCGGCCGTAGTTATCACCTAACAGCAAAATGTTCAGGGCTAGACGATAATAGCAGCAACTGTCTGGTAACAAACAAGATGATAAAGTTTCTGTGTGATGATTGCCTGCAATATATACACAATGTGGATGAAATATGTAGAGATATGCAAGATCAAATAAAGAAGAGCGGGAGTTACATGAAAGAGTGCAAAAACAACTTTAAAGAAGCGTTGAAAATAAACGAACGCGAGATAAAATGCTTAATAGAAGCCGTAGAGGCTAAATATGCTGAGCGTGTACAATCTCTTGTGGCAACGCAACAATCGTTTGAGAAAAAAGTAGATGAAATTGGAAGAAATGTAACGGAATTCACTAAGGCTATGAAAGAGAGCTCTGAGAGTGTCTGCCGTGAGCTGGTGAATAATAAAAAAGAAAATGAAAAGGTGTGTGAAGAGGTAAAAGTCTTGGTAAACAAAAACAGGAATACCTCGAAAGAAACACATGCGGAAAAACTTAAAAACAATGTGGGGAGTGCTCCGGTAATTCAAAAGCCAAAAATAAGTCAACTTGACAAGACAAGAAATGAAACTAAAGAAAATATTAATCCCACTGATTTAAAAGTTAAGATCAATGGCATTTTTAATAGGCAAGGAGCAGCAGTGGAAATAAAATGTGTCAATAGCACTGATAGAGATAAACTAGCGGATGAAATAAAGAATAAGTTAAGTAAAAATTATGATGTGGAGATTCCGGGGCTAAAATACCCTAAAGTCTTAGTAAGCGGATTATCGGAAGAAATAGAGTGTGATAAAGTGGAAAAAGCTATACGGAAGCAAAATGATATCGTCGTTGAGCACCTCAAATGCACAAAAGTTTTTAAATCACAGAAAAATCCTAGAATCTTTAATGCCTTTATTGAAGTGGATGGAATGGCTTTCAAAAGCATTATGAAGGAGAGTAGAATAAATATTCAATGGGACAGATTTGTGGCTTATGAAAGCATAGGTGTTCTCAGATGTTACAAGTGTTGGGGATTTAACCACAAAGCGGCAATGTGTAAAGAGCAGCACCAGATATGTGCTTAATGTGGCGAAACTGGTCATGGTCACCGAGAACGCAAGAATAACTACGTGAAATGTATAAATTGTTGCCAGGCAAAAGCGAAGCTTAATCTCTGTGATATTGAAGTAAATCATGATTCAAGGGATAGTAGTTGTCGGGTGCTTCAAAGGAAAACAAAGATTCAAGCCGAAAGAACATCATATTAGCAACCAAGGAATAAGATTTTGTGCCTTTACCTAAATATATGTGGTCTGCGAACAAATTTTAACCAATTAGAAGTTATGGTAAATAACAATACATATGATTTTGTGTGCTTATCGGAAACGCACCTTACAACGGATATAGAGGATAATGAGCTAATTTTACCAGACTACAGAATTTATAGATGCGATAGTGATTCAAAGCACTCCTCGTAATAGTGGCGGTTTATAGATCTCCTAATAGGGTAACCCAATCGGAAGGCGAGTTTTGCGAGTTGTTCAAAGAAAAGATGGACTATATTTCGGAAGCAAGTTCCGGCATTATAACGAGTGACTTCAATATAAATTGGTTTGAAGACAGCGTACCTAGAAGACAAATAAAGAAATCATTAGCAGATAATAACTTTAAGCAAATCCTGATAAGGCCGACTAGAATAACGGACTATTCAGCGACCTTGATAGACTACGTCGTGACGAACATAACCAATACATCTGCGGATACGTTGGTGGAGCTGAAATTAAGCGACCATGAGACGATACTTATCGAAATTGAAGATAGCGAAAAAACAGAACGGAATCAAGAAAACCCGAAGTAACTTTCAGTGAGCGTATTTTGTGCGAAACAATACGTGCAAAGTTTGCACATGGCTATAGAGATGGCTTAGAGACTAATGCAGCAATATTTAGCGATGGTTTAAAGGAGGCAATAGACAAAATGACAATAGTCAAAACGAGGAAATCAAATGTGAACACATGTGCGTGGTTCAACACTAACCTTTTATTACTAAAGCGACAGAAAATAACGTTCTAGAAAAAGGCAGTCTGGACTAGAAATACAGAAGACTGGTTGCGTTATAGGGAAAGCAGAAATCGGTACGTTTGTGAGTTGAACAAGGCAAGGAGTCAGTATATTGAAGTAAAAATCGATAATTGTGTGGACCAAAAGGCAATGTGGGCGACAATTAAACGCCTTGTGCTGAAAAAAGAGCGAAGGATTATTGAAAAGGTAGACTTCGGAGATAAGATCGTACAAAATAAGCATGAGCTTGCAAATCGTCTGAATATGTTCTTCCTTGAAAGCATAAACAGGATATACATGTAAAGTCAATACCAGTTGGTAGCTCTAATACACATAAGTGAACCGTTGAAGTCGCCCTAATAAGCAAGAAACAGAGTTCGTCAAGTGAAAGAGAAGAACAAATCGAGGCTCATGCCGAGTTGTCAATCTCTGTTGTAATGACCGTAAAGGAATAAGAACAAAAAGCATTATAATGTCAGTCGTCAATTAGTTCCTATTCAGTAGCAGCCCGTTGATCTAGCAGTCGACAGGTCTAAATTCAGTTTTTTAATAAATAGATCTTTGTCCGTGGAGTCATCGTCGGGTAAAGTCATTTCCGTTGGTCAGACGTTTTCCAAAGAGTCAATTGTAGTTCCAATAGAAAAAGTCAAAGATTCGTCAGTCAAATAAGTCGTCGCTGAGGATATACGTGGTCGGTCAATCCGAGACAATTTATTACAGTCGCTGATTAAGTACCAAAGTAATTATAATTAAAGTCATAGCTGTTGATCACAAGTGAGCTTTCAGAAATGTTTATTTTCTTTTATTATTCCCACCTAATCTTAACTTGAACTAATTAATAAAACAGTCCGAATTTTGAGGCTTAAAAAATAAACAGCTGTGAATTCTTGCCACTTGACACCTGGGGGCTCATAGCAAAAACGTGGAATAGCCGAAAAAAAGAACAATGTAATAGAACAGTTAAAAAAAAATCAGCCGTTTTATATATAAAAAAAAAGAGAAGCAAAAGACTTGGAAAAAAGAACGAAAGATACATCCTGTCAGACATTCATTAAATCAAATCTGGAGTGATTAAGTACAGTTTCAGGCATCGAACATCGTTGGTTCCAGAGCTACCGCTTCAACGAAAAAGAGCCACGACTGAATGAACGAGTAAACGCTCGTACGCAAATCAAGAATCCAAATCGCGGTTATACGTTCGAAAAGCGAATCCGAAAGGAAGCCGAACAACAGCAACTCCAATTAGATCTAAAAGGGGGTAAAACATTACATGAATATAGAAGAAGAGTTCTGCGCAGCTACAGCCAGAATTTGTCCATTTGCAGAAAATGATAGCAGCGATTCTGAATACGAAGACGTGGGAGAAATAATAGACGAATGTACAATAGAGAGGTTAAACCATGGCCAACTTGAAACGGCGGTGATCACGGATATCTAAGTCAACTCATTAAACTGAAATTGAACATTAGAAATACAAAATGGATGGTGTTTGGTAGCAGATAAGCATACGGGAACTCAATAACAGACGGAAGCATCATTCGAGAAAAGTGGACCAGAATTCGACGGAAAAGCAATACCTGTTAAAAAGTGGTTCGTAGAATTTTGAAACTAAAATGCCGATTTGCATATTGACTAGACGTTTGTAAAAAGCAAAAATTTGTTCAGGCTAGGGCAAAAATTGACTTCTGTTGCAAATTTGTGATCAGGAAAGGCGGTAACAATGAGCTGAGCTATGAAAATTATAACGCGATTATTAAACTCATGCACATGGAATTTACGTTCAACCATACAGCAGCGCTTGGACATACAGCAAAGGACATAAGCAGAATGCAGAAGTTGCAAGAAAAGAGCAATGAAGAAACTGTATTCTGTAGATTTAATCGTGTTAGAATGAAAAAATTGGATATGCGTTAATGCGCAATGTAGAATGAAATGTTCGGTCAACCAGCGAGTTATTTATAACGCTGGACGGTTTTGTACATTAAAAAACGATCATAAAACATTTTTGTTACCGGTGTAAAACGTATATAGAACCTTAAAACGGAATACGGAAATTAATTACGTAGCGGACGTGTCAGCCCTATACGATTAGGGCAAATAACTCGAGATATTCGAAGACTAAGTCGGCAAATCACATATCAAAAAGGCGAAAAAAGACCATTGCATACATAGTTGCGGCTTCTATACGGAGCACAAAAGAAAAGACTGTCGTGCGGAATACAAAGTGTATTCAAATGCAACCTAAATGCAGGCACATTGCAAACTTAAATTGCAGCGCTAATGTTCAGAAGTGTAAACACTATCTGTATGTGAGGACCGTATTAAGAATAACTTAAAATATAACGTTATTTTAGTACACAGAATGCTTAATCGATACTTCGGTACATAACGCTAACAATTGTCGCAATTAATAGCTTTCGTGAAGCTAAATATGTATAGACATTACATATTAATACAAAAGCATGGATCGGTACATTACTCGATTAAAAGGAAACTCTAAGCCCACATGCCAATTGCACAATTGTTGTGGTAAAATTACGAATAGACGGGTTTAAAATAAACTCATAATATGACGCTTATAGTCCCATCGAACGCGTTAATGTGGAAATACAAAGTGATATTGCGGTTATGATCTTCTCAAGAAATTTTATTACACGCCCACTGAAGAAGGCTATATTTTTACGAGCTTAAGGCCGACCTACGCGTCTGAGATTATTGGAATCACCAAAACCGCCTTCCAGTATATCGTGGAAGAGCCGTACGAAGTCCAACAAGTTCCGCTGCAGTCATAAAGAAACGGTTATGACCCAGTTAATTGGAAAGGAGTACAACTTTCACATCATGAACGAACAACTTACATAGAGCAAATGTTCAGTGATGACCATAACTCCAGATCTATAACGTGAAACCTTTTCATCATGCACGAGCAGACTGCCTTGACCGATTCAACAAGAAAAGCTACTACACGTATCAACTCAGAGGAGTGGATGCAGCAAGGGCCTTAGTGTAGTTTGAAATCGCATTGAATCAGATGTATATCGCAAGCAGAAATCGTAGTCACAAGCCCAAGAAGAAAAAGGCTTCTTACAGAATCTGCGTGGATTTCACGTAACTAAACTCCATGGTATTCAATAGGAATAAAACCCCACATGCCCATGTTCAAAGTAGAACGTCAGTCACGGACAAATTACAAGCCGCAAAATATTTTATTGTAATGGATTTGGAAAACGGTTTTTCCACGTCCCAATCTGACGGAATCGAGTAGAAATTCACCGCATTCTCCACCGTAAAGAAGGACTATTCGAGTTCAATAGAAGAACCGTTCGGATTTTGTAAGCGTACTCCGGCCGTTTTTATAAGGTATGTCAACTGTATTTTCCAGGATCTGCATCAACAATGATGGCCATGGAGCTTTACATTGATCCATACTTGCACCCTACGCCGAATCCGCTGAATCTTGCATATCGATCTGGAGAAAGTTTTAAATACAGCTCTGCTAAATGGAGTAATAAAAATAAAACTGGACAAAAATGCTGCTTTCTTCAATCCGAAATCGATTTCTTGGGCCATTGTGATTGGACATGGGAAGGTATAGGCCCGGAAAGGATAAAACGAAGGCGATCATAAAGTTCCCTTACCCCAAAGATCGTAAAGGCAATACAATCATTTTTGGGACTGACCAGGCTTCGTAATCAGGTCGAATTCATTAACTGAATTACGCACAAATTGCTACGATTTTCTCACTGACCAAATAAATTCAGCGTTAAGGAAAAATGACTACCATTCAGAATGGACGCTGATGCAAATTAACGCTGTGGAACTAATCTGCCATAAGATGCCCATTCTGCCCATCAACAGCAGAACCAGTTAGCTTGCGAATTCATAGTTGGAACGTCACCGACTGAGCTGCACACAGATGCCTGACAAAGATGGGTTATGGCGCAACACGCATACAACACATTTCCAGGACAGCTGCACCCGATAGCATACTGGATTGCAAGAAAACAACAGAACGAGAATCAAAACAGCATAGTTACATACTGGAGGTCGAAAGCGGCCTTCCTCGCTATAAAGAAGTTTCATCGGTACCCTGAATGGCTATCGCACTTCAAGCTAGTTACGGACTGCGCAGCATTCAAGCATACAACAAGCAAAGCAGATATACCGCGAGCACTGTTATTCCCAAGTGGATAATGCACCTCCAAGGGTTTAACGACCAATGTCGAGCACAGAAATGTTGAACCAACTTGATGGCACGAAGACTGCCTCAGGTTTCGTTAACCAAAAGCATTGGTCATAACGTCGAGGTATTAACACTACAAATACGCAACGCACTATGCCGCGATGAGCATTCGGTTGTAAAAATGGCCGTATGCTGAAATTGTTTACAGAGCTACCCTACGACGATTTTACAAGAAAACAAGGTAATATACTCTACTAAACGGGTACCGCTAATGGTGTTGTAGCTACTTGCAGTTCCAGAGAGCCATGGATGACAGTAGGTTACCTACGCAACGCCCACAGAGGCATTGTTGTCATGTTTTCGGCACAAAAGACTTTGCAACGCAGTACAGTTATATTATTGGATACCGCACATAGAAGCGAAAGTGCATAATTTTCATTCGGAATTGCGTCAGCCGCATTATCCACAACAAGAAGCTCGGGAAGAAAGAAGGCTATGTTGCAACCCATAGAGAAAGGAGATGTGCCGCTACACACTATACACGTCGATCATCTGGCCCATGGATGCAACATCTAAACTAATAACTTTTTTATTAGTACATTTTCGCCGTAGTCGATGGATTTTCGAAGCATTTTGCATATGGTTGTATCCTAGGCGAGTCACATCGTGAGCCTTGAGGAAATAGTACGCAGGCTGATCGAATGGTCGAATATATTTTGATATCCAGCAAGGATCATAAGCGACAGGGGTGTTCAATATTCACTTCAAACCTTTCAGTGAATTCGTGCAGCAAAATGGAATCGATCATGTACTAACGACAACAGGGGTTACCTAGGGGCAATTGGACAAATCGATACGGGTAAACCGAACAAAATTGGCTGTCATTGCAAAGCTATCGACCGCAGAACCAAACAAATGGTACAAGTATGTAACTGATAGTAACAAAAATCAGTACAACGATTCTCTCTTTTGGACATGCTCCACGTAAAAATTACGCCATTTGAGATCATTGTTTGGCGTTGTAAATGAGAAACTAATTACGGACAAGCTTATACTTAGCTTAGCGCTATTTTTGAATATGAAATCCTGACATACGTATGAAGCAGAGCGGCAACGAATACGAAGGGAAGCGAAGACCGAAAATCCTAAATGGACCTCAAGCACAATACAAAGCAAGCTTCCTGACAAGAAAAGCGCACAAAGAGATTTCCCGTATGAAGTTGGCGATTTGGTCGCGATAATTTTTGACGCAATTTCTTTCAGGATAGGAAACTAACCACGCTGAGTTCATTGGGCCGTACGAAATAATCAAGAGCTAAAGGGCATGGTCGTTACGATGTCCGAAAGGCAGCAGACGTATGAAGGTCCAAATACTCACATGCGACTATCGTGGACAATTATAAAGCTATGGCGCTATGTACAAACATTAATGATGACGCGGCATCTTCCGGGTCGGATTAGATGAGGACTCATGCATGGCCGCAGTGTAACCAGTCGGTACAGTTGGTAGCTCTAATACACATAAGTGCCGTTGGTCCGACGCTAATAAGCAAGCAACGAGTTCGTCAAGTGAAAAAGAGCTTCGCAACAGATCGAGCTCATCAGTTGTAAATCAGCTGTTTGTCTACCGTACGCGAAAAGAACAAAAAGCATCGTTCTCATCATCGTTTTAGTTTTTCAGTAGCATGCCCGTTGATCTCGCAGTCAAGGTGTGAATTATTGGCAATTGAATTATGATATAATGAAAAACTATTGTCCGTGGAGTAATTCGTCGGATAAAGTCATTCCGATTGGTCAGTCGTTTTCCATAAAGTCAAGGAGTCCGTCGCAGTCGATTCGTCATGTTCAAATAAGTCGTCGCTGAGTATATCCTGGTCGGTCGTCCGAGAAAATTATGACAGTCGCTGATTAAGTACCAAAGTTATTATAATTAAAGTCATAGCTGTTGATCCCGTAGGCTTGTCAAAACGTTTATTGTCTTTTATTATGCCCACCTAATATTAACTTGATGCTAATTAACTAACGACGTGAATTTGCGAAGCTTAAAACCAATGGGAAAGTTTGTCACGCTTCGTAAAATTCTTGCCATTTACATACATGGCAATTTTGACCAGTTCGATTTCCCATTCGTGAACCTGAAGGACAGAGCAGAAACAGAGTTCCCATTTCAAACAAATTTGCGACCCTTGCATGAGTTAAAATCGGTAATGATAAAAAAATGAATAAGTAAATAAAGATTACGAATTCAGTCTGAATTAACAATTACCTATATGAAGACGTCTTAGCGTCACAGGCCCAATTATTTTATTTAATAAATAGATCTATAATTGAACAATGGAATATTTCCGCGACGTTGGAAAGAGTCAATTGCACTTCCAATTAAGACAATTTACTCAAAGACGCAAAAAAGCTTTTCCGAATACAAGGCCAATCAACATGTTATTAGTCGAAAGTAAAATAATTGAAAAATTAGTACAAAAGGAGCTAGAGAAATACTTCGAAAACCACAATCGCTTATGTGAAAGGCAGTCGGTTTTAGGCAAAATCACAGCTGTGAATCTTTACTGAGACCTCGTCATTAGCAAAGTGGAAATTTTGAATATCGGAGAACATTTTAACGGTATCAGCCGTTTTTATTGATCTACAGATAGCATTTGAGCACCGATTGACAAGTCAATATTATTAAAGAAACTGGAGCATTATTGGTTATTTGTCAGGCATCGCAATACATCGTATGGTCCCAGAGCTAGTCTCAACGGAAAGAGTCAAAAAACGAGGATTGTAGGATGCAAATCTGAATCAAATCCGGTTATACTTGGTGTTCACAAAAAGGAGCCGTTCTTGGCACTCTTTTGTTTATTATCCTACATTAATGATATAGCAAATGGTATAAATTGGCGTAACGCAAAGAATTATCTAATTTCCTGATCAAACTACTCTATTGTATGTGATGCGGGTATAATTTCCGGAGACGACATCTAACAGATGAAGTTAAACCAGGACTTGGAGGCGGTATCACGATATCTAAAAGTTGACATAAACTGAAATTGACCCCGATAGCGAATAGCAAAATGGATGGAACGTGGTGGTATTGATTCGTAGCATAGAGCTCAATATAGACGGAAGCATCATTGAAAAAGTTGAACCTTTCGCAAAATACTTAGGAGTTTTGGTAGATGCGAAACTAAAATTCGATTTGCATATTGACTGCGTTTGTAAAAAGCTTGTGGTAAGAAAATTGATTTTTGATGAGGATCAGCAAGGCGGTATCAATGAGCTGCGCCATCCAAATTCTCAGTAACGCGATTATTAAACCACTTTACATGGAATTTTGTTCAACCATACTGTTCCTTGGAAGCCAGCAGGACATTTAAGCAGAATGTCAGATTAGTAATGCAGAAACACACCCAATTGAGATGTATTCTTAGATTTAATCGGTTAGCGCATGTAAGGGATATGCTTAATACGCTGAAATGGATGTCTGTCAACAAGCGAGTTATTTATAACGCTATTTTGTTCATTTTTAAAGTAAAAAACAATTTGTTACCAAAGTACCTTACGGCGGAAATTAATTACGTAGCGGACGTTCAGCCCTATATATTAAGAAATAACTCGGATATTCGAAGACTACCATACATATCAAGGGCGGCGCATAATAGTTTGTTCTATAGGGGAGCTAGAATTTTTAATACATTATCAAATGAATTAAAGCAGGAATCAAACTTAAATTTATTTAAAAGGAAAATGTCTGTTTGGGTCAAAGAAAACTATGTATAAGTTATTTTAGTACACAACACTTGTATACTTCTGTACATAACCTAACAATGTTTAATTAATAGCTTGAAGCTAAATATGTATATACATACATACATAGGCATGGATCGGTACATTAAGATTAAAAGGAAACTTAGCCCACAGAAATTAAATGTGGGTAAAGCGAAAATAAATAAACTCAAATCTGACGCTAACCCATCGAACGCGTTAAGTGGAAAAGATTTGCGGCTCTAAGTACAGAGCCCACTGAGACATCTGATACATCAAAGGATGGTGGAGAAAAATCACCAAAACCGCCTCCAGTATATCTTCGAGAGCGTAGCTCCAACAATTTGGTCACAAGCCTGACCCAGTTAATTGGAAAGGAGTCCTTTTACATCATGCCACTTACTAGAGGAAATGTTCATGAGACCAAACTTCAGGTCTATAATGTAAATAATTACAGAATTCCTTGACGACAACAAGAAAAGCTACTACACGTATCAGCTCAAAAGCAGCAAGGGCGTTAGTGTAGTTATTAAAGGCATTGAATCAGATGTAGATCCTGTGGAAATTAAACAAGCCCTAGAAGAAAAAGGCTTTAAAATTAGGAACGTAATGAACATTTTCAATAGGAATAAAACCCCACAGCCGATGTTCAAAGTAGAACTTAGTCCGGACAACTTAAAACTAAAAAAAATGAGACTCATCCAATCTACGGACTACAATATCTTCTCCACCATAGAGTTGTAATAGAAGAACCTCATAAGCGTACTGGCCCTGTCCAATGTATTAATTGCCAAGAATATGGCCATACTAAGTCCTACTGCACCCTACGCATGGTCTGCGTCGTTTCCGGAGAATTTCACAGCTCTGCAAATTGTAATAAAAATAAAACTGACAAAAAGTGCAGCAACTGTGGTGGAGATGACACAGCAAATTATAGGGGATGTCCAGTATATAAAGAACTAAAAAATCGTAAATCAAAAACAAAAGGAAGCCAGTCGTAATAGGTCGAATCAAACTGCATTCCCAAATCTAATTTTCTCACAACCAAATAAATTCAGCGTTCCGGTGACTATTATTAGTCCTATGCAAATGTTGCTAATCTGCATTAAGTGCCCATTCTGCCCATCAACAGCAGAACGTTAGCTTGGAATTCATGTTAGTCAGTCTGACACAGTGTATGACACAATTTATGTCGCAAACGCAAAACACACTCCAGGGGCCCTACTCTGTATTGCGATGCGGAAATCAATGCGATGCGCAATTCGAATGCGATGCGCAAGGAGATCGGTACCCTGAGTTGCTATCGCATTTGTTTCCGCACAAAAAAATGAAAAGGAGGCAGCACTGCTTTTCGAAGTTGAAAATGAATTTCGAAATGTCCAAAAATGTTGTTTTGATGGAGAAGATTTATCGGTTTCTTAACCAAAAGCAGCTAGTCAAGGTGTTTAAAAAAGTGCAAGCACTATGTCGCATGCTTCGATTGTAAAAATGGACGTATGTTTGTTTACATATCTTATTCATGACACAAGAAAACAAGATAGCGCCACTACGGGTACCGCTATTTTGTAGCATTGGGTCAGAGAGCGAAGATGACGTATTACCTACAAGAGACAGATGCATTGTTGTTGTTTTCCATACTTTTCAATGATTTGTTATGTTTTAATGCCAATATAACTGTTATTTTTATTTATTTATCGCCGATTTCTACATTAATATGTAAAGAAATGTTGTAAGAAAAATACATAATTCTGGTTGAACAAAATAATAACTTTTTTATTTATAATTTTTTTGAGGTTTGAAGCATTTTGCATTGGTTTGCCTAGGCGATCACATCGTGAGCTTGAGAAATAACAAAGCCAAATGTATCTATTTTGTTTGAAACCAAAAGTTTCAATATTCCTTAAAACACTTCTTTACAAATAAATATAAAAATCAGTTATCTAAATTTGCACATATATAAAATCAAAATTCGCATCAAAAGATGAAAAGTCGGTTTAACATAGAAAAAAAAAACAACGATTCTCTCTTTTGGATGTGGTACGTGAAGTTCTTGTATCATGGATTTAATTAACGTTTCTTTGCTTACGGTATTTTTGAATATGAAATTTGAATTTAAAAATGAGAAAGTGTGATGTTTCCGAAAATTAAATGGACCTCGCTTTTACGTTCCTCGAACGCGCACATAGAGATTTGATAATTTTAGTTTGCTTATAATTTTTAAAATTCTTTGTATAGCTATAACCACGCTGATTTTCACTTCCAATCTAAATAAGTCTAATAAAAAAAAGTATGAAAAAATACTGCGCTATCTGAAATTATAAATATTATAAAAATTAAAAATTTCATATTATAAAAAAAAGAATAGTAAATAAAAACGAATTATCTAATTAACAATTACATATAACCCTCTTAGCTCCCCTTTTAATAAAACAATTATAATTAACAATGAAAGTAATTAAAAATTGCACTTATTAAGACAACTTACTCACATCGCATTGCTTTTCCGCAAGCCAAACAGTTGGCGAATAAAATTTGCGACAAAAGGATTGTTTTGACACTCGCTATCGCATTTCAGAGTAGCGTGAAACTGAGAGATTAGCGGAAATTTCGAATATCGAAAATTTTAAATGCGATTATCACAATACAGAGCACCGATTACTCGATTTTGTGCATTTTTTTTTTGTCGCATCGCAATACAGAGTAGGGCCCCAGGAGTTACTAAGAGCACAAAACCAGTTGCTCCAAATTTTAACTGCACAAAAATGAGGTTACTTATTATATCCTCATGGAATGCAAATGGTATAAATCAGCGTAAGCTAGAATTATCACATTTCCTCTCAAACTACTCTATTGATGTGATGCTTATTTCGGAGACACATCTAACAGATAAAAATAATTTTTCGCTTTCAGGCTATAAATTTTACAAAACAAACCACCCCGATGGGAAAGCACATGGAGGAACGGGTATATTGATTCGTAATAGAATTAAACATTTCCCTGTTGAACCTTTCGCAAAAAATTACTTCCAAGCGACTTCAGTTTCTTTTGAAAGTTGTGGTGCAAATTTCATTTTGTCAGCAATATATTGCCCTCCACGATTCTCAGTCAGCGAAAATCACTTTAATGAATTTTTCAACACCCTTGGAAATAAATTTTTAGCAGCAGGCGATTATAATGCAAGACACACCCATTGGGGCTCTCGTCTGATCTCTCCAAGGGGTAGACAATTATGCAAAACACTGATAAATAGCTCCAGTACTCTAGGATTTATTTCGCGCGGACATCCCACGTATTGGCCAACAGATCGAAATAAAATACCAGACCTCATAGACTTTGCCATTACAAGAGGCTTTGATAATTCGCGTATTTCAACGTCGATTTGCTACGAAATGTCTTCAGATCATTGTCCTCTACTAATCGAAAATTCAGAAAACATAGGAACAACACGTCCCCCTTTTAGACTGACCACTTCAAATACGAATTGGGTTAATTATAAAAAGTACGTTGCAACACACATACACTCCGAATATGCAATATGTAATGAAAGTCAAATCAATGAAGCGGCTGCAACCCTGAATTCAATATTAACTTCAGCGGCGGAGCATTCTACTCCAAAAACCTTTGAGCCCGCCGATAGAAATTTTCATCATACTAATAGCCATATTGAAAGATTATTGCGAGAAAAACGTAGATTGCGAAGAGAATGGCAACAACATAGGTCCCCTAACAGTAAAGCGAGGCTCAATACTCGCTTCAAAGCAACTTTAAATCGCTCTTCAAAAAGACCAAGACAAGAAAAACTATAATTTCATTTCAAATCTTGCACTTAATAGCACGTCGAAAGAGGCATTATGGCAAGCTTTAAAAATAAAAAATTCACCCATAGAACATGAACCTCCTTAAAGCGATTCAAGAGGAAATTGGGCAAGAAGTGATGAGGAAGAAGCATCCGTCTTTGCTCAACACTTGTGCTCAGTTTTTCTACCAAACCCACCGACAACCGGCCTTAGATTTCCCCTCTGAGAGGTGAAAAACCAAATTATCCCTATAACATTTAATGCCAATGAAATAAAATGCATAATTAAGGAAAATTTTTGGGGAAAAAATTTCCAGGCTATGACTATATAACCCCAAAAATGATATTTACGAGTCCACTTAGATAAACGATTAACTTGGCGAAAGCACATCGGAGCAAAGAGGACCAACCTGAAACTTAAAGCATCAACAATTTACTGGCTAATTAACTATCCTCCCCTCTTAATATGGAGTATAAAGTTCTATTATATAATAGTGTATTAAAGCCAATCTGGTCTTATGACATTCAGTTGTGGGGAAATACCTGCGCATCCTCTATAAAAATAATCCTAAGAGCTTAATCGAAAATTCTTAGAATCATTACAGGTGCTCCATGGTACATCCGTAATGCAAGCATTCACCGCGATCTGTAAGTCCCACTTATTAAGGACGAAATCGATCGCCTAAAATCGTCCTACAATGAGAAGCTAAGGAATCATTCGCATCAGCTGGTAAGAAACCTTAACAATACATCACGTCGAACACGGTTAAGAAGAAAGGACCTTCCGTCCGCTTCTATTGCTTTGGAAATATAACACCGGCACTCTGCTATCTACACCTCGCTCAATGCTCCTAACTACCATCAGATAAGCCGTTCCAGCCAATCAATTTTACACGCCTAGCTCGTGCGCCCCGTACGCTTATCCAATCAAGGATTCACTAAGCTTGACGCACCTCGCTCGTGCATGATCAAGATTCAGCCTAGCAACGGATTCACTAAGCTTGACGCACCTCGCTCGTGCATGATCAAGACTCATCCTAGCAACAGATGCGGTTTAACAGTAATAAGTCAGCAGCCTCAGCAGCCCAGTTTCTCAAATAGAGGCCCGTTGGAATCAAAACTATTTATGTACATCTCTGTATAAATAGTTAAGTTATATTTAAGAAATAAGATTCGAACAGTTACTGTTAGTTCCCACCCAAAAGAAGATCCAGTAAAGAGAAGCAAAGTTCAAATAAATAAAGAAAAAAATCCTAAAGAACTCAGAGCTCGATACTCTAAGGATTTACAAGAATATCTTAAACGTGATTTTGCTTCTTTTGCCACTGACGCTTCAGTGGGGCTCGTCTCTACTCGATGTGCACTATTTCATATTAATGTCAATTCCATATACAAATTTAAAATTAACAGTAACCTCTCTTCTTGACGGCAAAATGGGCCAAATTTCCTGATTGCAAAGGGACTGATGTCCCACCCAGCCTATCATCTTTTGGTGAAATTTATGCCATTTACAAAGCAAACTAAATATATGGGAGCAGAGAGATCAAGATATTGGTGATTTTCACTGACATGTTAAATGCATGTCAACTTTTAAACAAAAACAGTTCAATTAACTTTCTGGTTGCATTAATGCACAATATAGTGACTGAATTAATGTTGGAGGCATGTCACATAGTATGGACCCCAAGTCATGTGGGAATTACGTTTAATGAGACTGGATTCAGCAGCAACAGAAGCATGACGGACAGCGAAGCTTTAAATAGGATTGAGGCTATCGTTAAGAATAACGGCTAAGTTCATATGAACTTAGCGAAACATCGCATTAAAAAAAAAACTAAAAGAGCGGTAAATTATTTTCTTTCACGATTAATTAACGGTTAATTAACGGCTAATTATAGGATAGTTTAGAAATTCAAATTGAAAAAGTGTTTCGCTAAGTTCATATACATGCAAAATCGGGCTGAATGTGTTGAGGACGAGGTGCGAACCCATCGCAATAGTGACAATTTATGCTCGACGCGTAATTCTTTTCATTACTTTCAGTGGATCTTATTTCGATTTATTTACGGTCTTATTTCTCTTTGAAGACGGATATAGATTAAATTGACATTACTTCCGTTGATCTTATTACATGTCACCAATTCCTGTTGTGTCGAATCAAATTATCCTAACGTACCTCACACTCCTTATTTAGGATTCTAAGTTTTAAGAATTTTTTAAAAGTCGTAGCAGGAAAAAATAATTCGAGTCGTATGTAAATACGGTGATAGATTTCTTATATTTTAAGAACTTACTTTGTCGACAATTAAAGGTAAATAACTAAGTCTTGAACCCATCATCAAGAAGTTTTCGGGTTGCTGAATTCCAACTATTTCGTCTGGGTCAGCCGCAAAGCTAATTGGAATTTTACCGTCCCAAATTATACGCAGGGCTTCGCGATCTTGCGCCATTTTTATTTAATATTTTATGCGGCCTCCAACTTTTTTCTTCCTATTTATGGGAATTAATTTAAATTTGAAATTTTGCAACTCTCCACTGCTTTTTGTTTACATTTTCAGAGTTTCACAGTTATGAGGCTGCCAGATAGCACAACAATTTGCCCAGCCCTGCCAGATCGGTTAGTTGCCGACCATAACTGAAGCCATACACGCTCAACTAAATTTGCAAATTTGCTTGCAAGCACATTTGAGCACTTGCTATACACGCTCAAACAAAATGTCAAATATTTACTCAAATATCAGTTGATTTTGCAGTTTGAAGAAGCAAATGCGGAAAGATGCCGACATATTAAAAAAAAAATGTGCTCGAATAACAAAATGGTATTTTGAATTTATTTTTAATTTCGCCATTCTTTTTAAATTTTTTTTATTTAAATTTTTTTAAATTTAATTTTATATTTTTGATATATTTTAATTTATTTTGTTTTGTTTAATAAATTTTATTTTTTTACACTTTGATGAAAATTTCCTTCCATCCCTCAATATTCGGAATTGACATTTTCGGATAGGTGTTGGCTCTTCAACGGCCGGACTCAACTGAATTTTTACACTGCATATTTGCAAGCACCGCCATACACACTCAAATTTTTTCTCAAACACTAGGCCACACCTCCAAAAAATCAAAATATTTTGATTTTGCTCAAATTTTTAGTCAAACATGAAACGATGCTTGCAAGCTGCGCCACACACGGTCAAATATGCTGTGTTTGCAAGCATGCTTGCAAATTTATTTGAGCGTGTATGGCTTCGGTAATAGAAAACAAATCTCCGTCAACAAGGTTGTTGCACGGGGAATAGAGAAAAACGCTCTCATAACGCCCGTTTCCACGTACGTCAACCAGTAGTGTCCGACAGAAGGTGGATTATTAGTCGAAGCCGAAGCCGAAGCCGAACAATCGGCAGAGTTAAAGACTTCAGCCGAAGACCGAAGGCCGAAGCCGAATGCAAAAAATTTTACAGTAAGGAAACAAAATCATTCTTTATTCATTTGACAAGCACAAAAAAAATCCGCTCAAATTTTCTCTAAATTCTTTCGCTTTAGTCGACCACAAAAATAGAATTTACGGCAATAATTCACTAGTGTAAAAGGTATCAATGCAGCAATTGAAAATCTATCGTGACTTTTTTACTTCCATTAATATGGAAATATATTCGGCTTTTTCCAGCCGAAGATGAAGAATTGGCCGATCATGCCGATTACCGAAGCCGAACCTTCGGTCGGACACTATCAACCATTGCTGTCGTTTTCATATCTTAGAAAGTAGTAAGATACTTTTAAAATAGTAGCGTTAATAAAATAAACGGAGTATAAGCACACCCAAAAATTTCCTTTTCGCTGCCATAACAATTTCGCTCATGAAAGGCCCTTTACATACACGTTTTAGCGCTACTTTTTTAATCTAAAACGATTAAGTCAAAACGGGGTAATTACATATGCGCATGCCCTTTTGTCATTTTGTCGTTATCTTTTGTTTGCACATGTGAAATATGAGTCAATATTGTAATTTAGAAAAGAAGCGTTTATTGGAATTGCTTTCTTTTCTACATTGGTTGTGGGAAAAAAACCTGCTTAATTAAATAACAATGACCATCTGTTTTGCATTTTTTTAGTGACGACACTCAGAGTTCAATTTTTTATTTTCAGTTATAAGCAGGATTTTTTTTATATCTCTTTTTAGTTTATGCTACGGTTCCACTGATTTATTACCGACTCTTCATTAGCGCTAATGCAAAGTTAATGAAAAGTGGTTCCGCTATCAATTAACCGATTTGTAATTAGATTAACAGCTGATTACAATTGTACGAGGGTGGTCTGAAAAGTTTATAACCCAACAAAGTTACGAGTCATATTAAAAAAAAATTTATTTATATGTTTCTACATAATTTCCTTGTAAGTCTACACATAGCGCCAAACCTCTGATATTTTTAACGCCTTAAGGCCGGTATCGAGTTGATACTTATTTATCTTTGTAGAGTTAGCCATATATTTCACGCGCTTAAGTCAGCTGAGTTTTGTTTACATGTGAGCTGTCATTGTCAATGAACAGGAATAATCTCTTGAGGCCGATAGCCTCGGAAGCTAGCGCCTCCTATTTTTTTAAAGATTGCGTCTTAATTTATTAAGGCGCAATACACAAATAATAATAATAACAAAAATAATTCCTTGAATTTAAAAGTTAAAAATGTGTCGCAAATGCAAAAATCGAAGGTTGCAGAAACTTTGTTAATTGGACTTTCCGTGATTTTGCTGGCCCAGCAACTAAAAACAAATACCCATATACAAGGGAAATCCTTTACTTTTTTACATAGCAGTTGTTTAAGCTCGTAGCTAAAAATCGTTCTCCGCCTTTTTGGTGCAGATGGTCCAGCTTCAGAAAATTGGCTTCCATTCTTCTAGCTTTTTTTTGGGCACTCTACGCAACTGCGATTCAGACTTTTCCAGTGGAATATATGTAAAACACTTTATTTCACTGGCTAAACTAGTCTCCACTTTTCTCCAAAAGTGCGAAAAATTGCAACCCTGATGTCATTTTAACAACACAGATTTCACTCGTGCTGGATATGGGTTTGCTAATTGACGGCGGAAATCCATTTTAGCGCACTTTTTTTTATATTGAGTTTGACAGTTCATGCCTGCTCGATACAGGCCTTTAAGGTCGGTGTCCACTTAGTATTTTATAAAATATCATCTTTAGAGAAGTGTAAAAGCGAATGCAACTCCAAAAGGGAATATCGATAGGAATTGACGGTCAACTATTGAGCCCTTTTAGACTAGGGCAATTATCGCCGGAAATTTTTTTTCAAATCCTCTTTTGGAGTTGCCTTCGCTCTTACACGTCTAAAAAGATTGCCGAGCAATTTTTATTTTCTTGCCTGTTTTTGACGTTTACCCCGTTCTTGCAGGGTTGATTTTTGGAATAATTAGAATAACACAATTATGTATCTCTGATTTAGGGTTGATATTAAGACTAAAAAGAAGCGTCCTATCATATTCCGGCGATTTAATAAAATAAATACAAGGATTTTGTTGCATAGCACAATAAGCTTTTCTATGCATTCGAGCGGCCACTTCCCCGACATAGGAAATTTTATATTTCCCGAAAAATTTCAGTTGTTAACACCTCGAAAGTAGAAAGCGAATGAAGCAAACGTCAAACACCAGCTCGCAGCCAACTTCACGTTTGACAAAACGAAAGAGAGCTAAACGGAATTGCCTAGTACGGGCAATTCTGAAACGAGCAATTTTTATCTACCCCCCGCTCTGACTCACGTAAGCAAACGAAAAAAATTGCCGGCGATAATTGCCTAGTGTAAAAGGCCTCATTGACTAATGTAAAAGGCCTCATAGTTATTGATCGATTCACCGATAAATCCTTGTTGAAAACATCGATTAATCGATTTATCGCAGCTGTGCACTTTGACAACTTAAGGTAGAAACACTCACGCACTGCGCCGGAGTGCCATCTGTCACATAGAAATCAAAATGTATGAAAGCAGAAACTCAAAAAATTAGCATAGCATAGCATGGCATAACGTTCTAAAGATTTAAGATTTCTATGCTAATTTGACAGCTGTAATGTTGCCATTGTTTGGAGACTTGCACTGAGACTTGCATTGTTTGGAGAGCTTCCCTTTCTAGTTCATTTCGATATTATTTTGCTGTGCGTCACTGTTTACTACAAATTTTCTCTATGCCATGCCATGCGCCGCAGTGCGTGAGTGGTTCTACCTTTAGTCCGGGCCATATATTATACATATATGGTCCGGGCTTAGATTTAGAAAAACTTTTTCAGATATGTATTTTGGTAAAAGGAAATGCGAAGAGAGGTAAGACTTCTTTTTCTTTCCCATGTAAAGAAGCGGGTGTTGAAAAAGAGCTCTGAAACATTATATCCCGATCTAAAACCAGTCGTTGTTCGTATGGAAAGTTGTTAAAGGGCAAAATAAACGACACAGACCCGCTGCGCAGCGAGTGCGCTGCACAGACCGATGTGTCGTGTATGATGCTGTTTGAGCTGTTTGTGCAGATGTCTGTGCAAATATGAAATCGTTTTGATTTTTGGCCGCGCTGCACAAACAGGTCTGATCGTCTATGGCGATTTTTATTCAGTCTTGAGAGAATTTGCAGCGCAAGCTCATCTGTACGGAAAATATGACACAGGACAAAAGTTTTTGGGAAGAATTTATTGAACAATGTAAAAGTCTGAGCAGTGTATGGCGTACGAAACTGTTTGTGCAGAGCACTCGCTGCGCAGCGGGTCTGTGTCGTTTATTTCGCCCTTAAGAAGATGATATGAATATCGTTATAAAAACATCTATTATACGATTAATCAATCACAGGCAACCTCGATTAAAAAAACATCGATTTTTGAAACAAAACATCGATTTGATTTAGATTAATCGACTAATCGATACCCATTCCTATAAAATACAGATTTTACTTGAATATAAGTTGTCAAACCTAACAAAATCACCCCAATATCTGATAGCAGATTTGAAATCAAGACAAATATATTACAAACTAAATTTGAGCGATATCTCAAAAACGTACGAAAATTAAAGTTGTTCTAACTCAGTGATATTCAAAATTGGGCGGGTGACTATGTGAGTAAGTAAAGTGCGAGCGAAATAAAAAAAAATTTCCACTAATTCCGTCTGCATGGTAGTGTAGAGTTTGCCAAACTTCGATAAAAATTAAAATAAATCAAATTACTAAGACTGGTTTATGCCTGCGTTTTCAAAAAGACTTGCCAGACTTCCTTCGGAGCAAAAATTTCTCTATGCAGTGAAAAGCATGTCCCAGCCGGACATTACCGCATACATGAAAAAAGCATGAATGCAAAAGAATTGAAGCATGCATTTGTTAAGTGGCCAATTGGTGCCTTCATGATACAAGAAAACAAGATAGCGCCACTTGAGAGAGGAATCGTCACAAGCTCAAAATCCCGATTCGTTGTTGTTGTTTCCCATGTTAAACCGGCTTTTTACTTTTTTGAATAGCATGGGAAACAACAACAATTTCTTGCTCAGTGACGTCACAAACTCAATATTCGGCTCTCAGAGAGAGCCACAAAATAGCGGTACTGAAGTGGCGCTATCTTGTTTTCTTGTATCATGGGTGCCTTTTCAAATGATCTTCTAGTGAAAATATCACACAAGCAAGAGCTCGTTGCAACAGAACCTTCTTCAAATGAAATTTTCATTTGAAAGAGGGTGGAATACTCCTATTTTCAATGAAGATCCTATGAAATTTTCATGACAAGATGTTTTTCAATCTGTGTGCTGCAATTCTCAAAAGTTTTATAATATATTTGTACTTAAGATGTTTTTAAAATTGAAACGCTTCATTTTTCCGAAGGCGATAATGTGTCACAATCACGAAGCGACGAAATATGGCCACATCCTCCAATTTTTTTTACAATATTCTTTTCCTTCTACTCTCAGATTCTCGCGGTGTATACTATATTTTCAAATGAAATTCTCATTCGCGTTGGCACCATATACTTTTTCCAAATCATATTTCCATTAATGTTAGCAGCGTATACTCTATTTGTAAATGAAAAATAATCATGCACGTTTGATCCATTTCAGCCAGCCAGCATGTACTCTTTGCCCAAATGAAGTTTTTATGCGGACCAGGGTCATACCAAAGACTATATAACTATCAAGATGTCGCACTGCATACAAAAAAATGCCCCTTCGAATATTTGCCGTGGATTTTTCAATAAAGCCACGTGAGAACGTTTTTGAAGAAAAAGCCACTTTCTGAAAGTAAAAATAGGTCATAGCGAAAGAAATCGAGCAGTCGAAAAAATTCGGATTTTTTACTTTTGCATTCGCGAAGCAACAGAAATGATTCAGTATGAAACTGGATTCGAAACAGTGCTGAGCATATAGAACTATAGCTGCAACTTCGGCCAAATTTTGGCGCGTTATGGCATGATTTGGTGAAAAAGTTTAACTGTGGTGAACCACGTAATAGAAAGTGTGGTGTACCACGTAATAGCTTTTGGCCGAAGTTGCAGCTATAGTTCTGTATGGTGCTGAGCCATGATACAAGAAAAGAAGATAGCGCCACTTCAGGCCGATGACGAAATAAATCAAAACTGTTGACATTTTGTTGTTGTTTTGCATGTTAAATCGGCTTTTTATCTTCGGATGCGAATTTTGGTTCTATTTGAAGGTTAAGACAACAGATTTTTATATCAATGTGTAAAGAAATGTTTGAAGAAAAATAGAAAAATATATTTCATTCAAAAAATCAACTTTTTCATTAATAATTTTGCATTCAAAGAGTCACTTGCTGGAAATGCGCAAGCAATTTCGTTTTCGATCGTCAGTTCGCTTTCAGCGCTGTGAGCGATAACATTGCGAGCGGAGTGTCGGAATTTTTTCCGCTGTTTTTTTATAAACACGAGCAAAAAACGTCCGCACTTCAGCTTCCCAGCCGGGAGTTATGGTGAATGAGCACAATGTTATGACGAAGTAGTTAGGCCAAAATAAAAACATTTGTGCATGAAACAATTCACGAAGTGAACAGAATTGTGATAAAGCGAACCCGACACGGTACTGAATTCAGTACTGAACGCTATATGTGTATTAGTGAAATAGATGTGTATTTGTCTCACTTACAACGAGGGAAGCGATTCAGTACGCAAAATCCAAATCGTTTTGATTTTGCGTACTGAATGGCTGAATTCAGTAACGCGTATGCGCGACATACTGAATTCAGTAACTGAATTCATTTGAGAGAAAATTTTACGGCGAGACGACGTGATGGCGGACAACGATGATAAATCATTTATTTTGGAATTCATTGAATTTTACCTTGGTTTACCTGCGCTGTGGGATATAAAAAGCCCAGAATATAGCAATCGAGTTATACGGGAACAACAAAACCAGTAGCTCCTAGAAAAATACCAAGAGCGGTGTTTTTCGTTTTCCTTTTTTTTTAATGCCACTACAACAGCCGCCAAAATTATTTTGTCCGCGTTTGAGATCGTCGTCTCCACTCGTTGAAAACAAGCGACAAATAATGAAGTATACTAAATTCAGTAACGTGTCGACGCAAACATACTGAACACGTACGTATGAATTCAGTAGGCTATTCAGTACCGTGTCGGGTTCGCTTAAAATGCACGATGTCAACAGATACACTTCATATATTGACATCAAAAAGCAAATATAGCAAAAAGCGTATATAAGCACCGTGCTGTGCACATCATTCGTTGTGCTATGCAAGTGTTTGACAACCAGCTGTACACAGTTCCGGCTGGGTTTCTATGCGATCGCTCCGACGCAGCCAGACTGAAAGAGCTTTTGCGAAAATTTTTCAACAATCTAAGAAGTTGCACTTTGTACAACAAATTATACATGAAAAAGGTATTATTTTAAGAAACCTGAATTTTCAATTTTTCTTGCAACATTTCTCTACATACTAATGCAAAAATCTATAATAAATAATATAAATTAAAAGAAATATTGGGATTTTAAGATAAAAAGTCGTAGAATAGCATGGGAAACAACAACAATGCCGCTATCTCTTTTATGTATTTCGTCATTTTCGCTCTCTGAGAGAATGCTTCAAAATAGCGGTACCCGAAGTGGCGCTATCTTCTTTTCTTGTATCATGGTGCTGAGCTATGTCCTTTTGCCCATTTTTGTATTTTTTGTTGTTTTTGATGCGACGTTATACATATGTATGTATTTGTGTATGAATCTGTTCACGCTAGAAACCAAAAAATTGAAAATTTTATTTTGGCCTTGATGCGTATATGAGCAATTTTGAAGTTTCCCTACAGTAAGTGCCCCCGTCACCAGGTACTAGTTACCAACTGTACCCGTGTCATTACATTCTCCTCTTTATATATTGTATGAACGTACAACTGGAACTGGTTATGCAAAAGAGACAACGGGTTCAATTACAATAACAATAACTTGTACACTTGCTTTAGTATTTTTTTAAATATTTTTTTTTATATATGAAACATTGTGTTTAATTTATGTACATTATATGGCTACAAGTTTCATTACACTACGACAAGTTCACATTATGGAAGAACTAACAAATAGTTTTGCTTTGAGATTAAATAATGAAAAATAGAAGGATGAAAGGAAAGAAATGTTAAATTAATTGTAATCTAGTAGAGCCACTCTATTAGAAAATTAGTTCGGAATTAGATCTGAAGGCTTTGTATGTTTTAGCCTTCTTGGTACGGCGGATATATTGGAAAGCTGAAGGACTGCCTCATTTGGATGTTGTTGTAGATTAGTTTGATGTTTTAGCGCAAACTTTTTGATGACTGTGTAAACCGTCTCAACTTTTAGATCGCGATGGAGGTCAGTGTTCCTAACAAACCACGGAGCATCGACGAAATCTCGCAGAACTTTATTTTTGAAGTTTTGGATGATTTGAACTGTGGATTTTGGAGCACAGCCTCACAGCTGAATTCCATAAGCCCACACCGGAGGTAAAACTTGTTTATAAATAAATAATTTGTTGCTTAAATAGACAGACGATTTGTTCCCAAGAAGCCAATATAGATTTTTGTACTTTAGATCTAGTTCTACTCGTTTTTTCTTTATGTGCTCTTTCCACTTGAGCTTAGCATCTATGTTCATACCAAGATATTTGGCTGAGTTAGAACAGGGTATTAGTACGCCTGAAATATTTAGCGGCAAATAGTCAATCTTTTTGTTCGTGAAATTTACATGAACCGATTTCATTTGGTTAAGTTGAATTTTCCATTTCTTTGTCCAACTTAGAATTTGGTTGACAGCATTTAGTGCAGACTCTGTAGATTCCCTTATAGTGTTTCCAGTAGTAAGGATTGCTGTGTCGAAAGTTGCAATGACACTTTCTGATAGGACTGGCAGGTCTGCAGTAAAAATCAGGTACAGGGTTGGGCCGAGTATGCTTCCTTGTGGGACTCCAGCATTGATTGGTTTGAGGGTCGAGTATGCTTCGCCATGTTTAATTCGAAAGAATCGTGAAGATAGATAGGATTCTATAAGTTTAGATATCTGGATTGAGAAACACCATATAATCTTGTGTACAAGTCCTTTGTGCCAAATTCTATCAAAAGCTTTCGATACATCAAGGAACACTCCAGTACATATTTTCTTTTCTTCGAGAGCCTTTTCAATTATATCACAGGTTCGATGTATTTGCTCTACCGTTGAGTGGTTTTTACGAAATCCAAATTGGCGGGTTGGAACTAATTGCTTCTTTGTGATCACAGTTTACATTCTTTTTAATAAAACTCGCTCACAAATTTTTGACATTACTGGCAGTAACGATATTGGTCGATACGATGACGTTTCATTTGCTGGTTTTCCTAGTTTGTGCACCATTAACACATCCGCGACTTTCCAATAAATTGGGAAATATCTTAGGAGCAAGGCTGCGTTTATTATTTTGCATAGCTTCGAGAAAGCTTTATTTGGAAATTTGTTTAGGATCTCTACCGTTATTAAATCATACCCCGGTGCCTTTTTAAGTTTCATCTTCTTTATTTCGTTTCTTAATTCTCTTACTGAAGTTAATTGTATTGTTTCATCTAGAGCTACAGGGCTTGGTTCGAGATCAATATCGTCATCTCTCATTTGGAAAGTTTCCTCAAGAATTTCAGAGAAAAGTTTTGCCTTTTCCTCATCGCTTTTAGTCCAACCATAATCACCTGATTTAATAGGTGCGTTGTGGGCTATTGGTTTATTTACTATTTTAACAGTCTTCCATAAGGAGTAGTAGGTTTTGCTTTATGTTCTCGTTTCTTACATTGTTTAAGAGTTTTTGTAGTTGTGTAGTTTTTTTTTTTTATTTAAAATAGTTTTGTCCGTGGGAGCTCGAATTTGCTGCCATTTTTTTCGTAAATTTCTTTTCTCCGAAATGAGATTTTTTAATCCTTCTGGAAGTGCTTTCTGGTTTTGAAGTTCAGTGAACTTTGGCGTGCTTATCCACGCAGATTTTTGAATTTGGGTGAACAATATAACTTCATCATCCACTTCAGCTTCGGTGTTAACGTTTGTATGAATATCTATAGCATTTTCAAGATGCAGCTTAAAAAAGTTCCAATCTGTGTATTTAATTGTAAGGTGGGCCTGTGGTTTCTTTTGAGATACTTTTCCGTTTAAGGAAAAGTAAAGGGGTGAATGGTCGGAGTAGAGTTCAAAGCCATCTTCTATAAATAATTTGTCTTCAGCTATTTTGTTTACTATAAAGAAGTCAATAACATCAGGAATTTTTCCCGGATCCGTGGGCCAGTACGTAGGTCTACCAGTTGACAAAGCGTTACATCCAGTAGCTTGAATGGCTTTTAAAAGTTCACGACCTTTTGTTGTAGAAAGTCGCGAGCCTTACTGTATGTGTTTTGCATTAAAGTCTCCACCAATAATACATTTATTTTTTATCCTAGAAAGGAGGTAAATATACTTAACCTTTGAGATTGAGTGTCTTTGAGGGCTGTAGTCCGAGGTAATTGACAAATTTTCATTTTGTATTTGAACAGTAACTGTTGTTGCTTGAAATTCGTGGCAACTTAGTTTTTCTTCTTCATAGTGACTTATGGATTCTTTAATTAGGACTGCACTTCCTCCTCGAGCATTGTTGTTCGGGTGAATAGTGTGGTATGTTTTATAGCCATCGAACTTTAAATAAGATTCCTTAGTAAAATGGGTTTCTGTAATTACACATATATCAATAGACTTTATATGAAGGGTTGCTTGTAGTTCATGTTGGTGTTGGAGCACTATTTGCGTTCCAGAGCATAATTTTTATAGTGTTCATTATTGTGGTCATTTATTTATGGAGATTCTGTTCTATGCTGCTTAGACGCAGTTCCACAGATATATTGAATTTTTCCTAATTTTGCAACATTTGAAATATAAGCTGCAAGGTAACAGTATTTTCAGTTTCAGTTGTTTGTTGATTTGGATTGCTCTTGCTATTTGAAGCAACATTTGATTTTAAGGTTTGGGCATAAGAAATTCCCTGCATCCATTGGAGCTCCGTAGTCGGAGAGTTTTTCCTTCCCGCATCCAGTTTGTTGCTGTTTGGTTTAACAAGTTCCCTCTTGCTTTTTTGCATAGATTTATTTCGAATTTTTGTAGTTATTTTGCTACGATACATCCTCGGTAGTTTTCTGGGTGAGATTCGTCGCAATTGCAGCATTTTGGTAGGATTTCCGCAGATTTATTGCAATTTACTGTAGAATGTTTACCTGTGCATTTAACACATCTTGCCATTTTTGAGCAGTAACTTTTTGTATGGCCGTAGGCTTGACAATTTTTACATTGGGGTATTTTGTTTGATCGTTTCACTGGTTCAATTGAAACAATGGTAGCCAAAATCTTTTTTATTTCATATATCTTATTAATAGACAGCGGATAATATGCAAATGCATATCTTTAATAGATGATCGGATTTAAATTTGGTTTGCACACAAATTCGTTTCATAAGAAAATATTGCAAATGAGCCCTATTTCATTTTGCATATTTTGCATAAATGCATTTTCTTGCATATTCTTGCATATTTCCAATATGCAAAAATATGCAGGAATATGCACGTATATGCATTAATATCCACGAGAAAAACCTTATGAAATAATTGTTTTCGACTTGTCTTACGCGAAATACAACTGCTGATCTAGTAGGCAAATGCAAAACCGTTGCAAATATTTGTCATTTGAATCAAAAGTTATAATTTTACTTCGATTTTTAAATGAACGTATAAGATGCCGAAAACGAAGTTTGCTTCCAAAAGAACACAAATAAATAATTGGCTCAATGAAACGCAATCGGCATGTTTTGAGTTTGATGGCAATCAATAATCGCAAATTGTACAGCACATGAATACTCGGGCCTATTACGGTAGTCGCCGTCGACGCAAAAAATAGACGAAGCGACAGATTCGTATTACAGTAGTCGCCGTCGACGCAATATTGTCGTCGTCGTCGCTAAATACCTATTACCGTAGTCGCTGCGAGAGTCGCTTCTTGTCGTTTTCTGTCGCTATTTTTTAGGTGATGCCTAGCAGGCGAGCAGTGCGATAAAAGTAATAAAATGAAAACTAATTTCACTCAATAGTGAGCCAGCTTGAAAAGAACCGAAGTATGGCAAGAGGTTACCGAAAAGGAACTATTCCTAGCAATTTTGCGGAAGAATGGGAAACTATTTCGTCAAAAATGAATACACCTTGTCCTCCCATGCAAACATAAAATATCCATTATTTGTCTTAAAATTCTCCTCTGGTAATAACTTGAATTTCTTTAATTTTTGCTTGAGCTTTCAAAATTTTTTTTACTCTTAAAACTATGTGACAAACAAATTTTCATAAGATTGGTTCCATTTTCCGAATAAAAAATAAAAGTGCTACCAATTTCATTTGAAATTCGTCGTCGTCGTCTCGAGTTAGTACCGTAATAGCTATTAAGGGGCGAAGCGACGACGACGACGACATCGTTGCTAAGTCGTCGACGACGATAGCGGCGACAACCGTAATAGGCCCGACTGCTTCTCACAAGGCTGCAGGAGAAAACGTGCCGGAAGAGGATGAAGATCCCGAATTTAATTTTGAGCTCTGCGAAGCATTGATAGCTGCAAATATACCATTCAAGGCACTAAACAATGAAAAATTAAAAAACTTCTTGATGAAGTATATGAAAAAAAACATACCAGAAAAAAGCACCCTCCGTAAAAATTATTTAGATAAGTGCTACCAGAAAAGAATAGAAGAAAGTCGAAATGAAATTGGAGATAATGCGATGTGGGTCTCAGTCGATGAAACCACTGATAAAAAAGGACGGAATGTTGCAAATCTTATAGTTGGTAAACTTAATGAAAACGAACCTTCTTCTCCATATTTGGTTTATTCGAAGTCACTGGAAAAAACAAATAATTCCACAATAGCTCGTTTTGTGAATGATGGACTAAGAGAATTGTGGTCAAAGGGGTTAGAAGAAAAAGTTCTTCTTCTTGTTACAGATGCGGCTGCGTATATGTTAAAAGCCGGAGAAAATCTAGCGATTTTTTATCCAAAAATGATACACATAACATGTTTGGCTCATAGTGTAAACAGAATAGCGGAATTAATTAGGATCTCCTTTCCATTAGTTAATTCCCTTATCTCTTGCGGAAAAAATATATTTTTGAAGGCACCTACTCGAATTGAAAAATACAAAGAAAAATTAAATATTGAACTTCCCCCCGAGCCAATAATAACAAGGTGGGGTACTTGGTTAAAAGCAGCAGTATTTTATGCCACTCACTTTGAAAAAATAAAAGACGTAAGTAAAAAGTGATTTTCTTTTAATCTCATCTTTTTTTAAGGTTATTCTATCGTTCAATCCTGAAGAAGCTTCTTCTATTCAGAAGGCCCATACGCTTCTTAAAAATCAAAAACTTCATACAAACTTAATTTACATTAAACATAATTTTGAACCGATTATAAAAATTCATTCGGAATTGGAAAAAAGAGGAGCAAAATTAACAGAAGCCTTCGAGCACTTTGTCCATGTTGAACAAATTGTTCAAAATATTAAGGGACCTCTTGGTTCAAAATTGCAACAAAAATTGAAAATGGTGAAAAATCGTAGTCCAGATTTTAGTACCATATCAAGATTATATACTGTATTTACTAATCCAGAGCAAGAAAATTACGACAATGGCAAAATTTTAAGTAGCGATATAGGTAAATTCAAGTTTGCTCCTTTGACATCTTGTGACGTTGAAATAAGTTTTTCAGCATACAAAATTATTTCTTCGGAAAAACGTCTAAATTTTACGTCCGAGAATATTGAAAAAATGTTAGTAACATATTGTAAAATTAATTACAATAACTAAATATATTTTTTTCTTAATAAATAAATATCTTACAAAACAAGAACAAAAAAATATGTGAGTTTTCATATTGAACCAAAGCATAAAGTTTTCTCATGCCCAGTTTCACAGTGCACACTTAACCCTCCTTTAAGCGACAGAATCAATTTCAGAGTGCTTTAAAAAGTACCGCTTAAGTTAAAGTTAAGCTCCCAAGGTTGGACGCTTAGGCGAAGTTTTGAATTAATAAAAAAAAGAAAAAAAACGCGACCAGGGCGGGAATCGAACCCACATACTTCCAAATCGTAAGTTGGCATCTCAGACAACTACGCCACGAAGCCTATGTTATCAATTTTTTTATTTTCCAAATGTCAACGAAAATAAAATATCTGAATTTATATACAAAATATACTGTTTTTATTCCGCATATTCCTGCATATTCCTGCATATTCTTGCATATGTTTTTGCATATTCTTGCATATGTTTTTGCATATTTTGGATATGCAGTCTTAAATCAAAAATAGGTCTTTCAAGAAGTCCAAATTCAAAATTTTATTTCATTCTGTTTTAAAACAAAAAAGTGCATAAAATCCGCTGTCTACTTATTAATATCTTCAGAAGAATCAAATAGAAACATATCTAATGGCTGTTTAGTTTTGAACTTCAGCTTCCGATCTGCGCTTATGGCATTGAATCCTTGTGTTTATAGGTCCTCAAATATGAGCTTTGGATCACAGGATTGATGTAGATTTTTTACGATGACACGAATAGGTCTCGTTTGCTTGTCTTCATACGAGTGCCAATCTATCTAAGCATTTGACAAATACTTTGTAATATTGCGATATTCAATTGCTTCTCTGGTGTTCAATTTATACTTTCCATTGTTTATCAGCTTAAAAGAAAAATCAGTTTTAGCTATATTTTTAATGTCTTCATACATCTTTATATAATCTGTGATTCCTAATATTATTATCGATGGAGGAGATTTTAACTTCGAGATCTTCAGTTCTGCATCTTTTTTTGTTTGCAGAATCGAATTTTCGCATTCGACTTTTACTTGTTGGTGTTCAGGATAGGATTCAGCTTTGCGCTTTTTACTAGGTCTTCTTTGTTTTAGTATCCAATCAGTTTCTTGAGCTAATTCCTCTTCATCAGTATGGTGTACAGAATCTGTTGAGCATCTGCGACACTGTTTACGGCTTGCTTCTTTTGAGAGAATGGTTTATTTTTTTTTCTGCTTTCAGCTTGCGATTTTCATTTTTAAGGCTTTCGCAACTTTCTTCTAAAAATCTGATTTTTTCGTTCAAGGATTTAATTCAAGCTCTGCAAACCTGCATATCGGCGCCGAGCTCAACGAATTTAAAGGGTCTTGCCGACTCAGGAAGGCAATCGGCTCAATGGAAGGGATTTTTAGGTTTTGTTGATTTTTGAATAGATACTACCCTAACACACTGTAGGAACCGATTTTTAGGTTTCTATTTCCCAGTGTCCTTGAAATATCCTTACAAAACCTTTTTTATGAAGCCCTTTTTCAAAAGTTTATATCTCAAAAACGAATTAAAATAAAAAGATGAAACAAATGGCTACTGATAGCTTATAAAACGGAAAATTAAAAAAAAATTTTAATTCTACACTGAGAAAAAAACTTTAACAAAAGAGAAAATAAAAACTTTAAAATTTTTTTTCATTGTATTCCCGTTTTTGCGCCACTTTCTCGCTACTTCTAAAAAATACCTCTCAGTATGACCTTTAACTAAAAAAAATTTTATCAAAATCAAAAGGTAGTTTTCGGAAGTATTAACAAAAACGTAAGCCCATATAGACACTCTCAGTACTGATATGCTGCACTAGACGTGCGCATTCAGAGGCATCACTTATACGGCATGTTGGACGTTATTCAAATATTCATATTTGCGCGGGCTCATTTATATATTGTAGAGTAAATGACTCACAATTAACTATTAATCGGACTGAGAATTTTTTACAAAACAGCAAGTAAGGATTCCGTTTGCCAACATATATGGGCATTTCCAGAAAAAGTAAACTTTTCGTCGCGTCCGTATATATCCAATTGCCTTTTGGATATTTATACAAATTTTGAAAAATATAAAAATCCGCATCAACTGCACGAAAGTATGTAGAAACAAAAGAACTATTTACCGCATTCTTTTATTCAAGACTTAAAAATTACTCACGTTAGTGTCGCGTCCGTGTGGAAATGCCCATATATAATTATACACAATAAAAATTAGCGAAAGAGGTATAGCGATTTGTTGCACAAAATATTGCGATTTGATTTCATGTTTTATTTTCATATTTTATTGCATATATATTTTCATCCAACAATATTTTATATACACCTATTATATATACCTATTACAAAGAATTATTTAATACAAACCTTCCCCTATGAAAACTAATAACAAAATAACTTTGCTTAACAAAAACACTTAACTTAGTTCTCTACCTGCTTTCAGTGAAAAATAATTTAAGCAGCAAAATGGGTCCTTTTTAACTTTTACCTATCTATTTCACTTATAAATTTCTTAAGTTTTAACCACTTACCTCGTATATCTGTCATTTAAGCACCTACGTAGGTGGATAAGGGTTGAATAAATAAGAACATTGAACCATGTTTATTTGAAAGCTACCTAAATACTTTTTTTTTAGCTATATAAGCTAATGTCAGAAATATATCATTTTCATTGTTTCACTTACAATTACATTACTCAGATCATTGTTAATTACTTTAATCCAAATATAATGCCTCTTAAATGTATTTATTATTATTAAAGTTGGGGAATAATGCGCACCGCGACCACAGAGGATCTATTGTGCTAACCCCAGTGGTTCTTTAATTCTCCATCCTTAAGCTCTTTATGAAGTTGAGCACTGTGGACGGTTTAAAGACGTTCCAAAATTTATAGGGGGCGATCATTGCGTCCCCAAAGTGGAACAGCCTGCGGCTGCTCAGTGAAGGGCAGTCGCAAGGAATGTGTTCTGGCGTTTCTTCGTCCATTTCACAGAATCGGCATGTTGATTCATTAGAGAGGCCTATCTTTTTGAGATGATATCTCAATTTGCAGTGCCCCGTCAGGTATCCGGTTAGGATTTTTAGATCCTCTCTGCCAAGGCAGAGTAATCTCTTTGAGACGTTTTCGTTGGGAGCGATGAATCTTTTAGCCTGCCTTTGACCTTTTGAGTTCATCCAGGATGATTTAAGGCATCTTTGCTCCCAAATCCGAATAAGTTCTGCATTGTACGATTTCTGAAGAGTGCAGAAAGGCTCAGGGCCTATGAAGCACCTTTGAGCTCCTCGTTTTGCGAGGCAATCAGCTCTTTCGTTTCCTTCGTGCCCTGCATGTCCTGGAACCCACCACAGTGCCACTTTGTTGTGACAGCTGAGTTGATTCAGGAGTGTATAGCAGCTGTCTACCATTGCAGACTTAACGTATGCAGCCTTCAGGGCCTTTAGTACAGCTTGGCTGTCAGACAGTATATGGATAGTGGTCCCTTTAGTCTTCCTTTTGAGACATTCTCGGACACAGATTTCTATCGCATATAGTTCTGCCTGAAAGATGGTTGGGTAGTTTCCCATTGGGAGGGCTTTTTGGAACCTAGGTTCCATGATGCCCGCGCCCGTGCTTCCATCTTCAAGTTTGGATCCATCTGTGTACCAGAATTGCGAATCCTTGTCGAATTGGAGCAGGACGTTATTGAATTCCCCGCGTTCAGTGATGTTAACTTCGAACCTGCGAGTTAGATACAGTTTTCTCTGTATGTTGTCTGGTATCTTCATAATTGGGTCGTCGAATACGTTTAAGAGTATCGAGAGGTGCCCTTGGAGATCTCCACTTTTTAGGCTTGTGGTGTTGTGCAATCGAAGTGCACTCGCCATTGTCTCTTTTTGGTGGTAATTGGTGGGATACCCGTTATGACACCCAGTGCATCTGTGGGGCAAGTTCTCATTGCCCCTGTGATGCCTCCGCATACCAGCCTATGGAGCTTCCCTAGTTTGTTCTCAGTGGTCCTTTGTCTGACCTTTGGCCACCAGATTAAAGCAGCATAGGTTATTATTGTTCTTACAACGCTTGAGTAGGACCAATATGTCATGCGCGGGGAGAAACCCCAAGTTTTCCCATAAAGCCTTTGGCATATGAATAATGTTTTGAGGCTTTATTGACAATATAGTCAATATGGGGGTTCCAGCTTAGCCTTTTGTCTAGGACTACTCCCAGATACGTAGCTTCGTCACTGAACTCTATTTGCTTGCCTGCGATGATGGGACTTTTAAGATTAATCTTAGTCCTTTTCGTGAAAGGCACAAGCTTTGTCTTGTTTGGGTGTATGGTAAGGCCCTTACCAGTACACCAGTTTATGACGAGCTCTAGGGCCGATTGCATTCGAGACGATATTGTACTATCGTCCCAGCCGGCCACGCATATGACCAGGTCATCTGCGTATCCTTGCGCTACAACGCCATGTTCGTTAAGTAGGTTTAGGAGGTCATCGATCACGATTATCCATAGTAGGGGAGAAAGTACTCCACCTTGAGGACAGCCTTTAGAGGCGTTGATCGACTGCTTCACCCCACCTAAATCACTACTTATTTCCCTGTTTTCCAACATGTGTAGAATCCAGTTAGCTAGTAGGGGTGGTATAGCTTTTTGGTTCATAGCGGTTTCGATGGCACTGTAGGATGTGTTGTCGAAGGCCCCCGAGATGTCTATGAATGCACAGAGGGCTATGGTTTTTGCCTGTAGAGCCTTTTCTATGACAGTAGTCAGGCTATGAAGGGCAGTCACCGTTGACTTGCCCGGTTGGTAGGCAAATTGTGTTTTGTTCAGTGGGTAGTCTTTGAGACTATTACTTCTTATGTACTGATCAATGAGTTTTTCCATCGTTTTGATGAAAAAGGAACTGAGGCTTATAGGCCTAAATGCCTTTGGCGAGTGTTCATTTGCTTTCCCTGGCTTCGGGATGAACACTACCTTCGCTTCGTTCCAGTTTGATGGAATATAGGCCATCAGAAGACTGGCTCTTAGTATCCTTACCAATTGTGTTAATATTATATTGGACCCCTGCTGAAGCAGACAAGGACGTATTCCGTCCGGGCCCGGAGATTTATATGGGCTGAAAGTGGATATAGCCCACTGTACCGTACGATGGTTAATTATTTTCCCCGCGAGACTTCTGGCTCTGCCATTTGCTGTATTTGGAATTACAGGCGTTTGGCATGAACGTAAAACCAGTGGTACGCAGCCAGGGAAGTGTGTTTCCAACAAGAGACTTCCTGTCTCGCATATCGATGAGGTATAACTACCATCTGGCCTCCTAAGGGTACTGAGGCCGTTTGAGTGATCTATCGCTATAGCCTTTTGGAGACGAAACATGTCAGGCAGGTTTGAGACCCTGCTACAGTGTTCTCTCCATGTGGCTCTTTTTGATTTCTTCAATTCTTTGTTGTAACTTGTGAGGGCAGCTTTGTAGGCGATCCAGTCGCCCGATCGCTTTGCCCTGTTAAAGAGCTTCCTGGTGAGACACCTGAGTTTTCCCAGTGTTTTGTTCCACCAGGGAACATCCCTATGCGCCTTCTTGGCTTTCAGCGGGCAGCTCTTTTCGAATGAGTGTTTGAGACTCTCTTGAAGAAGTATAGCCTCAGTCTCAAGCTCATCTGTCGAATTAATTTCGGACGATGAGCAGTTAGCTTTCTGTTCTAAGTAGAACCGAAAGCTGTCCCAGTTGGTTTTCTTTGGGTTACGGTAAACTGCGAATTCCTCTGTAGGGACGTCAATGTCGAATCTTATATGCCTATGATCCGACATGGAGGCCTCTTTTGAGACGTGCCAGTTTGAGATAACGGACAATAAATTCAAGCTGCAGAGAGTTAAGTCTAGGACTTCCCCCCTTATTGCGTTAATGAATGTAGGTTCGTTACCCCGGTTTAGAATAGTTATATTTTTGTTTATAATATGTTCCAAAAGAGACTCATCCCTCGAATTAGTGTCAGTACTTCCCCATGCCGTATGGTGAGCGTTCGCATCACATCCGACTAGCCATTTTAAGTTCATTTCGCAGCAGTACTCCTGTAGGGCCGTAAGTTCCCTTGTGGGCATTTCAATGCTATCTCCTGGAAGGTAGGCTGACGCAAGTACTATCTCTTGTTCCCCTCTGAGCGTTGGGATCCTTGCTCTTACAGCTACTAGATCCTGTGAACAAAGCTCTGAAATGAGGAGATATTTAATGTTATTGTTCCTTAATAAGATTGCAGCCCTAGGTCTGCAGTGATTTTTGGCATATATTACCTTGCCATCGCTTGCGCTGAGACCCTTGATTGTCCCAGAGTGAACCCATGGCTCCTGGATAAAGACTATATCCAGGACTTCGTTTGTGAACCTCCTGCATACTACGTCCGAGGCAGCCTTAGCATGATGGAGGTTCACTTGAAGGGCCTTTAGCTTGGGACGGAGCTTGGTCATTTTTGACCTTTAAAGGCGCGCTTGGCGACCTTTTGCTCCTTCCGCTAGCCATGACTCGCTCCTCTGAGGTCCTACCTCCACTTCTTCGCCCTGGGAATGGGTTCACTGGTGGGCGAAGAGGTAATCTGGAGGGAGGAGCCAATGAGGATGGGGTCGATGTCTGCGGAACCCTGGCCCTGCCCGATTCAGTCTTAGTTACCGGAGCTTTATTTGTTCCCGAGCTCTTTGCGTCCTTTGAGCAGCATGGTTGCTCTGTGGTCGCATCCGTTACGGTACCTTCATCCTTCGGGTTGGCTTTGGATTTGGGATGAATTTTCGCCTTTCCAAAGCCGTAGTTGACCCTGCATTCTCTTTCAGACAGGGTCCGTGCTGATAACGGGTCAAGTGCCAGCGTTAGCTCAATTGCGGCGCCTCTCTGCGCCCTGTTGAGCACTCGCCAGTCGCTCACCCTGAGGCCGGTGTTATGGCCTTGCACTAGGCTTAGGATATTCTCGTTCGAAGTTGTCGGCTTCTCCGGAAAATATCCTACGAAAATTTGCGGACGAGGCACCTCCTTCTCATCCACAAGGCGTAACTTTGCGTCGTTCCACGGCACAAGGGCTGAGAAATTGTCTTTAAGCCATTTAGCCGTGTCCTCGTCTGCGCAGTTTACAGAAAGCCATCCCGGTCTAAAGGTACAGCCGTTGAAAAAGGGCTTCACAGACCCAATTTTCAACTGCCGCACCCTGTCAAGGATGGCGTTCTGCAAAGACCACAGCTGAGAGGACGACAAATTGCTCTCAGGGTAATCTGGTGGGACGATTCCCAGCCTTATACCCGTCGAGTGCTCTTTCCCCGTGTCTCTGGCGGCGATGGGTCCCTTGGCCGGTGCAGCTTTCTTCCCGATTTGCTGCTTCCTGGCTGCGGATCTTGCATCCGGTGGTCCCATTAGCCTTTTGGGGGTGTTTTGCGGTGGCGTAGACATTGAGCCTTCAGAGCGGTCTCTTTTCTTCGCCGCTTGCAAGATGTTGGCCATCTCTTTTTTGCCATCAGCCATTGGCAGCTCAGCTAGCCTTTTGGCATCGTCCTGGCATAGTCCCTTGGACATGTAGAACTTGAGACGCCTGCGCTTCGCCCCAGATAGTCTCTCAGGCCCAGCTCTTCTGTCCTCCGTTCTAGCATTTTTAGATGGGGAGGATAACAGTGCATCCTCCTCATCTGTGGGAATTTGCTCATCCTGCCCGGTTGGATCGAGATCCATTTGGGTAGGTTGAGCTCCCGTTGGGGGTCGCTCCAGACCGGTTGGAGTGGTCTCCATGTGGTCGGCTGCGATCTCCATTGGTGCATCGACTCCAGTGGGCAAGGACTGCCCTTCGGAATCTGCTGCAGTTGGTTGCACGAGTGCATTTTTGTTTAAAAATTTAAAGGTTTCCATACAAGGTCCCACGAGTAATGAGGAATTACAGAAGGTCACCCGGAGTAGAGCCTCTTGCCCCGGGAAGGCGAACTTTTATAAAACCAGAGGTCGCCATGTTCTGGAGTACACCGTTAATGAAGCAGTAACGTTGCGACATTCATCCTGAAAGCACGGTTCGATTGACACCTATAGGATTCCGGGTTTTATCGAGTTGTCCTCTCTAGATCCGCCATATTTAGCATTGCTTCACGTCTTCCACGAGAAGGTACCCGCTGCTGGAGACAGGAGGCGCCTTCAAGGGGAAGACGTAGAATCCGCAGGGGCACCTCTAGCAGGGTGTGACTCTTCGCCACGTATGGTCGGTCTTAGGGCGTTGACAACTCCCTCTGGCTCATCAGCCATGCCTACTTATAGACATGACCAATGAGTCTTAGCCCCCCTCTTAAATGTAAAAACTGTGACAAAAATATACTAAGATGCAAGGGGCGCATTAAAATCGTAAATAGTTTAGTGGACGCCGAAACATATACCCGCCGCTTGAAGAAGCCAATTTTACTAAACGATCGACTCTGCGACTTATGCCGTCGCCTAAAGCCAGAGGATAATAATAATGATATGGAGCGTGAATCTGCCCAAAGGCTGGCACTGCGGCCCAGATGACCTATTGTGCCAAGATTCACTATTTTTTTTATGAAAAGCCCCTCATAGCTCTCCTAATAAAGTCCAGAATCACCTCTGGAGAAGAACTCCTAATTTGTCCTAATGACAGAAATTCCGAATGGAATACATTTTTTCTGTGATGTATTAAGGCAGGACATTCACAAAGAATGTGCAAAGTTGTTTCTTCGTCTTCGAGGCATAATCTGCATTCCGAATTATCGGAAAGGCGAAGTTTGTGCAGGCGATACTTAAGCCCATAATGGCCAGTAAGAAAACCCGTAAGCAATCTTATGCTATCTTTTGAAAGCCTAAGAATATTGGAGTAAGAGAAAGGTTTTATAAGCAATTTACTCTGCCTCAGTCCGGGAAAGTCGTCCCAGTACACAAGGCGAAGGAGATTTTCTTTCTCTCTGATTTTTTCTCTGATACCCGCCCAGTTCATCCAACAAAAAGGCTGAGGACCGATAAAAGGGGTGTTTGATGCCTTTCTTGCTAGACTATCAGCTAGCTCATTACCATCAATCCCCGTGTGACCAGGGACCCAAAATAAATAATTATTATTATTATTATTATTATTAAAGCCAGAGGATAGTGCAACAACATCTGAAGATCCTGGATTTCCGGAAGAGGGTATTTGTCCTTCATCAAGTTCTGTCGAAAGTGATGATGAAGAAATCGATCCCGATTTCTCCTATGATGAAGGAGATTTAGTGGAGCTAAAGATAAATCGGGTTGCAGCAAGTCACAACGTTTGCACCATATGCAAATCAGTACACCCAGAGATAAAGGTGGTTCCAATCAAAGCTCGTGTGCAGGTCTACAAAACAGCCAAAATTTACATTCCCGTCGGTAATCGTTGCTGCACATCACATTTAATTGGATCAATATTTTTCGAGGATGAACTGAAAAAGTTAGAAGTTATCTCCAATTTTACAACTTTATGGAGTACAGAGGTTGAATCGTTTTTTAAAAGCATTTGAAATGTAAGCGGTTCTTTGCTTGATAAAATTAAGGAGCAAAAGGTATCAGACAGCGAAATACAACATCTTACTGGGCTCGGATGGGAAAATATCAAAGTACTGGAATAGCAATTTGTTTGTTCAAGCTCAGAATCGCTATGTCAGACAACATCACAGCGACCGTATTTTGAATTCTAAATCAGCAACAAGTTTCAGAAATGTTCAACGCTGTCATTACAGCTTTTAAACAAGACATTTTAACATCATTTGGAATTGGGAATATTACAAGAGACATCCTGCTGTCGCAAACATCAACAACGGCTTCCAAACTGTTCCAGACTCAAGAAGACCAGCTCGTTTTAATCTTTGATGGAACTTATATTCGACACCAAAAAAGTACTAACAACTATTGCAGAGGAAATCATATTCTGCTCAACAAATGGGTTCATCGTAGATATATGTGGTCCATACCTTGGGACGAAAAATGATGCAACTATTATGAACGATGTAATGCTGAACAAAAACTTTAGAAATCTTCTAAAGAGGGGCGATATATTTGTCGTAGATCGTGGTTTTCAGGATGTGGTTAACAAACTTGAATTAAGATGGGTTGTGGAGGCTGTACATGGAGCCATTGCGCAGAAACATAAATTACTACATCACAATTTGGATAATAACATGCTCACGAAAGTCGCGGATATTTGCAAAATTGCCCGATATCTCCACAACGAATTCGACAAAATGTCTATCTCGGACGGCGAATTTAGTGAAGACATTCTTATTCATATGGAAAGACGAATGCAAACTCTCAACACGTTATGCGAAGAAGTTGAGCGTAAAGGCTACAACAGGAAAAAAAATAGTTTCACACAAGTTGATATATTAGCTATATTGGACTTTCCGCAGCTTACGGAAGAAAATCTTAAAATATTATTAACTGGACCTTATCAACTTTTTTTTAGCAGTTTCCTACCTAGCAGAAATTATTAACGACAACACGATAGGGGCGAAGTTTGCAAAACAATCACCAACCCTTTTGCAATTCCAGGTGCAATCACGACATATCAGCGGGAATTGCTGATGTGTGAAGAAACATATATAGTATTGACGGTGTTAGTTGCGGAAACGACGATTTTAAGCAGCTAGGGTGTGCTGGGATTGCAAGGGTGCATAGAGTGCACCCACCGAGTTCACGATCAGCTAGGAAAGCTGTGTTGATGAATGTGCATGCATTACACCTGTTGATGAGTACGACTTGGAGCCGCTGGCCGATCATTTCATTTTAGCCTCGAATGATGAGAGTGGATTCACGTGTGCTTGCAGTTTACGAAAATATTTTTCTTCGACTTTGGCGAACTCCATTTTAACCACTTCTACGTTGAGCTCTCTATGGATGCGTTCATTTGTATTAAACCAAGGAGCTCCTGTAATAGTTCTTAGGATTTTGGATTGTGCTCTCTGCAGAATGTCTATATTTGAAGCGCTTGCATATCCATACAACTGCACACCATACGTCCATATTGGCTTTATGACTTGCTTGTACAGATGGATTTTATAATCCAATTTTCGATGAGACCGATTTTTTATTAGCCAGTGCAATATTTTGGCTTTGAGTTTAATTTGCGTTCTCTTGGCCTCGATATGCTTGCGCCATGTCAATCTTTTGTCGATATGAATTCCGAAGTAGGTAACTTCTACACATTGAGGGATGCGTACGTTGTTTAGCCAGTTAGTCCTTGTATTTGTTAAGCTGAGGGGACCTTCAACTTCTTTTGGAAACTTGTGTAACAGGAATACAACAGGGGAATGGTCCGAGGAGAGGTCAGTTGTCGCTTTTGCTGAAAAAATTTCTCTTGCAACACCCTTAGTGATCTAAGAGGTCAGGATTTTTTTTAAAATCTGTTTGCTTTGTATAGTAGTTCACCCTTAGGACTGCATGTTCTGGAGCCCCAGAAAGTATGCTTTGCATTATAGTCTCCTGCTGCTAGAAACTTTTCACCTAATGTCTCAAAATAGTCCACGAACATTTTTCCCGTTACACTAAACTGAGGTGGGCAATAAATCGCCGATAAAACGAGTTTTTACCTCTCATTATTACGCAAACTGTTGATGGCTGAATGAAATCATAACTATATGAATCTAAAGGAAAAGGCTGTTTTCTTTGACAAATAAGTATACCAGTGCCTCCATGCGCCTTGCCGTCTGGGTGGTTAGTTTGATAGAAGATATAGCCAAGGATTGAAAAGAAATTCTTATTTGTTTCAGAGAGGAGCATTACGTCAACTTCTTCTTGATTCAAACATTTTGAATTTCCAGTTTATGCTTTGTTTGCCCGTTCGAATTGCAGGCAAATTTTTTAAGACACTCATATTTTGCTTAAAGTGCTGTCATTAATTGTGTTTGCATTTGCACAATTCTGTCTAGTGAGCTTTGCATAAATTGGCACAAACTTTGAGTTAGACTTGATATCATTATCTCAAGACTACTATTGATGTTAGTAGGAGGACTAACAGAGGGCGTTGGTTTTAGTGTATTTGCATAAGAAACTCCTGGAGTCGCAGGGTTCAAATTAAGGTTGTGAGAGGATAATGGTACCGCAACAATTATATTTTTGGTAGGACTACGAGCTCAATCTTTTTTAATATTGATTCGCTTTTTCAGATCTTGATAAACGAGACATCCTGTGTAATATGCAGAATGATTTCCTACACAGTTACCACATTTAAGTTATTTGCGATCTTCTATTGTTTTTTATTGCAGTCTAATGCTATGTTCTCACTAGGCCGGGTTAGGGTTATCGGCGAAACCCAGGGTTTCAAATGTCAAAATATTTAAAAAATCATCGAACCCGAAAATATACCCTGGGTTAACATTTAACTCTGAGGTTAGCGCAAAGTTGCATTTGAAATTTTCAGTTACATTTGCTAACACCGACTACAAAAACCAGGTAAAAATTTAATACGACACGAGCAGGAAGCTTTCACGTGCACAAAATGAGTGGGGAAGGATGCACGTATTTGGATATGTAAATTTTGGTCACAGGCTGTGGAACGTTTTGTGATGCCTCTTTTACTATTAGTTCCATTAATCTTTTTGTTGTTCCTGCGGACATTGCAATGCTCTTCTGATATTATTGCTTCCAATATTCCTTTGGCTTTTTCAGCTTCTGTAAACATTTTTAATAAAGCAAATTCCATTTTTATTTACAATTTCTCGATGATATAGTATATCAGATATACCTTGCGCGTTTTTTAGATTTCAAACTCCCAAGCCGGACGTTATCGAATGCATGTAATGAAAACAGCGGCCATCTCCCAACAAACTTCATTAACAGTAAGGGTCAGTAATGCGAGTAGCCGCAGTATGAATTTTCACCACTTCGGAAGTAGTGCAGAAGTAGTGAACTTTCCAGCTTGGTCAAATGACGTTAGTAAACTTTAACTCGCTCGAAGCTGATATGAACGCTTTGAGTTAAAGTATCGGGTTAAGAACTTAACCCGTATAGTGAGAACATAGCATAAGCTATGATGAAGCTCGCCACATATTACACACAAGCTGCGCAATATGCAATAAGATTTTGTATGTCCAAACTCTTGATCATTGGTACATTGAATAGGACCAATTCGTTTATGTGGCTCTTCTACCAATATTTTGCGATGAAATAAATATTGTTAATTATATATAGGATGGACTTCATTTTTATACCCAGCGTAAGCGGGGTATATTAGTTTTGTGCAAATCTTGTAACAGGGAGAATTAAGCTCCGGAGATATAGAAAAATATATATAGAAATGATCAGGATCAAAAACTGAATCGATTTAGACATGTCCGCCTGTCCGTCTGTCCGTAGTCGGATCTCCTCCGAAACGGCTAAACCAATGAAGTTGAAATTTGGCACATATGTATATCGGGGTCCAAGTATGATCCTAAGTAAAAATGGGAGACATCAACCCACTACCACGCACACAAATGAATTTATTGTTTTTTCAGTAAAATGCTTGTAACTTGAGAAATACTCAACACATTCCATTGATATTTGGTGTACTGGTAAACTACTAAAAGGGACATATCCTGGACAAAAATTGACACCGTCCTCCTCGAGGCACGCCCACAAATAAGCCCAAAAATTAGGGCTTATCGGAACTTGTGAATTAAAAGGCGTAGAAGCTTCAAATTCGCAACATAGGTTGACCAAGCCAAATGAAAGGTGAAGGAGCAAAAATTTATGTAGCCCGCCCACAAACGGAGAATTTTCGTAACTTCCGAAGTAAAAGGCGTAGAAGCTTCAAATTCGCAACATAGATTCATCAAGGCGAATGAAAGGTGTAGGGAAATAATTAATGTGGCCCTCCCACTGCCACACCCACAAATAGAGAAGCAAAACATAGTGCGCTCATAATGTCGGGACGCTGGGTATTTCAAAGTCGGGCTTGACCGACTTTAGCTTTCTTACTTGTTTAAGCTTTAAGTTGTCAGGCAACAGATCAACTTTGAATATAGGCTGTGGAACTTTTGATTCATTAAATATATTTTTAACCGATCTAGCGTGGAAGCCTTTTTCTCCTAGCGCATCTTTTATTTCATTTATGTCGGCGTCTGCTTTAATACTTTAGATAACCACTGTAATACCTTTGCTACTCTTTAGCTGGTAGGTATAAACATTTTTATTAGTCGCTCCAAACTCTTTTACAACCCTGCGGAAATTGTCCTCGGTGTTAGTTTGGTTTTTTTCATGTATGGTACCCTTTGTTAAGGGAACAACATGAAAGTTGTTATTTCCTAACAAACTAGCTAATTTGGCAACAGGTGCACTAGAGCTCCGCTCGCGCAAGTAGATTGGCGGCGATTTAAGTTTTTTCTCTGGCTGTGTTTCGGAATTTTCACTCACATTTTCAGCTAGAACGGCGAAACGATTACCCGTTAATGTTTTTTGGGAAGAAGGCTTTTCAATGTTGTTGAGTTTGGCCCTAGTGTCATTTTTTCCGGCAGGGCTTCTTTGTCTCTAAGTTATTTTAACATATCGATGCATACCGATCAGCAACGCCTGCTGTTCGTTTTCTTTTTTATTCATTTTATTGTGGTTGTTATCCGAATCAACTACTAAATTTATTTTGGGTAAATTTTTTTTAGTTTTGGCACTAGGAAAAGTGGCTGCAGGTGAAACAGATTCAATACTATTGGGAGTGCTGTTTGAGCTATTTTCTTTTATTGCATAGCAATTTATTCCATTAACAGAGTGTGAACTTTGCCTCTCGAATTGGCTTTTTATTTTTAAAAAATGACTTGTACCTGGTTGTAAACTGGTGGACTGGTCTAGTTTTACATCATCTGGTGTAATTTTCCTAGCGGGCAATGGGAATCACTTCTTTTTAGAGCAGCTGACAGCTGTAAACAGCTGCAGAGACCAGTTGTCTCCCTCTAGCACATGTATGTAATTGGATTATGATGTAAAACCAAAACAAGTACGTATGTTTGTTTGTCACGATACCCAGCATTTATTTGTAATCGATGGTAATGCCAAAAAAATTCAAAAGGCGAACTGTTTATGCATTACAGAATCGATTATTTTTAACACGGCGATGTCCTAGCAAATGTAATGCATGCCTATTTGCATTACCAGTTGTACGAAAAGTAATCAAAAATACTTGATTTTGTAATACACTACTATTTGCATTCTCAAGTAATGCTATAGAAGTATGTAACGTTTTGCTGTGGGAGTGAACATGTTAGGCAACACATTACCTTTTCGATTACTTCTCCATGCAAATTTGTTCAATTTACTTTGCATTTATTTTCGCATTCCTATATCATCGATGAAAAAATGCATTATTTAGGTAATGCACTTCCTAAATAACTGCTGGGTACTTATTTTTATTAACAGGGCCGCAAAATCCAAAAATTGAATGGGGCGACACCGAATTCGAGAGGAAACCTTAGTCTGGTTCCCCTCTGGGCCTTTGAATAAGTGTGACCACGTCTTCACTTTATCTTTACTTGATTTTATTTAAAGTTAAATTTGCTTCTTCGAGCGCCAAATCTTTTGCTTTTCACTTGACTAGGGTTGCCAAATGAATTGACTTTGCATGCATAACTCATGCATTTATAAAGCTGCAATGTCACAAAAATACAAAAAGTTAAAAGTTTTTTGCAAACAGTAGAGTTAGGAGAACCAGACGACTTTATCGATAGTCTTACTCCTCGTGAAATAGAAGCTTTTAAATGTGCACCCATTACGTCTTGTGATGTAGAACGGACGTTTTCAGCTTAAAAAAGAACTTTAGAAGATAATCGTCGAGCATTTCTTTTCGATAATTAAAAAAAAACATATTATGGTGGGCAAATCGTGCGCAGAGCAAACTTTTGCGCTTTTGGCAAACCGGAGCAATTGAACTGTAAAATTTTGTATGAAAAGATAACAGCTGAGAATTCTACCGGCAAAATTGTCGTGTAAATAAAATTAGGCCCGTCATAAGCCATCCAACTACCTACATTTGTGAAAGTTAAAAATACATTTCTAATATTAGGTGTATTAAAAAGAAATCCATTATTTTTCCAATAGACGGCGTTATTTATCTGCATCTCGCGTTGTATAAGTCCGATCGTGTTCCGCTAGGGGGCATTAGAAAGATGACAGTTCCTACTAAAAAAGCTTTTTTGACACTTTTTTGATTGATTGATTCAGTTTTGTTTGAGAGCTTGTCAAAGATGGACATCAGCAAAGAGAAAATTCGCTACATTTTACAGTTTTTCTTCGATAAGGGAGAAAACGCAAGCCAGGCGGCTGAAAATGTGAATAGCGTTTATGGACCTGATACTGTAACAGCCAATCATGCGCAATTTTGGTTTCGTCGATTCCGTTCCGGTAACTTCGATGTCAAGGATGCACCACGCACTGGAAGGCCAATTGTCGAAAATGTCGATAAAATCATGGAAATTATCGAGTCCGAGCGTCATGTTAGCACTGTTTCGATTGCAAAAGAGCTAAAGATTGCACAAAAAACCGTTTGGAACCATTTGAATAAGGCTGGATACACAAAGAAGCTAGATGTATGGGTGCCACACGAGTTAACGCAAAAAAACCTCATAGACCGAATTTCCATCTGCGAATCGCTGCTGAACCGCAACAAAATCGACCCATTTCTGAAGCGGTTGGTGACTGGTGATGAAAAGTGGGTCACTTACGACAACGTCAAGCGAAAACGGTCGTGGTCGAAACACGGTGAACCGGCAGAAACGGTGGCCAAGCCAGGATTGACGGCCAGGAAGGTTTTGCTGTGTGTTTGGTGGGATTGGCAGGGAATTATCTACTATGAGCTGCTCCCATACGGCAAAACTCTTAACTCGGAACTCTACTGACAACAATTGGACCGTCTGAAGGAAGCAATCGCCCATAAGCGGCCAGCTTTGGCCAATAGGAGAGGAATTGTGTTCCATCAGGACAACGCCAGGCCACACACATCGATAGTGACTCGCCAGAAGCTCCGGGAGTTTGGTTGGGAGGTTCTTCTGCATCCACCTTATAGTCCGGACCTGGCACCAAGTGATTACCATCTGTTCCTGTCCATGGCGAACAATTTTGCTGGTGAAACATTCGCTTCAAGAGAGGCTTCTGAAATTCGACTGTCTCAATTTTTTGCTAATAGGAACGAGGGCTTCTATGAGAGAGGCATAATGAAATTACCTTTAAAATGGCAACAAGTTATCGAACAAAACGGCGCATATTTGACCTAAATCGGGTCATTCTAACTATCTTAAATAAAGCCCTCAATTTAATGCAAAAATAATTTTTTTTTTTTTTTTTAACGGGACTTGTTTATTGAATCTTCTTATTTATAAAGAACTAACAATAAGTTGTAGAATCTTAAATCTAATTTTACATAACCTTACAAAAGTTTTCGGTTGTAAAGTTTCTTGTATAAACGTGCTCGGAGCGGGCTTAAGAACTCATATATAGTTGTTTGTACATAATATGTGCCACGGGATCGGGCTTAGATAATAAATTTTTTATACAAGATAAACGTGCCTCGGAGCGGGCTTAAGAACTCATATATAGTTGTTTGTACATAATATGTGCCACGGGATCGGGCTTAAATAATAAATTTTTATACAAGATAAACGTGCCTCGGAGCGGACTTAAGAACTCATATATAGTTGTTTGTACATAATATGTGCCACGGGATCGGGCTTAAATAATAAATTTTTTATTTTATTTTTTTTTTTTTTTTTTTTTTTTTTTTTTATTTGCATGGCGAAACAGTTTTTGCCAGTGAAGGAATTTACCGGAATCTGTTGTGTATCAATTTATAGCAGAGGCTACTCAGTTGCTTCCACAGTGGAGTGGCGATCATTTCTTCGTAGCCGGGAATGTGAAGAAGTGGAGGCTAGGCATCTAGCCATTTCATTAGGATGACTTCTAAGTTTTTCGCTATAGATTGCCTTAAATCGCGAAATTTCATCTTTAACTATGGGTACATTGAGGTCGCGGTGGATGTTTTCGTTTCGGATAAACCATGGAGCACCTGTAATTAATCTTAAAATTTTCGATTGAGCTCTTTGTATTAGTTCTACAGTCGTGGAGCTAGCGTTGCCCCATAGCTGTAGCCCGTACGTCCAAATCGGTTTGATAACACTTACGTATAAAAGCACCTTGTATTCAATGTTCAAAAGAGAGCGTGAGTTAATTAACCAATGAAGCTTAGAGGCTTTTAATTTCATGAGAGTTCGTTTGGCTTCAACGTGTTTGCGCCAAGTAAGACGTTTGTCCAAATGGAAACCTTAATAGTTTACATTGTCGGCCTGTGCTACTAAAATATTATTAATAGATACGGGTGGGCAGATTCCCCTTTTAAGTGTGAATGTGACGTGCTTACATTTTTGCTCATTTACTTTTATACGCCAAAGAGCTAGCCATTTTTCAACTAATTTTAAATGCATTTGAAGGTTCCTAGCAGCTGAAATTGGGCATTTTTGCCGACTTATAATTGCTGTATCATCAGCAAAAGTAGATATTGTGGTGCTTCTGCTTAAGGGAAAGTCTGTGGTGTATAATAAGTATAGGAAGGGGCCAAGAACACTTCCTTGGGGGACGCCTGCTTTTATTTCAATGTCTTGTGTTATATGATCCTTATATTTTACCCGAAATGATCTATTTTTTAAATAAGACGCAAGTGTTTCATGTGTATTTGGAGGGAGGAGGCTCTTAATCTTGAGAATGAGGCCTTCGTGCCAAACTCTGTCGAAGCCTTGAGCCACATCAAGAAAAACTGCGGAGCAATACTCTTTATATTCAACTGCTTTCCTTATTTCGTTTGTTACACGATTCACCTGCTCAATCGTTCCATGATTTTTTCGAAAACCAAATTGATGAGATGGAATAATATTGCTTCCATTAATGTAAGGAGTCAACTTGGAGAGCAATGCCTTTTCAAATAGCTTTGAGAGGCATGGAAGGAGGCTTATCGGTCGGTAGGACGATACTATTGTAACGTCTTTGCCTGGCTTTGGAATCATAGTGATTAATGATCGTTTCCATGCAGCCGGAAAATGTGCATATTTAATTATTGAGTTGAAAAGCTTTGTGACAAAAATTATAGCAATAAACGGCATCTCTATAATCATTTTTTGAGTTATCTGATCATGACCTGGTGCCTTTTTCGGGGACAATTGGTGTTTAATGATTTCCTTTATTTCATTTGCGTGGAAGCGAATCGGAAAATTATGAGAATTTTGTTGTAGTGAAGGAGCTTCACCATGAATTGGGGGTGGATTAGGTTGAAACACAAAGCTCAAGTGCTTTGCAAATGTAGCCGCTATTTCTTCATTACTGCGTGCCCAATTGCCATTAGAGTCTCTAATCGGAGATTCACCCTGTATGGGTGTTTTTAAGGTTTTGTTCGCTTTCTATAACGACAATTTTCCTAACTTATGTGGTGAAAGATTAGAAATATAATTTTGACATTCCTGATCTTTTTCTCTTTGCAGCGCTTTTCTCAGCTCTTCTGTGGCTACCTTTAATCTATGTTTGGCTTCTGGGGACCTATTTTGTTGCCATTCGCGCCTTTTCTTTCGCTTTTCTAGTACAAGTCTTTGTATTTCTTTATTGGTGGTGAAATCTCTTTTTGTATTTTTATTATATGGTGGAGTTGAATTTTCTGCCGCTGACGTTAAAATAGAATTAAGTACGTTTACGGCATCTTCCACGTGATCTTTGCACTCTATTGTGTAGCTTGTGTGTATATGAGTGGCTATGTATTTTTTAAATTTGAGCCAATTTGTTTTGGAAGACGTTAGTCCGAGGACTGGCTTGGAGTTAGTGGATGATGCCGAAAGTCGAAAATGCACAGGAGAATGATCTGAAGAAAGATCAAAGCTAGTCGTGGTTGAAGCACTTGACCTATCTACTCCTTTGACAATGGCAAAGTCAATAGGATCTGGAATTTTTCTTTGGTCTGTGGGCCAGTAAGTTGGTGTGGAGGGTGACAAGAAATCGAGCCTACCACCACTATTAATTAAAGTGTTATATAGTTGTCTATCTTTTGGATTGATCAGCCGTGAGCCCCAGTGGGTATGTTTTGCATTATAGTCACCTGCAGCTAAAAATCTGTTGCCTAACGAACTAAATAGTTCTTTAAACTGCTGTTCACTTACAGGGTAGCGGGGTGGTGCATAAATAGCTGACAGAGTTAGGTTGCTGCCGTTCGTTTGTAAGCAGATGGATGTTGCTTGCAAGTAGGTTTTAGAGTATGAATTTAAACAGAAATGTTTAATTCTGCTGCGAATTAATATACTTGTACCACCATGAGCCTTACCATCAGGGTGATTAGTTTTATAGAAGTTGAACCCGGGAATATAAAAATTGTTTTTATCTGTCAGGTGTGTCTCTGAAATGAGCATTACGTCAATTGATTTATCGGAGAGATAGTGCATTAATTCTAGTTTGTGCTGGCCTATACCGTTAGCATTCCATGAACATATATTCAACATACTCATTTTTGGGAGATAAGAATTTGGAGCATTTGGTTTTGCGTCCGCACTAACTCCTGTAGTGTAGTTTGCATTGATGCCATAAATTGTGACATACATTGCGTCAAATTGAAAATCATATTTTCCAAACTGCTATTCAGTTGTTTTGGTACATTCTGTGCGTTATTTACACCAGATTTTAAAGCATCAGCGTAGGATAAGCTGGGATTGACGGACGGAATTGATTTGGCTTGCGTTTGAGCCGATGAACGAGTTAGAAATTCTTGTTTTTGAGAATTACAGGCGGCTTCTTTCTGTAAAACCAAACGATTTTTAAGCTCCTTATAAATAGGGCAGCGCCTGTAATTAGCTGTGTGGTTTCCGCCACAATTACTACACTTTTTCAAAATAAGATCGTTGCTACTCTTGTTATTGCAGACGGAAGAGTGATGAAACTCTCCACATATGACGCATACTACGCGTAAGGTGCAGTATGTCTTTGTATGACCATACTCTTGGCAATTTGTGCATTGCACAGGTCCGCTACGTTTAAGCGGTTCTTCTACTGAAATCCTACGGCTAAGAAGATACTGTAAACTATATACAGGGTGATTCTCATTTTTCCTTAATTTTACAGCATCAGGGCAGAGTTCAATTTTGAACATGGGCTGAGGGACTTTCTGTCTATTTATTATATTAATAACATGCTTGACCTGGAAGCCCTTTTCTTCCAAGGCCTGCTTAATTTCAGATGGCTCTATATCTGATTCAAGGCCTTTTATTACAACAGAAATGCCTTTGCTGCTCTTTAGTTGGTAAGTATAAAAACTCTTTTTGCTGTCTTCTAAGTTTTTAGCGACAATTCTATAATTTCTTTCATTATAAATTTGGATTTTTGTCTCGTGAATATTCCCACGAGTTAATGGCACGATATGGAAGCTATCTTTGCCTATCAGGCGAATGAGGCTGGCAACGAGGCTATTAGAGCTCCGCTCACGCAAATAAATTGGAGGCGGTTTGAATTCTCTAGTAGGCTGATTTTCGGATGAATTATCATTCGATTTGTCAGCTAGTGGAGCAAAACGGTTACCCGATAACATATTAGTGGGGGTGGATATGACTTCCGTTTTATTTAGTTTAGCCCTATTAGCGTGTTTTCCAGTTGGACTTCTTTTACGTTTAATTATATTAACGTAGCGATGCATGCCAATCAGCATCGCCTTCTGCTCGATTTGTTCTTTTGACTTATTGTTTGAGTTTAAAGATTCTTCGATAGCTGCGTTACCTGAGGTCGACGCGTTTGTTGTTGTTGTAGCGCTGGTAATGGGAGGTGCTGTAGGATCAGCTAGATTTAAATTGCCTTTTTTTATTAATTTTGGAACTGTTTCGCCGGTGGAATTGGAACGTTGCCTCTGAAAATGGCTTTTCAACATAGAAAATTGGCTGTTAGCTGCGAACTGTTGAAAACTTTCGTTGTCGCGAAGGAATTGTTTGTTGGGTAGTTGTGAAACTTGATTTATAGCATCTTCTGTAGCTAAGAACCCATGGTTTGTGTCGACGCTATTTTTTGGAGGTGAACGAGATATTGGCATCACTTGATCCAGCTGACAGCTGAATCAGCTGCAGCAAACAGTTGTCTCTGTCTATAAAAGTGTTTTTGTAAACAAACAGGAATGAATGGATTTTGGAATATACTTAACTTTGAGGAGAATTTGATTTTAATTCCTCAACTCACTGCCCAAAAGCAGGGAATCGGCTGGACAACAATACTCAACCGTTCGCGAGGAAATACGACTTAACTAATAGTTTTCTGTCTAATCGGATGTCGGAATTTAAAAGTTTACTGGAGCGCTTAAAACAACACAGCCGAACGCGACAACAGTGCTGCTTGTTTTTCCAAAAATAATGGATTTCTTTTTACTACACTTAATATTTACAAGAACTAAAAGTAAAATTTATTGAAAAAATCTGGAATTTTTCTAATGAAACAATATGCTTATCGAAATATGCAAAAAATATAGCACAAAAATAATATTATGGGAATTTTGTTTTTTTCAAACCGGCTTGAACATTATGTTTGTTTGTGTGGTACAGTGTGTGCAAGCTTTTTAGAATTTGACAATCAGGTGGTTCGTTAAAAAAAAATTTGCCAAATATGTATACACTCATGAATCTTTGCAAATCCTTCCTGGCGAATCTGTGCAAAGCTGATTTTTTAAGTTTCATGAGTCCCCTTGTTGTAATACATTGCAATAAGCTCAATGTACTCGAACCAGCTAAAAAAATACTATAAATTGAGATATTAGACCTAATTCTATCGTACCTAGATCGTATATTTTTTTATAACTTCTAGTTCCTTTTTACCTAATTTTTTCGGATTTTTCGTGCCTTTTTTATGTTGCCCTGTTGATTATAAAACGTGACTTTAAGAAATTTGTTTTGCCTATCAGTTTCAGATGGACGAATTTTTGAGATCGCTTTCAATTTCCTCCAATACGACTGTAGAAGACGTCATCCATCCTTCTATGAAAATCATCGACTGGATCTATAAAGCAAGTAATACATCCCATCAACTTTCCTATAAGGATTTAGAAGCTATTGGAAAAGGAGTTTTGTACTTGAGCTCATATTACGAGCAGTTTGAACAAGATCTGCCGGACCGACTTGTTGAAAAGTATCCATTTTTTCGTGCACAAATCAAATCGTTTTTCGATGGTGAACCACAAACTCTTCACAAAACTATATTTCGACAAGTCATGCGAACCAAAGGTGGCTTGGGACACGTATTTACTTTAGAATCAATTTTAACAAGCTTATATCAGTTAAACCAAGTTCCGATAAACTTAGAACACTCATCAAATGAGTTTAATTCTGCTGCTTTACAAATGCGCTCGATCGCGTGCAAATTGTTCCAACTTTCAAAAGAACAAATGGAAATAGCTGTCGACAGAATGTTGAATTATGTTCCATTTGCTGTTGTTGCACACGTTTTTTGTGAATCAGATGAATTTTTCCTAGCGGATATCTATTTTATCGTAGCTGATAAAATATTAAGGAAAATTTTAGATGGAAACATAAGTACTTTTTTTATAAAATCACTGTATCTCATGACGTCGATTTTTCAAAAAGGAAAAAGGTTTTACTGCCTGTGTTTAAAAAATAGAGATTTTGAAAATGGAATGAGTTCGTTCTTCATTCGTGCATTGACACAACTCTCGAAAGATGGGATTGATTCATATATTAATACTACTCCAACCAAATTTAAAAATCATAACTTTGATCATATATTGTATCTTATTTGGGTCACATTGTCTCCGAATTCTCCTTGTTATTCTGAGTGCTATAAAAAATTTTTGGATGCAGACCTTGAAAACAGCTTACTAACTTTAAATAAATTTGATCGTGTTTATGAGTAAAATAAATTTATTTTTGTGTAACAAACTAAATAAATTATCAATAATGGTAATATGGGGACTAGAGATGGGTCGGTACGTTTCGGGCCTTAGTCAAAAGTGTGGAGCTGTAGGACCAAAAATCGAAAACGGGATTTTCCGTGGGTTCTTAGGCCTGAGATTGAAGGACCGGAGGCCCCGAAGGCCCGACCAAAGGATCGAGCTATTACACATATGAATTTTTGGTTCGCGAGAAAGGAGACGCAAGTAAAAACAAACTTTTGTGTATAAACCGACTTACATAATCTATAATACTTTTGGTAAACGTACAAATAAAAGTTGAAACAACACGCTACAATTAGATATGTGATCGATGATGAATGTATTAAAAATCGCAGCGTTTGTAGGCTTCTTGGAAGACACAGAAACGTTTGCATTTGCAGAGCTAGTAGCAAAAAACATGCAATTGTTTTGTCACTCAACTTTACCAGTCCCTATCGAATATACGCTATTTACAAGCTAAGACATTTCGATCACGAAACAAACTTCTTGATGGTTAGGCCTCGGTATGGAAGCGTTTTTCTCTCTTGATTGTTGAAGGGCCTTAACGTTAAACCAGCGTAATGCCGGGTTTTCAATAGGGCAGGAATTCCTAGGAATCAATTCCTGCAACTTTCAACACATTCAAACATATGAAATTACCTAATTTAAATCAATTAGATTTTTGAATCAAACTCTTTGAATTTGTTTCGATGTTTTCAATATTTCCAGGTATTGATGCACAGGAATTCTTGAAAATTTAAAATAATATTAAAAACTGATGATTCCATTTTAAAGTTTGTGCTTCATTTAACCGAGTTCCTATCTAAGCAAATAAGGCAATCTATAAGTATCTGCTCTATAAGCATCTGCCCCTTTTCACGCCCACTTTTCCAATTTGTTTGAATTCTAATCGGAGGCTTAGATATACGCTTTAATCCTAAGTTTTATTGAAATATTTCGAAAAAAACCCGATTTTGGGGCACTTTTGAGATTTTTGTGACAGACCCTAGTACTGGAGGTACCCTTAATAATGGACCGAAATTTTGGGGAGGATGTTTGTGGCTACAAACGAGGCATAAGTGCCAACTTTCGTTCAAGTCCCATTTGAATTTCGGGTGTAGGAGAGTATTTTCGAAAAACTCCCTTCTGCCACGGCCACTTTTCCAATTTTTTGAATTCATAGTAATTGCTTTTAAACATGTTCAAATACCAAATTTCATCAAAATATCCTGAAAAACTCCGATTTTAGAGCAGTTTTTGTTGTTTTGGTAACAGACCCTAGTACTGGAAGTACCCCTAAAAATGGTCCGACCGGGTCAATTCTCGAACTTGTTCGGACTCATGTCCCCGTTAGCACGTACACCAAATTTCTTCAAGATAGCTCAACTCCTTCGATAAGATAACTGTATACAAACAGACGGACAGATAGACGGACGTGGCTAAATCGAATCTCCTGGCGACTCTGATCATTTCTATATATATTTTGCATGATCTATCTAAACTGGTTCTGGGTGTTACATACAACCACACAAACGCAATATACCCTCGACACAGAGTGTGTCGGGTATAAAAACTCTGGTACATTACCAGAAGCTGATCTGGTAAACAATTTTGTATGGGAATAAAATGTCCTAGTAAAATAGCCGGAAATTCTGGTCATGTGTTAAACATGTTTTTGTAGCAATTCCATGAAATATTTCTGGTAATTACGAAAATAAAAAGTCAATAAAATTACCAGACATTTGACATATACTTATGACATTTCCAAGTGTACTTTTATTTCATTAAATACATGTAAAAACTTTGTATATTGTTATTTGTTATGTAAAACTCTTTTTCGTTCATAAAAATTAAAAAAACCCGAACGGATTCGATCCGTCGGAATACATAATCAGGCCGATTTTTTTCGTTTGAATCCAAACTAGTTGTAAATGATTACAACAGTTTGATCGATATACCTGCATACATATGTCGATATATGAATATTAGCACAAAGGACAAAAATAAGCCTGAAGTGTTTCTTATGTAATAAGATCTTTAATTCCGTAGAAATGTTAATGAAGCATTTGAATGTATTCCACGGGTGCAAAACCAATTCAGATTTTGTTTGTCCTAGACCGGAATGCAAACAAATATTTAATACCATTGGCTCCTATAAAAACATTTAAAAAAGCATATGAAAAATAATGAGGTTGTGTGTAATGAAGCAAATAAAACGTGCAAAATCATAACAACTACTATCACTGCAGAGTTCGGTACAATCCCATATGAAATTGTTGAAAGTCCCGAAGAAATTAATGAAGAGTTTACGTATAAAAGAAATAAAAAAAAAATGTTATTCGATAAGTTTAAAGAATTTTCTTCCATACAGAAAATATCGTAAGTATTTGATAGCACATATATTCAGAGTCATACTAAGAAAGGGTATAGCACTATAAGCATAGTGATTCTGCCACGGAAGCCGATTTCAACATTAGTTGATTTGCTGTTTAGGTAAGTACAAAAGATTTAATTTTCAGGCAGTTTTCGCTCTCGATCCCCTATAGTCAGGGGTGGGCACGCGAGCACGAAACGAGCAAATGAGAGCGAAAATTCGTTGCTCGCGTGTACAGATATAAAGAGCGCACTCGCATAGAGCTCAGTTGTTGTTAAGAAGCGAATGAAGGAAGACGTTTGTCGAATGATTTATGCGAATTGATTTTCGGAATATTTTTACGAAAGATTATACCTCGAGTGCCATACACTGTGCAGATTGAAGCATACGAAATTTTAAATTTATCCATCGGTCTTTTTCAAGACAATGTTTTTTCGAATATTTTTCATTAATAGTTTTAGTTTTATTAATACAGTAGAATCTCGCAAAAGTTACCGCTCGAATGAGTTAAACGCTTGGTTAAGTTAATCGAATTTCAGCGCCCACGTGGCGTTCTAAAAAGTTAATTTTGGCGTTAACTTTTCTGAGCGTAATTTTTTTTTCTTTTCCTTTTTTTCCTTAAATCAACCCTATTTCATGTGTATTACGTGGAATAGCGAAGAAAAACAAAAGAAGACAACGCAAATCATAACGATAGCACTTAAAAGTGACAAATTCTATCTAAGCGTGCAACCTTATTGTGAAATAGGAGTTGTGCGCGAGTAGATCTTGTGTATGTAAAATAATCATAAATATGGTTTAAATCAAAAGATTTAAATAAAATAAGCATGTTATGTTTGCAAAAATATATTTTTATGCATGTAGTCCCTATTTCTTTAATTTTTTTCGATTTTGAAAAACATTTGGAAAAGTTAATAATTCGGAAAAGTTGATTACCCCTGGGACAAATCGATTAACTTTTGCGAGATTCTACTGTAATAGTTTTTGGCGTATAACGCATTTTTAGGCTTAAGAACTCCTTTTTATATTATATATTTGCATGTGTTAAATTGAGACAGTTGGTGTAGGTGTGCGTAGTAGCGGCTCGGTACGGTGGCAAAACTGCGGCTAGCTCGCCGTAATGGGCGTGAAGTCTTGCCACTCCGTATACCCTCTACTCAATCTAAACAAAGAAAAATCGTACCGAAATGTGTGGGTGGGAGAAATAAGGAACAGAAAGAAAAAGAAAAAAAACAATAAGAAAGAAGAGGAAGTAGCCATAAAAATACCTATCGTTCAATTACGCACTCACACAATCCCTGTATAACTCTACATTCATAACTCTCGATCAAATTTATACACATTCATCACTCACCCTACCCTATTATACACTCCTCCTATCCGTCTCTGTCCGAGGTCATGGAGCAGTCCCACCCACTGTGCGTAGCACAACCATGAGCGTGCTGTGGCTCATATTTCATATTTTAGCACGCTCCCTAAGTCAGTCCGTTCGTCCGTCTTCGTTATGGTCCGTCAGTCATTTAGTGGTCCCAAATGCATCCTACCTTTTTCCTAGTGCGTCAGTAACACACCTGTCTTTAAGCCGTCATAACTGGCATATTTTTGTTTCAAGTGACAGGGAAGGTATCACCTTCCATCCAGTTTGTTTCACATATATAAAAAAAAAGAAATTGATGCAAAATTTAATTTTTAATTATGTGTTTATTAGTGGATATATATATATATATATATATATATATATATATATATATATATAGATATATATATGTATATATAATTATTCATCAATTTAAGTCTAAGAATATTACAACTGGAACACCTTAAATGGTTATTTATAGGGACTGGAACGTATACAAAATGATTAAAAAGGAATGAGACAATGCAATTCAATTATTACGACAGTTATACCGAAACAAAATGTATTTTGAAGCTACGAACACCTACTTCCCAAAGACCACCCATATGAGGCGCTCCGGGGGGAATAAAATACCACACAAGACTGTGCTGCATTTGTTGCGCCAGCAGTGTGTCACGAGTCGCGACCAAAAACTCAGAATACAATTTTCGTGATGCGCCGACGAAATTTTTACCGTTATCGGAATAAACATGGCTTGGACAATTTCGCCGAGCTATAAACCGATGGAATGCAGCTAGAAACTCAGGAGTGGAGAGATCGGACACTGCTTCGAGATGGATTGCTTTTGTGGCAAAACAAACAAAAACACACACATAGCCTTTCGTTATAACCCTCGACCGACCGGCTGCGCTTTTAATGTCGAAAGGACCAGCGAAATCGAGGCCTGTATGTAAAAATGGTCTTTCTAGTATTGTACGTTCAGGTAGAAATACCCCCATTAATTGTGTTCTTACTTTGTGTTTATGTAGAACACACGTTTTACAATTATGGATGGTGGTTTTAATAAGATTTTTGGCCTTTGGAATCCAAAATTGTGTTCTTATCAAACGCAACACCAATGAATTACCGCCGTGCAAAGAAATTTCATGATGATGTAACGCTTTTTTTATATTCTTCCTTTTTTGTTGGGAAAGGAAGGAAGGGGGAAACGTTATTCTCAATTTTTTCTCACAATTATGGGCTATGTATTATTTTGCTTTCGTCACCTAACCGAAGTCAGTCCTTTAGAGAGGACTGACTTTCAACACAAATGGCACAATCTTTTTCTGTTTTAATCAAAATTAACACCAGTGAACCGACAGGCTTGTTTTCCTTTTTCTTTTCAATCAAATTACACCAGACTGAAATGTTACTTTTTCTTTTTATTTATTTTCTTCTCTTTTTTTTACAATCAATGATAACCCCGGTAGAAAAAGTTCCAAATACAGTGAATTGTGATGAATTTAGACCAATAAATTCTTTAAGAACACTCGAGAAAGTACTTGAGTCTGTTGTGAAAGATCAGATACAAGAGTACCTAGAAAGAAATGAATTATTTTATAAATACCAATCGGGCTTTCGAAAAAATCATTCGTGTGAGACAGCTGTGAATTATATAGTGAGCAAATGGAAATTGAACTATAAAACAAAGCGAATGGTGCTTGCATTGGATTTTAAGAGGGCATTTGAAACAATTGATACCGATATTCTAATTGAAAAGCTTCAAACTTATGGTATAAAAAATAAAGAAAGGGATTGGTTTGAGTCCTATATTAAAAACAGAACACAGAGAACAAAAGTAAATGGGAAAATATCGGAAGGTGTAAAATTAAAATACGGTGTACCCCAGGGTTCGATCCTGGGTGCATTGTTATTTATAGTCTACATCAATGACATGCAGAATGTGGTGAGCGAATGTGAACTAATGCTGTATGCAGACGATACAGTGATGTACTCAGAAGGAGAATCATATGAAGTATGTAAAGCTAAATTAATGAATGATCTAAATAAAATAAACAAGTGGGTAAAAATGAATAAACTGAAATTAAATGAGAGTAAAACTAAATTAATGAAGATTAATATCTCAATTGGGGAACAAATACAGATAAATAACGAAACAATAGAAATAGTCGACAAACTAAAATATCTAGGAGTAATTCTGGATAAAGACTTAAAATTGGGTGAGCATATAAATTACATATGTAAAAAAATCGCGAAAAAAATCGGTTTCTTTAAGAGAATACGTAATAAAATAGACATGATGACAGCTATAAAAATATATAACACAATGATAAAACCTCATTTTGAATATTGTTCTACATTAATATATACAACGTGCAACCAAAGTCAGATTGAAAGACTCCAAAAACTTCAAAATAAAGCAATGAGATCGATCTTAAAACTAAACAGATACACGGGAATACAATTTATGCTGAATACTCTATTATGGCTAAGCGTCGAACAAAAACTAAAACTAAACACACTTATTGCAATATTTAAAATAAAGAACAACAGTACACCAAGATACATGTCCGAAAGTGTAACTTATGTGGCAGATAACCAAAATTATTCGCTAAGGAATGCAAGTGATTTCAGGATAGGATTACATAGGACAACGAATGCGCAGAATACATTATTTTATAAAGGACTTAGAATGTTCAATCAGCTACCAATAAGTATAAAAAATGAAATAAACTACAATATATTCAAAAGAAAATGCACCAATTATATAAAAAGAATGAATTAAGCTGAATTAGTATATGAATGAAATTAATGTAATATTATGTATATATAACTTTATTTTAAAAATTTAAGTGAAATCATGTGATAGTAATGTCGTTGGAATAGCAGCAATATGTGATGAAATAATATGTGATGTAACAATATGAATTTTAATAGTAAAATAATTTGCTAATAAATAATAATAATAATAATAATAATAATAATAATAATAATAATAATAATAATAATAATAATAATAATAATAATAATAATATATAATAATAACTATTGGCTATATATTATTTTTTCTTTTTTGTCACCTAACCGAAGTCAGCCCTTTAGAGAGGACTGACTTTCAACACAAAATGGCACAATCCTTTTTTGTTTTAATCAAAATTAACACCAGTGAACCGACAGTTCCTCGCGGCTTCACTAACAAAAATCAACTCTCTGCGTTAGGAATTTTATTTTCCTTTACAATTTCCTAACGCGACTGAGCCGTCGACGGCTTGCTGGCCGCGACGGCGCACATACGTTGGACCAACGTCACTTGGAAAAGCGATTAGCCTATGTGCTGATCGTGGGAATGCAACGTCGGCAGAATTTTCCTTGCCGTTCCATGCATCCGAATTTTTCGGTTGTTTGAAATCAAAACCTTATAAAGTCATGCAGATAACGTTTGCAATCTTTGAAGACAATTTATTTTTGTTTGCTACATTTTGATTTTTAATGAAATTTTATATGTGTAGAATGCACAAGTGCATTTCAGTTTTAGAATTATGGGAATGCAAATTCGGCAAAAACTCTTTGGAAGTGGAAATAAAATATTTTTTGAATTCCCACGCTTTGGTAAAAATGTTAGAAGAATCTAGTTACAGCCAGATTGCTGGAATGTAATGTAATTACTTTCAGGCGCTCCCAGCGTGGTGGTCTGTGGCCACCACCGCCAGGTGTTCTCAACCTACTTAGCCAAAGTCGACACCTAACAATGAAATTTCACCAGGAGTCGAGATAATTGACAATTGTATGGAATGATGATAGGGTGACCCTCATTGTACGTTAGACTTGGACAAGCCGCTAATCGGCCGTTCACCCGGATCACTTCTTTCGAGTTGAGGAACGGATTCAGATTTAATATCGAGCTTGTAGAAGCTATGGACCTTTTACTTTGTAATGAGGTGTTTTCGGTCGCATAGGCTTTTCTCTGTGCTAATTTGATAAGTTGAACTTGAATTTCAGAAATTTCCTGACTAGTGAGGGTTAACGTTTTTTCATCGAAGAGAGCTCTTGGGTCTTGTTTTTTCGGCCACGTTCGTCGAATGAAACGATTAGCATACGCTAGGACTCGAACGGCTCTGGAGTAGTTAGAGAATCTTTCAAGAATATCCTCCACCACTTCTAATGCTACCGCATGTACGCGAATCGGTTTTCGTTCTATATCAGTTTCAAAGTGAGAGACCGCGCTGCGATTTCGCCAATGTGCTAACGGCAACGGAAGCCAAGCTGGGCCATGCCACCACAAATCGCTATCCCGTAAGTCACTAGCTGTCACCCCGCGGCTTGCTAAATCTTCTGGATTGGATTCTGACTCAACGTGCAACCAAGTAGACGGACCTACGCTTTGCAAAATTCTGGAGACGAGATTCGCTATAAAATTTTTCCAATGACATGGAGGTTTTTGAAGCCATGCTAAGACAATTGTAGAATCAGTCCATAAGAAGAATTTCTTTCTTATCATAGCCATATGTAGAGAAAACGCTTGCACCATTTCTGCAAGGAGAACGGCACCACACAATTCCAATCGAGGGACCAACAATGTCTTAACTGGGGCAACCCTACTCTTTGCGTGAGCAAATGCGTGGAAATTTCATCGCCGTTCTGTATACGCACGTAAATCGCGGCGGTGTACGCTTTTTCAGACGCATCACAGAACCCATGAATTTCCACGTCTCTCTGAGGGAGGTATTCCACCCAGCGAGGAATCTTGATGTCGCTAATGCACGGAAACTTATCTCTGAATACTGTCCACTTTGTCACACAAGTGAGTGGAAGCGGCTCATCCCAATCAACACGAGCTAACCAAATTTCCTGCTTTCATATTTTTGCGCAAATTATTATTGGAGACAGCCAACCCGCTGGATCAAACAATTTGGAGATTTGTGACAGGATTTCTCGTTTGGTATATTGGGCAGTTTCTGGTAAGGGCTTGGGATCAAAATAAAATTCATCTGATCTGGCATTCCATCGGATACCAAGGGTTTTAGCGACGCTGTCTTCATCAAGCGTAAGGAATTCTTCACTGATAAGATGTATTTTAGGAATATCTTTTAAAATTTCCCTTGAGTTCGACGCCCATTTGCGTAACGAAAATCCGGCTGATTCTAATGCCGCCGTCAATTGGAGACGCGCAGCAATAGTGGAGTTTATGGTATAACCGCCTGCTAGTACATCATCCATGTACATTGATTCTTTTAAAAGCGCACTAGCCAGAGGGAGGGATGTTTCAACATCGTCCGCTAGTTGCCGAAGCGTTTGAATAGCTAGATATGGAGCGCAGTTGACGCCAAACGTTACCGTTTTTAGCTCAAAATCGGACACTTCTTCTCCTGGGTTCTGACGAAACAGAAATCTTTGAAATGAAGAATGATTGGAAGTAACAAGGATCTGCCTGTACATCTTTTGTATGTCGGCATTAAACACGTACCCCAAAAAACTCCATTTAAGAATGAGAAGCGTCAAATCAGCTTGCAACACGGGACCAGTATATAGAACGTCGTTCAGACTCACTGAATTATCGGACGGACTGGATGCATTGAACACAACTCGGACTCTCGTCGTAGTACTTTCTGCTTTAATAACCGCGTGATGCGGTAAATAAAATGTGGAATTTATGGACTCCCTAGGAATCTGTCGAACTTCTTCCATATGCCCGAGCTCTAAATATTCGCGCACGACGTTGTCGTATTCCGTTTTAAATTGCAAGTTCTTATTTAAACGCGCTTCATTGCGAAGAAACTGTGCTAACGCGATTTTACGCGATGTTTGTCTGCTAAAGGAATGTTTGGAAGGCATGAAAAATATGAAGGCTCAATCGAACATGATGGGAGATCGCCAGTAATCTTCGGAAATACGAATGCAGTGGTTTCTATGCTAACGTCTGAACAGATTGCGGAAGTTATTTGGATTCGACAGGCTTTGATCGACTTAGCATTTACCGCCGCACCAACTCCTGTAATGTTTGCACTAACTGAGTGTGATGGTAACTGCAACCTTCTTAGATTTTTTTTTGAGATGAAAGTCCCTTCTGACCCTGAATCCAAAAGAGCTCTCGCGTAATATTCCCTGCCTTTATTTTGAAGTTTGATCATAGCTGTGCCCAGTAAAACGCTTCTAGTACCCGCCGCAAAACACGTTTGAATAATCGAGGTTTCACTGTCCGGTGCGGGCACCAATAGCGTTGAATGAGCCTTTTGTTGACTAGAACCACTATTGGAGGGATTCTGGTTGGACTCATTTGATTGAGGTTTTGCTTCGGCGGTTTGTGCGCGAGTAGATCTTGTGTATGTAAAATAATCATAAATATGGTTTAAATCAAAAGATTTAAATAAAATAAGCATGTTATGTTTGCAAAAATATATTTTTATGCATGTAGTCCCTATTTCTTTAATTTTTTTCGATTTTGAAAAACATTTGGAAAAGTTAATAATTCGGAAAAGTTGATTACCCCTGGGACAAATCGATTAACTTTTGCGAGATTCTACTGTAATAGTTTTTGGCGTATAACGCATTTTTAGGCTTAAGAACTCCTTTTTATATTATATATTTGCATGTGTTAAATTGAGACAGTTGGTGTAGGTGTGCGTAGTAGCGGCTCGGTACGGTGGCAAAACTGCGGCTAGCTCGCCGTAATGGGCGTGAAGTCTTACCACTCCGTATACCCTCTACTCAATCTAAACAAAGAAAAATCGTACCGAAATGTGTGGGTGGGAGAAATAAGGAACAGAAAGAAAAAGAAAAAAAACAATAAGAAAGAAGAGGAAGTAGCCATAAAAATACCTATCGTTCAATTACGCACTCACACAATCCCTGTATAACTCTACATTCATAACTCTCGATCAAATTTATACACATTCATCACTCACCCTACCCTATTATACACTCCTCCTATCCGTCTCTGTCCGAGGTCATGGAGCAGTCCCACCCACTGTGCGTAGCACAACCATGAGCGTGCTGTGGCTCATATTTCATATTTTAGCACGCTCCCTAAGTCAGTCCGTTCGTCCGTCTTCGTTATGGTCCGTCAGTCATTTAGTGGTCCCAAATGCATCCTACCTTTTTCCTAGTGCGTCAGTAACACACCTGTCTTTAAGCCGTCATAACTGGCATATTTTTGTTTCAAGTGACAGGGAAGGTATCACCTTCCATCCAGTTTGTTTCACATATATAAAAAAAAAGAAATTGATGCAAAATTTAATTTTTAATTATGTGTTTATTAGTGGATATATATATATATATATATATATAATATATATATATATATATATATATATAGATATATATATGTATATATAATTATTCATCAATTTAAGTCTAAGAATATTACAACTGGAACACCTTAAATGGTTATTTATAGGGACTGGAACGTATACAAAATGATTAAAAAGGAATGAGACAATGCAATTCAATTATTACGACAGTTATACCGAAACAAAATGTATTTTGAAGCTACGAACACCTACTTCCCAAAGACCACCCATATGAGGCGCTCCGGGGGGAATAAAATACCACACAAGACTGTGCTGCATTTGTTGCGCCAGCAGTGTGTCACGAGTCGCGACCAAAAACTCAGAATACAATTTTCGTGATGCGCCGACGAAATTTTTACCGTTATCGGAATAAACATGGCTTGGACAATTTCGCCGA
>CM035808.1:56655293-56727363 GCA_020466095.1 Chlorops oryzae | reverse complement strand
AATTTTCCAAAAATCCAAAACCAAACTGCAAATGGCCATAAAATGAAAACCGTTGAGTCAATTTTGCACAATATCCTTTGGGTTTAGCAACACCAGAAGAGATTTTTTTGCTTTGTCGATAAGAAGACATTTGTAGGCCAAGTTATAATATTATATTTGACTTTGCTAAATATAGCAAAGCGATATTCCAAATCTTTTAAAACTTATATCCACAGTAATAAGCAAATTTTTTCTCAAAAATCCAACCAGGGCCTGAAACTGCAAATGGCCATTAAAATGAAAACCTTAGTCAATCAGACAATATCCTTCTGGGGTTTCGCTACTCCCATCAATAGCTTTCAGAATTTCTTTGTTAGAACGTGATCATATTTTCAGTGGTGCACTGTGTAATCACATATGCTTAAATAGTCTGGTGGCATAGGGTGGCTAGGAAAACCAACTGTTCCTTGCTAAACAGACTACAAAGCAATCTGCAGTGACATTCAAGCTGCACTTAGAGCCCTAGTAAACCCCACCAAAACTTCCAGGATTCCTAGAGAGTGCAAGAATAGACTAAGCTACATCGCAAGATTTAATAAAGTTGAAATTGTATGGGTCCTGGGACATAGTGGAGTCCCGGGAAATGAGAGAGCAGATGAATTGGCAAATCAGGGATCAGAGGGTGTACTAATGGGACCTGAACCAATAATAGCTCTTAGCTCTGCAGGTCTGAGGCGCTGCTTCGTTAAAGACCCAAACGAGAAAATCTCAGACTTTCTCCTTCAGCTGAAGAGAACTGATTTGCGGTATCTTGTAACCTTAATAACGGGACACATAAGATGTGGTCGTCATATGGCAAACATTGGTGTGGTCACGGGCCCCTCATGCACCTCTTGCCTCGAGGACGAGGACCGTGCGGAACATTTCCTCTGCTGCTGCCCCACTTTCCCATGGGCCAGAAGGGAGTGTGGGGCCGCGACGTACTGACCATGGAAAACATTCATGCTCTAGCTCTCACGGAAATTCTTGGTTACCTGAAGAGAACCAGGAAGTTCCGTGAGAGTTAAAACCCCTACCTCATCTCCTTTCCTTCCACCTTCTAATTTCTCTTCTTTTCCACCTTCGTCTTCCCTCGGGACGGCAAAATGGGCAAAACAAAATTTCCTGATTTTCAAGGGACTTGATGTCCCTCCCACCCTCATATCATCATCATCGTCATATCCTTCGTTGATAGGTGAAGGGGTCCTTTTCAGGGGGAGGGGCGTTGCTGAGTGGGTTTGAGCAAAGTTAAGAGTCGTGGGTGATTTCTGACCACAAAATCGGGTAATGCATACCAAAAAATATACTGGGGGGTACTGCTATTCTCGAGTATCAAGTGAATATGCCTTTTGGTTTAATAGATCCATACACTTAACATCGATGGTTTTTAGCGATGTTGCATCCCTACAAACTTGAAGTGACATTTCGAATGTTGATGGCGTTCGTTGGCGTAATTTTTTTTTTGGTTTTTTACCGTATTGCATGTTAGATTGAATATGTAAGTCTTTCAAAAGAATTTCTTTTCGAATTCACTGCTATCATTAGTTTGATTATTAGATTTAAGATTGTTTTGAGAATGTGGTAGACTTGAAAGCTTAAGTGGTAGTAGTGGTAGAAGTTAGCATTTTATCAAAAAATTGGTAGATCTAACACAATTCTGGTAGGGTGCGAACACTGCGAATGATAGTGTTATTAGACATGTTAAACATCGATCAAGGTGACATCGATGATGCGATATTTGTCGTACCGCAACATCGATGTTAAAACATCGATATTGTAACTCTGAACATCGATGGTTATCAAACATCGGTGATCATCGATCATCTCTACGCTGCGGCACGCACGCTCGTGACTTTGAAACGCGCCGCACAGTGTCGCGACTCCATACATTTTTTGGCCAAAAATAGAAGGAGTTGCCCTAGAGCAATGAAATTTGGCATGGGCATTTCTTTCGATGCGATTAAGAAATTTTGAAAAAAATTGGAAAAATTCCATAATTTTTTTGCACTATCAAAGGGTGCTTGTCTGGGCCGCGATCGAGGCGAATTTTTGCGGATAAAAGAAAAGAAGGGGAATTAGCTGAATTCCCTCAGACCGTAACCTGTGGATACTCACGACAACAATACGGGTCCAAAGCCAGAGAATTTCCGGATGGTTAGATTTTACCGTTGAATTTATATTTTTATTCTTTTTCCGGGTTTTACAATTGAACGAGAAAATAGATCGTTATGTTGCCGAATATGTTCGGATTAAAATTCAGTTTCAACAATTTATAAAAAAGAAAATTTCACACTTGAAGATTACAATAAAAAATGATTCGATATAATTCAATGGAAACGCGTGTACAGCGGTTAAAAATGAAAATTGCTAATTGACGATGAAGAGCGAACGCGTGTATTCGATTGAACCGGCGGAAGCAAAAGAGAAAGCAAACAACTCATTTCCTTTTTTTGACAGCTAAATCTAGAAAAAAAGGTAGTATCAGACTGGATCCTCAGGTTCGTCTCGCCAGGGATGCATTTCGCGTGAACAGTGTTATTCTTCTATTTGGCGTGGTCCGTGAAGCAATGCATGAGACTTTTATTAATTTTTAAGTTTTTACTTTTTGCTTGCTTCTGAGTATCCGCCAATTCGTACAGAACTAAAGCTTATTTAAAATCATCATCTGTACTCCAGGGGCTTCGGATGTAATATCGGTGTGAAAAATATCGATACTTTAAAACATCTTTAAGTATGAAAATTCGCATTTTCAAAACTATCTCAATTGCGATGGAAAACACTTTACACGTATGCTTTTTCAGTTCCATTATATTCTGCTAAGCTGACTTCGCACTTTAAGGGCTCAACGCTGTGTAAGTATTATACATAATTGAAAGGAAGTAACGAGCTCATTCTTTTGAAGAAAGGAAATCAGAGTTAAAATTTCGATGAAAGGTCGACAAAAATATACAAAATGTATGAATTAAATGCAACCCTGTGAATCCGATTACTTGTAATTCGCGAATGCGTTCGAGTAGCGAAAGTAAGCCAAAGTACTTCTTTGATTTTTCTACATGTGTTTGGTATAGGAAATTTACTTGCTGCTTTAGAGCGTAGAACCCTTTAGCGCACATGTAAGTTAACTGCACAAAAATATGCTACGGCATTTTTGTTTGTATTTGTATGAAAATTTCTCTTTTAGCTGCATTCAACTTAGGTGCACATTCGCTTTAACAGCACATTAACTATAAAGCTCAATTTTATTTTCATTTCTTTTTATAGCATTTTTTTTTATTTCTAGTCAGTTATTAAAGAATTTTCCTTTTGTTACAAAAGTTTTATTTATTTATTTATTTATTACAAGGAAACGGAATCGATAAATCGTTAGGTTTCCAATTGATAGGAGCGCTGGCGCTTGGACCTTCGGCTCACTTTTGATATTTTGCTAATATTGTCTAAAATTAGTTGATTAAAGCCGGCTTCGGCTATAAATTTAGTGATAGTTTGGATATTAGTTGGAGCTAGATTGTTGATTGTTGTGGTTGACAATACTTCGTTGAAGTATTTCTCTCGTATTTCTTTTAGCTTGTCGCATTCGTCCAGTAAATGGATAACTTAGGGCGACACGGATGAGCATCGGTGGCATAGAGTGGGACGATACAAAGCGTTAAATTGGATACTTTACGAACGATCTATATAACTTGCATCAAAATCACTTGTAAATACGAAATCGGGACTCTACAACAATTTCACCAATGCCTTAAACTCGGCTAATCAACAGAACAAATTTAGATGTAGCATATGGGAAATTATTTCCTACATGCAGGAAAATAATATCCCAATTCCACAACCAACGCAACCAATCGATAGCTCGGTATCCAAAAACATAGAATTAAACTTTTCGTTCAACTCCTTAAAAAAAAATGAGACTCCAACCCAATGGTTTATAGACAACTCCTCTCACAATTCGTAAGAAACCTACCCCACTCAAATTTATTTTACACCGATGGCTCCTGTTCAAATGGCAAAACAGGCTATGCAGTGGCGAAACAGATAGAGGAGCACCAGTTCACCAACATCCGACAAAGAGAACTTCCACACAATGCGGGATCCTTCCATGCAGAGCTGCTTGCCATTCATTTTGCACTGAGAAAGGCTGCGATGGAAAAATCGGAAGCTATTATCCTCACCGATAGCCGCAGATGAATAAAGGCACTTACAGAACATACCAACGAAATCTCCCAGTTCGTGCTGGGAGGAACAAAAATCCACAAGAAAATTCAGATAGTTTGAATACCAGGTCATGCAGGCATTAGAGATAATTAATACGCAGACAAACTAGCGAAAGATGCCCTAATAATGCAACTCCCCCAAGAAACACCAGCACTCAGCAACGTTTCAATTACATGCTTTAACGCCTATCAAAAGGAAGAGCGCCAACTTAAATGGACAAGTTCGAGACAATTCTTACAACAACACAATCCAACGTACTCCAGGCCAAATTACAACACAGCCCTCTCGAGAGAACACTGCATCAAGATCGCCAGAATACGAGTAGGCAAAGCGCTCTTCAACGTCGAACACATATTCACTGACGAAATCTGCCCACAATGCACACAATGCCTATGCGAACTCACAGTGGAACACATCTTTGACGAGTGCCCACGCTCCAGAAGCGATCCACAAAGCCTTAAACAATTTCTCAACTGCAGTAAGGTGGAATCCTTAAATTTTATCTACAATACGCTAAGTAAAATGTACAAAACAAAATATAAAAAATCCCTCATACAATTGGGTGCACATGGTCATTGATACCCAGCACCCCAAAAAAATGTCTGTTAACTTTTTTTTCAAGACATTTAATCAATAAATAAAATAAATAAAATTATAAGCAATAGGCTGCCAAGCTACCTTACAACGGAAATTTTCTCGCGTAGGAGAAATTCAGCCGTATATGCTTAGAGGTAGGGATGACATTAGAAGGCCTCAGTATAGGTCCAGTGCAGCTCAAAATAGTTGGATCTATAAAGGCTCAAGTATATTCAATTCAATGCCTAATGCGATTAAAACAGAATCAAACTTTAATACGTTTAAAAGAAAAGTTAGGGAATGGGTTAAGTTAGAATTTTTATAAGAATTTTTATAAGCTTTACATATATAAACGCATGTAAACCAAAAATATAATATATGGAATATGGAAATTGTTATTAAGTAGCTAAAAAAGCTAAATAAACTTTACATTTAAAAAAAATCACAGATAAGTTCGAAAATATAGTACTGCAGAACATCTGCGGCCCATAAGGGCGTCAAAGCAGTTAACAAAAAAATTTCTTCATTACAAAACTCGTTCCTCACACCTTGGTCTCACACCTGCAACTCCATGTTACCTATTCTATGCATTGGCCAATGAGCTCCCACCGATGGAGAGGGCGAGGTGGATAACGGCAAAAGAGTTACTTAAAATACTTAATACTTAAAATAAAGTTTTTTTAATCCAGTCTTATACCAAAACAAACTAACCCATGAGGGTATTTACTCAAGCTATGGGTGTGTTTATGAAGAACTTTTTCTCATCCTAGATAGGATCTGCTGTCATGTTAAAATTGTTAAAAACGCCAATCTGAAAATTAAAAAAAAAATTTTTTATGAAAAAAAAAAATCATCCACAAATCCCAAATCCTAAAGGACAGTTCGCGTTGGCAATCCTTTCGGGAAGACCACAGTTTACGCGCTCATCAAATCGAAAATATCAAAATTTAAACTTAAAGTTATAAATAGTAATTTCTATTCATTTCTCCGTCTCGCGCGATTCTTTTCGAGTCCATCTTCCTAAGGAACTGAGGCATTCAAGCTTCATCGGGTGAGACGTAACCTTTCCAAGTCGAAATCTATAATTTTTCAGAACTTCGACTTTCTCCACTCTTTCTTTCTCTTCCTTTATAATTTCTTTCATTGTAGCTTTGTTCTTTCGCCAAAGCTGCCCAGAATAAATCTTTAGCCTATACAAGAACCACAAGGAAGCTTTGAGCTCTGCCTATCACAGGCTAGACTCAAAGCTAGCCTCAGGGAAGTATTTAAATTTTGCATACTGGTACAGCGTATTCAACGCGATACCCTAAAACGTCAGCCAGAAAGAAGGGATTCTTTTAGTGGCTCTAATGCCAGAAATGCTTATTTAATAATGAAAGCGCCTGAAGTACCGCACTAGCAAAACAATTCCACTGCTCACATGGAATTACCTAATACAAAAACCAACAAGACTGCGAGTTCAACAACAGACGTTGAGCTTTCTGTTAATAGCGGTTCAAAAGCTCCTGCTAATAACTTAGGTGATCCAGCAGTGCAGACAGGCAACGTGAACAAGTAGACTACACGTCTGCTATTATATACGGAAGAACTTTAATTTATTAAAAATATATACCGCAGAAAATAAACAAAAAAATAGAGCCTCAAGTAAAATCGGTAGACAGGACTACAAAAATACGAAAATTCGTTTGGTGAAAGAAACGTTAAAGTAAAAATCTGATTTTCTAAAAATATTAAAAATTGAATTATGTTAATAAATACAAAAACAACTATAAGGGAGAGCGCCTCACTAAGTGAGAGCGATGGAGGATTGCAGCAAATGCAAAGGAGCTATTCGAGAAAGGTCGATAAAATGTGTGGGTGTATGCGGCCGTAGTTATCACCTAACAGCAAAATGTTCAGGGCTAGACGATAATAGCAGCAACTGTCTGGTAACAAACAAGATGATAAAGTTTCTGTGTGATGATTGCCTGCAATATATACACAATGTGGATGAAATATGTAGAGATATGCAAGATCAAATAAAGAAGAGCGGGAGTTACATGAAAGAGTGCAAAAACAACTTTAAAGAAGCGTTGCAAATAAACGAACGCGAGATAAAATGCTTAATAGAAGCCGTAAAGCTAAATATGCTGAGCGTGTACAATCTCTTGTGGCAACGCAACAATCGTTTGAGAAAAAAGTAGATGAAATTGGAAGAAATGTAACGGAATTCACTAAGGCTATGAAAGAGAGTTCTGAGAGTGTCTGCCGTGAGCTGGTGAATAATAAAAAAGAAAATGAAAAGGTGTGTGAAGAGGTAAAAGTCTTGGTAAACAAAAACAGTAATACCTCGAAAGAAACACATGCGGAAAAACTTAAAAACAATGTGGGGAGTGCTCCGGTAATTCTAAAGCCAAAAATAAGTCAACTTGACAAGACAAGAAATGAAATTAAAGAAAATATTAATCCCACTGATTTAAAAGTTAAGATCAATGGCATTTTTAATAGGCAACGAGCAGCAGTGGAAATAAAATGTGTCAATAGCACTGATAGAGATAAACTAGCGGATGAAATAAAGAATAAGTTAAGTCAAAATTATGATGTGGAGATTCCGGGGCTAAAATACCCTAAAGTCTTAGTAAGCGGATTATCGGAAGAAATAGAGTGTGATAAAGTGGAAAAAGCTATACGGAAGCAAAATGATATCGTCGTTGAGCACCTCAAATGCACAAAAGTTTTTAAATCACAGAAAAATCCTAGAATCTTTAATGCCTTTATTGAAGTGGATGGAATGGCTTTCAAAAGCATTATGAAGGAGAGTAGAATAAATATTCAATGGGACAGATTTGTGGCTTATGAAAGCATAGGTGTTCTCAGATGTTACAAGTGTTGGGGATTTAACCACAAAGCGGCAATGTGTAAAGAGCAGCACCAGATATGTGCTTAATGTGGCGAAACTGGTCATGGTCACCGAGAACGCAAGAATAACTACGTGAAATGTATAAATTGTTGCCAGGCAAAAGCGAAGCTTAATCTCTGTGATATTGAAGTAAATCATGATTCAAGGGATAGTAGTTGTCGGGTGCTTCAAAGGAAAACAAAGATTCAAGCCGAAAGAACATCATATTAGCAACCAAGGAATAAGATTTTGTGCCTTTACCTAAATGTATGTGGTCTGCGAACAAATTTTAACCAATTAGAAGTTATGGTAAATAACAATACATATGATTTTGTGTGCTTATCGGAAACGCACCTTACAACGGATATAGAGGATAATGAGCTAATTTTACCAGACTACAGAATTTATAGATGCGATAGTGATTCAAAGCACTCCTCGTAATAGTGTAACCCAATCGGAAGGCGAGTTTTGCGAGTTGTTCAAAGAAAAGATGGACTATATTTCGGAAGCAAGTTCCGGCATTATAACGAGTGACTTCAATATAAATTGGTTTGAAGACAGCGTACCTAGAAGACAAATAAAGAAATCATTAGCAGATAAAAACTTTAAGCAAATCCTGATAAGGCCGACTAGAATAACGGACTATTCAGCGACCTTGATAGACTACGTCGTGACGAACATAACCAATACATCTGCGGATACGTTGGTGGATCTGAAATTAAGCGACCATGAGACGATACTTATCAAAATTGAAGATAGCGAAAAAACAGAACGGAATCAAGAAAACCCGAAGTAACTTTCCGTGAGCGTATTTTGTGCGAAACAATACGTGCAAAGTTTTCACATGGCTATAGAGATGGCTTAGAGACTAATGCAGCAATATTTAGCGATGGTTTAAAGGAGGCAATAGACAAAATGACAATAGTCAAAACGAGGAAATCAAATGTGAACACATGTGCGTGGTTCAACACTAACCTTTTATTACTAAACCGACAGAAAATAACGTTCTATAAAAAGGCAGTCTGGACTAGAAATACAGAAGACTGGTTGCGTTATAGGGAAAGCAGAAATCGGTACGTTTGTGAGTTGAACAAGGCAAAGAGTCAGTATATTGAAGTAAAAATCGATAATTGTGTGGACCAAAAGGCAATGTGGGCGACAATTAAACGCCTTGCGCTGAAAAAAGAGCGAAGGATTATTGAAAAGGTAGACTTCGGAGATAAGATCGTACAAAATAAGCATGAGCTTGCAAATCGTCTGAATATGTTCTTCCTTGAAAGCATAAACAGGATATACATGTAAAGTCGGTACAGTTGGTAGCTCTAATACACATAAGTGCCGTTGGTCGCCCTAATAAGCAAGCAACGAGTTCGTCAAGTGAAAAAGAGAAGAACAGATCGAGCTCATCAGTTGTCAGTCTCTGTTGTCTACCGTACGCGAAAAGAACAAAAAGCATCGTTGTCATCGTCGTTTTAGTTTTTCAGTAGCAGCCCGTTGATCTCGCAGTCGAGGTGTAAATTCAGTTCGTTTAAGAAGTCTTTGTCCGTGGAGTCATCGTCGGGTAAAGTCATTCCGTTGGTCAGTCGTTTTCCAAAAGTCAAGGAGTCCGTCGCAGTCGATTCGTCAGTCAAATAAGTCGTCGCTGAGTATATCGTGGTCGGTCGTCCGAGAAAATTATTACAGTCGCTGATTAAGTACCAAAGTTATTATAATTAAAGTCATAGCTGTTGATCCCGTGTCTTTCAAAATGTTTATTTTCTTTTATTATTCCCACCTAATTTAACTTGAACTAATTAATAAAACGTGAATTTTGAACTTAAAAAATAAATATCGGAATTCTTGCCATTTACACGTGGGGGCTCAACAAAAACGGGAATAAGAAAAAAAGAAAATGTAATAGAACAGTTAAAAAAAAATAAAGCTTTATATATAAAAAAAAAGAAGCAAAAGACTGGAAAAAAGAACGAAAGAACATCCTGTAGACATTCAAAAATCAAATCTAGTGAAAAGTACAGTTTCGTCGAAATCTTTCGAGAGTACCGCTTCAAGAAAAAGAGCCACGACTGAATGAACGGTAAACGCTCGTACGAAACAAGATCCAAATCGCGACAACGTTCGAAAAGCGAATCGAAAGGAAGCGAACAACAGCAACTCCAATTAGATCTAAAAGGGGGTAAAACATACAGAAAAGAAGAAGAGACCAGCGCAGCTACAGCAGAAAGAGTCCAATCAGAAAATAAAAGCAGCGATTCTGAATACGAAGACGTGGGAGAAATAATAGCGGAAAATAGAGAGGTAAAGATGGCCAACGAAACGGGTGAAACGGAATTAAGTCAACTCATTAGACTGCTTACATTAAAAATACAAAAGGAAGAGGAGCAGAAAAGCAACGGGAAAATAACAGCGGAGCATTTCGAGAAAATTATACCAGAATTCGACGGAAAAGCAATACCTGTTAAAAAGTGGTTCGAGAATTTTGAGAAAAATGCCGAAGCATATGGTCTAGACGAAAAACAAAAATTTGTTCAGGCTAGGGCAAAAATGACTTCTGTTGCAAATTTGTGTCTGGAAAGCGTAACAGTTAGTGAGTATGAAAGCTTAAAGCAAATTCTCATGCAAGAGTTTACGGCGGCATACAGCAGCGCTGACATACACAAAGCATTAGCCGAACGAAAAAAAAGAGATGAAGAAACTTTTTGTGAGTATGTGTTAAATATGAAAAAATTGGCAGCGTATGGCAATGTAGAAGAAATTTCGGTAATCCGTTATATCGTGGACGGTTTGAAAATAAAAAACGATCATAAAATATTTTTGTACCGGTGTAAAACGTATATAGAACTTAAAACGGAATACGAAATTTTCGAGCGCGTGTACCCATACGAAGGGCAAAAAGAGAAAACAAATAAGTCGGCAAATCACAATCAAAAAGCGAAAAAAGACCATTGCTACAATTGCGGCTCAACGGAGCACAAAAGAAAAGACTGTCGTGCGGAAACAAAGTGTTTCAAGTGCAACCTAAATGGGCACATTGCAAAAAATTGCAGCGCTAATGTTCAAAGTGTAAACACTATCGTATGTGAGGACCGTATTAAAATAATTAAAATAAACGAGGTAGAAATAGAATGCTTAATCGATACCGGTTCAGACGCTACAATTGTCGCAAAATCTTTCGTGAATAAATTAAGACATTAATTTAATTCAAAATCATACGGTATTACTCGGTTTCGGTAACTCTAAGACAATGCCAATTGCACAATTTTGTGGTAAAATTACAATAGACGGGTTTAAAATAAAACATAATATAGTTATAGTCCCAGACGGCAATGTGAAATACAAAGTGATATTGGGTTATGATCTTCTCAAGAAATTTTATTACACGTCGAATGAAGAAGGCTATATTTTTACGAGCTTAAGGCCGACCTACGCGTCTGAATTATTGGAAGAGCAAAACGTTTACAATATCGTGGAAGAGCCGTACGAAGTAAAAGTTCCGCTGCAGTATAAAGAAACGGTTATGAAATTAATAAAAGAGTACAACCCAAGAACGAACAACGACATAAGCCCAGTAGTGATGACCATAACTCCAGATAATAACGTGAAACCTTTTCATCATGCACCGAGCAGACTGCCACCGATTCAACAGGAAGCTGTCAGGAATCAACTAGAGGAGTGGATGCAGCAAGGTGTGATTCGGAAATCGCATTCGCAAGCAGAATCGTAGTCACAACCAAGAAGGACGGTTCTTACAGAATCTGCGTGGATTTCAGGAAACTAAACTCCATGGTATTAAAGGATAGGTTTCCAATGCCCATCATAGAGGACGTCATCACCAAATTACAAGCCGCAAAATATTTTATTGTAATGGATTTGGAAAACGGGTTTTTCCACGTCCCTATTGAGGAATCGAGTAAGAAATTCACCGCATTTATAACTAAAGAAGGACTATTCGAGTTCAATCGAGCACCGTTCGGATTTTGTAACTCTCCGGCCGTTTTTATAAGGTATGTCAACTGTATTTTCCAGGATCTCATCAACAATGATGTCATGGAGCTTTACATTGATGATATTGTAATCTACGCCGAATCCGCTGAATCTTGCATATCAAAACTGGAGAAAGTTTTAAATACAGCCGCTAAATGGAGTCTTAAGATAAAATGGAAAAAATGCTGCTTTCTTCAATCCGAAATCGATTTCTTGGGCCATTGTGTTGGACATGGGAAGGTATGGCCCGGAAAGGATAAAACGAAGGCGATCATGAAGTTCCCTTACCCCAAAGACGTAAAGGCAATACAATCATTTTTGGGACTGACAGGCTTCTTCAGGAAATTCATTAAGAATTACGCACAAATTGCACGACCACTGACAAATTTATTAAGGAAAAATACACCATTCAGAATGGACGCTGAGCAAATTAACGCTGTGGAACAACTGAAAGATGCTCTCACAAAGGAACCAGTGCTGCGAATTTATAGTTGGAACGCACCGACTGAGCTGCATACAGATGCCTCCAAAGATGGGTTTGGCGCAACACTCATACAACAATTTGAAGGACAGCTGCACCCGATAGCATACTGGAGCAAGAAAAAACAGAACGAAATAAAACAGCATAGTTACATACTGGAGGTGAAAGCGGCCTTCCTCGCTATAAAGAAGTTTCATCATTACCTAGTGGGTATCCACTTCAAGCTAGTTACGGACTGCGCAGCATTCAAGCATACAACAAGCAAAGCAGATATACCGCGAGAAGTATCCCAATGGATAATGCACCTCCAAGGGTTTAACTACCAAGTCGAGCACAGAAAGGGAACCAACTTAAGGCACGTGGACTGCCTCAGCCGTTATCCACAAGTATTGGTCATAACGTCAGAATTAACACTACAAATACGGAACGCACAACGCCGCGATGAGCATCTTAAAGCCGTTGCTGAAATTTTGAAAGAGCGACCCTACGACGATTTTATAGAAAAAGGTAATATACTCTATAAACGTACTAATGGTGTTGATCTACTTGCAGTTCCAAAAGCCATGGAGACAGAGGTTATACGCAACGCCCACAATATTGGTCATTTTTCGGCACAAAAGACGATGCACGCAGTACAGCAATATTATTGGATACCGCACATAGAAGCGAAAGTGCATAATTTCATTCGGAATTGCGTCAGCTGCATTATCCACAACAAGAAGCTCGGGAAGAAAGAAGGCTATTTGCAACCCATAGAGAAAGGAGATGTGCCGCTACACACTATACACGTCGATCATCTGGGCCCCCATGGATGCAACATCTAAACTTAACAAGTACATTTTCGCCGTAGTCGATGGATTTTCGAAATTCATATGGTTGTATCCAACCAAGTCCACTGGCCAGGAGGAAGTAGTACGCAGGCTGATCGAATGGTCGAATATATTCGGATATCCAGCAAGGATCATAAGCGACAGGGGTGTCGCATTCACTTCCAATGCTTTCAGTGAATTCGTGCAGCAAAATGGAATCGATCATGTACTAACGACAACAGGGGTACCTAGGGGCAATGGACAAATCGAACGGGTAAACCGAACAATATTGGCTGTCATTGCAAAGCTATCGACCGCAGAACCAAACAAATGGTACAAGTATGTGTCTGAAGTACAAAAATCAGTAAATATTTCTCTACACAGCTCCACTAAAAATTCGCCATTTGAGATCATGTTTGGCGTGAAGATGAGAAACAATACGGACAAGCTTATACTAGAAGCGCTAGAAGAAGAAGTCCTACATACGTATGAAGCAGAGCGGCAACGAATACGAAGGGAAGCGAAGACCGAAATCCTGAAGGCTCAAGCACAATACAAAGCAAGCTTTGACAAGAAAAGGACAAAGGATTTCCCGTATGAAGTTGGCGATTTGGTCGCGATAAAGCGGACGCAATTTGTTTCAGGAAGGAAACTAGCCAGTGAGTTCATTGGGCCGTACGAAATAATCAAGAGCAAAGGGCATGGTCGTTACGATGTCCGAAAGGCAGCAGACGTCGAAGGTCCAAAACTCACATCGACAAGCGTGGACAATATAAAGCTGTGGCGCTATGTACAAACAAATGATGACGCGGCATCTTCCGGGTCGGAAGATGAGGAACAGGATGGCCGAGTGTAAAGTCGGTACAGTTGGTAGCTCTAATACACATAAGTGCCGTTGGTCGCCCTAATAAGCAAGCAACGAGTTCGTCAAGTGAAAAAGAGAAGAACAGATCGAGCTCATCAGTTGTCAGTCTCTGTTGTCTACCGTACGCGAAAAGAACAAAAAGCATCGTTGTCATCGTCGTTTTAGTTTTTCAGTAGCAGCCCGTTGATCTCGCAGTCGAGGTGTAAATTCAGTTCGTTTAAGAAGTCTTTGTCCGTGGAGTCATCGTCGGGTAAAGTCATTCCGTTGGTCAGTCGTTTTCCAAAAGTCAAGGAGTCCGTCGCAGTCGATTCGTCAGTCAAATAAGTCGTCGCTGAGTATATCGTGGTCGGTCGTCCGAGAAAATTATTACAGTCGCTGATTAAGTACCAAAGTTATTATAATTAAAGTCATAGCTGTTGATCCCGTGTCTTTCAAAATGTTTATTTTCTTTTATTATTCCCACCTAATTTAACTTGAACTAATTAATAAAACGTGAATTTTGAACTTAAAAAATAAATATCGGAATTCTTGCCATTTACATACATGGCAATACCAGCGAGTCCCTTCGTGAACCTGAAGGACAGAGCAGAAACAGAGTTCAAGTTAAAACAAATTGGGCTTGCCGAGTTAAAATCGGTAATGATGAAAATGAATAAGAAAAAAGATTATAATTCAGTGTGAATTGAATTCCTATTGAAGACGTTTAGCGTCACAGGCCCAATTATTTTATTTAATAAATAGATCTTTTGAAACTGGAATATTTCCGCGACGTTGGAAAGAGTCAATTGTAGTTCCAATAGAAAAAGTCAAAGACGCAAAAAAGCCTGAGGAATACAGGCCAATCAACATGTTATTAGTCGAAAGTAAAATAATTGAAAAATTAGTACACAAGGAGCTAGAGAAATACTTCGAAAACCACAATCTCTTATGTGAAAGGCAGTCCGGTTTTAGGCAAAATCACAGCTGTGAATCTTTACTGAACCTCGTCATAGCAAAGTGGAAAGCCGAAATGGAGAACAAGCGAACGGTATCAGCCGTTTTTATTGATCTACAGAACGCATTTGAAACGATTGACAAGTCAATATTATTAAAGAAACTGGAGGATTATGGTATTTCAGGCATCGAAAATCGTTGGTTCCAGAGCTATCTCAACGGAAAGAGTCAAAAAACGAGGATTGTAGGATGCAAATCTGAATCAAATCCGGTTATACTTGGTGTTCCGCAAGGAGCCGTTCTTGGCACTCTTTTGTTTATTATCTACATTAATGATATAGAGATGGTTTTGGCGAACGCAAAGATTTGTTTATTTGCTGATGATGCTCTATTGTATGTGGCGGGTATAAATCCGGACGAATGTACAATGAAGTTAAACCAGGACTTGGAGGCGGTATCACGATATCTAAAAGTGAATAAACTGAAATTGAACATAGCGAATACAAAATTGATGGTGTTTGGTGGTAGATCTAGCATAGAGCTCAATATAGACGGAAGCATCATTGAAAAAGTGGACCATGTAAAATACTTAGGAGTTTTGGTAGATGCGAAACTAAAATTCGATTTGCATATTGACTGCGTTTGTAAAAAGCTGTCTAAGAAAATTGGTTTTTTGATGAGGATCAGGAAGGCGGTATCAATGAGCTGCGCCATAAAAATTTATAACGCGATTATTAAACCACACATGGAATTTTGTTCAACCATACTGTTCCTTGGAAGCCAGCAGGACATAAGCAGAATGCAGAAGTTGCAGAAAAGAGCAATGAGATGTATTCTTAGATTTAATCGGTTAGCGCATGTAAGGGATATGCTTAATACGCTGAAATGGATGTCTGTCAACAAGCGAGTTATTTATAACGCTATTTTGTTCATTTTTAAAGTAAAAAACAATTTGTTACCAAAGTACCTTACGGCGGAAATTAATTACGTAGCGGACGTTCAGCCCTATATATTAAGAAATAACTCGGATATTCGAAGACTACCATACATATCAAGGGCGGCGCATAATAGTTTGTTCTATAGGGGAGCTAGAATTTTTAATACATTATCAAATGAATTAAAGCAGGAATCAAACTTAAATTTATTTAAAAGGAAAATGTCTGTTTGGGTCAAAGAAAACTATGTATAAGTTATTTTAGTACACAACACTTGTATACTTCTGTACATAACCTAACAATGTTTAATTAATAGCTTGAAGCTAAATATGTATATACATACATACATAGGCATGGATCGGTACATTAAGATTAAAAGGAAACTTAGCCCACAGAAATTAAATGTGGGTAAAGCGAAAATAAATAAACTCAAATCTGACGCTAACCCATCGAACGCGTTAAGTGGAAAAAGATTTGCGGCTCTAAGTACAGAGCCCACTGAGACATCTGATACATCAAAGGATGGTGGAGAAAAATCACCAAAACCGCCTCCAGTATATCTTCGAGAGCGTAGCTCCAACAATTTGGTCACAAGCCTGACCCAGTTAATTGGAAAGGAGTCCTTTTACATCATGCCACTTACTAGAGGAAATGTTCATGAGACCAAACTTCAGGTCTATAATGTAAATAATTACAGAATTCCTTGACGACAACAAGAAAAGCTACTACACGTATCAGCTCAAAAGCAGCAAGGGCGTTAGTGTAGTTATTAAAGGCATTGAATCAGATGTAGATCCTGTGGAAATTAAACAAGCCCTAGAAGAAAAAGGCTTTAAAATTAGGAACGTAATGAACATTTTCAATAGGAATAAAACCCCACAGCCGATGTTCAAAGTAGAACTTAGTCCGGACAACTTAAAACTAAAAAAAATGAGACTCATCCAATCTACGGACTACAATATCTTCTCCACCATAGAGTTGTAATAGAAGAACCTCATAAGCGTACTGGCCCTGTCCAATGTATTAATTGCCAAGAATATGGCCATACTAAGTCCTACTGCACCCTACGCATGGTCTGCGTCGTTTCCGGAGAATTTCACAGCTCTGCAAATTGTAATAAAAATAAAACTGACAAAAAGTGCAGCAACTGTGGTGGAGATGACACAGCAAATTATAGGGGATGTCCAGTATATAAAGAACTAAAAAATCGTAAATCAAAAACAAAAGGAAGCCAGTCGTAATAGGTCGAATCAAACTGCATTCCCAAATCTAATTTTCTCACAACCAAATAAATTCAGCGTTCCGGTGACTATTATTAGTCCTATGCAAATGTTGCTAATCTGCATTAAGTGCCCATTCTGCCCATCAACAGCAGAACGTTAGCTTGGAATTCATGTTAGTCAGTCTGACACAGTGTATGACACAATTTATGTCGCAAACGCAAAACACACTCCAGGGGCCCTACTCTGTATTGCGATGCGGAAATCAATGCGATGCGCAATTCGAATGCGATGCGCAAGGAGATCGGTACCCTGAGTTGCTATCGCATTTGTTTCCGCACAAAAAAATGAAAAGGAGGCAGCACTGCTTTTCGAAGTTGAAAATGAATTTCGAAATGTCCAAAAATGTTGTTTTGATGGAGAAGATTTATCGGTTTCTTAACCAAAAGCAGCTAGTCAAGGTGTTTAAAAAAGTGCAAGCACTATGTCGCATGCTTCGTATTCATTTTTGTCAAATACGAATTGTAAAAATGGACGTATGTTTGTTTACATATCTTATTCATGACACAAGAAAACAAGATAGCGCCACTACGGGTACCGCTATTTTGTAGCATTGGGTCAGAGAGCGAAGATGACGTATTACCTACAAGAGACAGATGCATTGTTGTTGTTTTCCATACTTTTCAATGATTTGTTATGTTTTAATGCCAATATAACTGTTATTTTTATTTATTTATCGCCGATTTCTACATTAATATGTAAAGAAATGTTGTAAGAAAAATACATAATTCTGGTTGAAAAAATAATAACTTTTTTATTTATAATTTTTTTGAGGTTTGAAGCATTTTGCATTGGTTTGCCTAGGCGATCACATCGTGAGCTTGAGAAATAACAAAGCCAAATGTATCTATTTTGTTTGAAACCAAAAGTTTCAATATTCCTTAAAACACTTCTTTACAAATAAATATAAAAATCAGTTATCTAAATTTGCACATATATAAAATCAAAATTCGCATCAAAAGATGAAAAGTCGGTTTAACATAGAAAAAAAACAACAACGATTCTCTCTTTTGGATGTGGTACGTGAAGTTCTTGTATCATGGATTTAATTAACGTTTCTTTGCTTACGGTATTTTTGAATATGAAATTTGAATTTAAAAATGAGAAAGTGTGATGTTTCCGAAAATTAAATGGACCTCGCTTTTACGTTCCTCGAACGCGCACATAGAGATTTGATAATTTTAGTTTGCTTATAATTTTTAAAATTCTTTGTATAGCTATAACCACGCTGATTTTCACTTCCAATCTAAATAAGTCTAATAAAAAAAAGTATGAAAAATATACTGCGCTATCTGAAATTATAAATATTATAAAAATTAAAAATTTCATATTATAAAAAAAAGAATAGTAAATAAAAACGAATTATCTAATTAACAATTACATATAACCCTCTTAGCTCCCCTTTTAATAAAACAATTATAATTAACAATGAAAGTAATTAAAAATTGCACTTATTAAGACAACTTACTCACATCGCATTGCTTTTCCGCAAGCCAAACAGTTGGCGAATAAAATTTGCGACAAAAGGATTGTTTTGACACTCGCTATCGCATTTCAGAGTAGCGTGAAACTGAGAGATTAGCGGAAATTTCGAATATCGAAAATTTTAAATGCGATTATCACAATACAGAGCACCGATTACTCGATTTTGTGCATTTTTTTTTTTGTCGCATCGCAATACAGAGTAGGGCCCCAGGAGTTACTAAGAGCACAAAACCAGTTGCTCCAAATTTTAACTGCACAAAAATGAGTTTATTTATTATATCCTCATGGAATGCAAATGGTATAAATCAGCGTAAGCTAGAATTATCACATTTCCTCTCAAACTACTCTATTGATGTGATGCTTATTTCGGAGACACATCTAACTGATAAAAATAATTTTTCGCTTTCAGGCTATAAATTTTACAAAACAAACCACCCCGATGGGAAAGCACATGGAGGAACGGGTATATTGATTCGTAATAGAATTAAACATTTCCCTGTTGAACCTTTCGAAAAAATTACTTCCAAGCGACTTCAGTTTCTTTTGAAAGTTGTGGTGCAAATTTCATTTTGTCAGCAATATATTGCCCTCCACGATTCTCAGTCAGCGAAAATCACTTTAATGAATTTTTCAACACCCTTGGAAATATTTTTTAGCAGCAGGCGATTATAATGCAAGACACACCCATTGGGGCTCTCGTCTGATCTCTCCAAGGGGTAGACAATTATGCAAAACACTGATAAATAGCTCCAGTACTCTAGGATTTATTTCGCGCGGACATCCCACGTATTGGCCAACAGATCGAAATAAAATACCAGACCTCATAGACTTTGCCATTACAAGAGGCTTTGATAAGTCGCGTATTTCAACGTCGAATTGCTACGAAATGTCTTCAGATCATTGTCCTCTACTAATCGAAAATTCAGAAAACATAGGAACAACACGTCCCCCTTTTAGACTGACCACTTCAAATACGAATTGGGTTAATTATAAAAAGTACGTTGCAACACACATACACTCCGAATATGCAATATGTAATGAAAGTCAAATCAATGAAGCGGCTGCAACCCTGAATTCAATATTAACTTCAGCGGCGGAGCATTCTACTCCAAAAACCTTTGAGCCCGCCGATAGAAATTTTCATCATACTAATAGCCATATTGAAAGATTATTGCGAGAAAAACGTAGATTGCGAAGAGAATGGCAACAACATAGGTCCCCTAACAGTAAAGCGAGGCTCAATACTCGCTTCAAAGCAACTTTAAATCGCTCTTCAAAAAGACCAAGACAAGAAAAACTATAATTTCATTTCAAATCTTGCACTTAATAGCACGTCGAAAGAGGCATTATGGCAAGCTTTAAAAATAAAAAATTCACCCATAGAACATGAACCTCCTTAAAGCGATTCAAGAGGAAATTGGGCAAGAAGTGATGAGGAAGAAGCATCCGTCTTTGCTCAACACTTGTGCTCAGTTTTTCTACCAAACCCACCGACAACCGGCCTTAGATTTCCCCTCTGAGAGGTGAAAAAAAATTATCCCTATAACATTTAATGCCAATGAAATAAAATGCATAATTAAGGAAAATTTTTGGGGAAAAAATTTCCAGGCTATGACTATATAACCCCAAAAATGATATTTACGAGTCCACTTAGATAAACGATTAACTTGGCGAAAGCACATCGAAACAAAGAGGACCAACCTGAAACTTAAAGCATCAACAATTTACTGGCTAATTAACTATCCTCCCCTCTTAATATGGAGTATAAAGTTCTATTATATAATAGTGTATTAAAGCCAATCTGGTCTTATGACATTCAGTTGTGGGGAAATACCTGCGCATCCTCTATAAAAATAATCCTAAGAGCTTAATCGAAAATTCTTAGAATCATTACAGGTGCTCCATGGTACATCCGTAATGCAAGCATTCACCGCGATCTGTAAGTCCCACTTATTAAGGACGAAATCGATCGCCTAAAATCGTCCTACAATGAGAAGCTAAGGAATCATTCGCATCAGCTGGTAAGAAACCTTAACAATACATCACGTCGAACACGGTTAAGAAGAAAGGACCTTCCGTCCGCTTCTATTGCTTTGGAAATATAACACCGGCACTCTGCTATCTACACCTCGCTCAATGCTCCTAACTACCATCAGATAAGCCGTTCCAGCCAATCAATTTTACACGCCTAGCTCGTGCGCCCCGTACGCTTATCCAATCAAGGATTCACTAAGCTTGACGCACCTCGCTCGTGCATGATCAAGATTCAGCCTAGCAACGGATTCACTAAGCTTGACGCACCTCGCTCGTGCATGATCAAGACTCATCCTAGCAACAGATGCGGTTTAACAGTAATAAGTCAGCAGCCTCAGCAGCCCAGTTTCTCAAATAGAGGCCCGTTGGAATCAAAACTATTTATGTACATCTCTGTATAAATAGTTAAGTTATATTTAAGAAATAAGATTCGAACAGTTACTGTTAGTTCCCACCCAAAGGAAGATCCAGAGAAGCAAAGTTTAAATAAATAAAGAAAAAAATCCTAAAGAACTCAGAGCTCGATACTCTAAGGATTTACAAGAATATCTTAAACGTGATTTTGCTTCTTTTGCCACTGACGCTTCAGTGGGGCTCGTCTCTACTCGATGTGCACTATTTCATATTAACGCCAATTCCATATACAAATTTAAAATTAACAGTAACCTATCTTCTTGACGGCAAAATGGGCCAAATTTCCTGATTGCAAAGGGACTGATGTCCCACCCAGCCTATCATCTTTTGGTGAAATTTATGCCATTTACAAAGCAAACTAAATATATGGGAGCAGAGAGATCAAGATATTGGTGATTTTCACTGACATGTTAAATGCATGTCAACTTTTAAACAAAAACAGTTCAATTAACTTTCTGGTTGCATTAATGCACAATATAGTGACTGAATTAATGTTGGAGGCATGTCACATAGTATGGACCCCAAGTCATGTGGGAATTACGTTTAATGAGACTGGATTCAGCAGCAACAGAAGCATGACGGACAGCGAAGCTTTAAATAGGATTGAGGCTATCGTTAAGAATAACGGCTAAGTTCATATGAACTTAGCGAAACATCGCATAAAAAAAAAAAACTAAAAGAGCGGTAAATTATTTTCTTTCACGATTAATTAACGGTTAATTAACGGCTAATTACAGGATAGTTTAGAAATTCAAATTGAAAAAGTGTTTCGCTAAGTTCATATACATGCAAAAGGGCTGAATGTGTTGAGGACGAGGTGCGAAGCCATCGCAATAGTGACAATTTATGCTCGACGCGTAATTCTTTTCATTACTTTCAGTGGATCTTATTTCGATTTATTTACGGTCTTATTTCTCTTTGAAGACGGATATAGATTTAATTGACATTACTGCCGTTGATCTTATTACATGTCACCAATTCCTGTTGTGTCGAATCAAATTATCCTAACGTACCTCACACTCCTTATTTAGGATTCTAAGTTTTAAGAATTTTTTAAAAGTCGTAGCAGGAAAAAATAATTCGAGTCGTATGTAAATACGGTGATAGATTTCTTATATTTTAAGAACTTACTTTGTCGACAATTAAAGGTAAATAACTAAGTCTTGAACCCATCATCAAGAAGTTTTCGGGTTGCTGAATTCCAACTATTTCGTCTGGGTCAGCCGCAAAGCTAATTGGAATTTTACCGTCCCAAATTATACGCAGGGCTTCGCGATCTTGCGCCATTTTTATTTAATATTTTATGCGGCCTCCAACTTTTTTCTTCCTATTTATGGGAATTAATTTAAATTTGAAATTTTGCAACTCTCCACTGTTTTTTGTTTACATTTTCAGAATTTCACAGTTATGAGGCTGCCAGATAGCGCAAAATTTTGCCCAGCCCTGCCAGATCGGTTAGTTGCCGACCATAATAGGAAACAAATCTCCGTCAACAAAGTTGTTGCACGGGGAATAGAGAAAAACGCTCTCATAACGCCCGTTTCCACGTACGTCAACCAGTAGTGTCCGACAGAAGGTGGATTATTAGTCGAAGCCGAAGCCGAACAATCGGCAGAGTTGAAGACTTCGGCCGAAGACCGAAGGCCGAAGCCGAATGAAAAAAATTTTACAGTAAGGAAACAAAATCAGTCTTTATTCATTTGACAAGCACAAAAAAAACCGCTCAAATTTTCTCTAAATTCTTTCGCTTTAGTCGACCACAAAAATAGAATTTACGGCAATAATTCACTAGTGTAAAAGGTATCAATGCAGCAATTGAAAATCTATCGTGACTTTTTTACTTCCATTAAAATGCAAAAATATTCGGCTTTTTCCAGCCGAAGCCGAAGATGAAGAATTGGCCGATCATGCCGATTACCGAAGCCGAAGTCGAACCTTCGGTCGGACACTATCCACCATTGCTGTCGTTTTCATATCTTAGAAAGTAGTGAGATACTTTTAAAATAGTAGCGTTAATAAAATATACGGAGTATAAGCACACCCAAAAATTTCCTTTTCGCTGCCTTAACAATTTCGCTCATGAAAGGCCCTTTCCATACACGTTTTAGCGCTACTTCTTTAATCTAAAACGATTAAGTCAAAACGGGGTAATTACATATGCGCATGCCCTTTTGTCATTTTGTCGATATCTTTTGTTTGCACATGTGAAATATGAGTCAATATTGTAATTTAGAAAAGAAGCGTTTATTGGAATTGCTTTCTTTTCTACATTGGTTGTGGGAAAAAAACCTGCTTAATTAAATAACAATGACCATCTGTTTTGCATTTTTTTAGTGACGACACTCAGAGTTCAATTTTTTATTTTCAGTTATAAGCAGGATTTTTTTTATATCTCTTTTTAGTTTATGCTACGGTTCCACTGATTTATTACCGAATCTTCATTAGCGCTAATGCAAAGTTAATGAGAAGTGGTTCCGCTATCCATTAACCGATTTGTAATTAGCTTAACAGCTGATTACAATTGTACGAGGGTGGTCTGAAAAGTTTATGACCCAACAAAGTTACGAGTCATATTAAAAAAAAATTTATTTATATGTTTCTACATAATTTCCTTGTAAGTCTACACATAGCGCCAAACCTCTGATATTTTTAACGCCTTAAGGCCGGTATCGAGTAGATACTTATTTATCTTTGTAGAGTTAGCCATATATTTCACGCGCTTAAGTCAGCTGAGTTTTGTTTACATGTGAGCTGTCATTGTCAATGAACAGGAATAATCTCTTGAGGCCGATAGCCTCGGAAGCTAGCGCCTGCTATTTTTTTAAAGATTGCGTCTTAATTTATTAAGGCGCAATACACATATAATAATAATAATAAAAATAATTTCTTGAATTTAAATGTTAAAAATGTGTCGCAAATGCAAAAATCGAAGGTTGCAGAAACTTTGTTAATTGGACTTTCCGTGATTTTGCTGGCCCAGCAACTAAAAACAAATACCCATATACAAGGGAAATCCTTTACTTTTTTACATAGCAGTTGTTTAAGCTCGTAGCTAAAAATCGTTCTCCGCCTTTTTGGTGCAGATGGTCCAGCTTCAGAAAATTGGTCTTCCATGCCATCCATTCTTCAGCTTTTTTTTGGGCACGCTACGCAACTGCGATTCAGCCTTTTCCAGTGGAATATATGTAAAACACTTTATTTCACTGGCTAAACTAGTCTCCACTTTTCTCCAAAGGTGCGAAAAACTGCAACCCTGATGTCATTTTAACAACACAGATTTCACTCGTGCTGGATATGGGTTTGCTAATTGGGCAAATATTTTGCGCATTTTTTAAGGGTTTCGTTCATGTTATAAGTTTAAGGCGGTGCCACTTAAAAAAATATCATTTTAGGAATGTAAAAGGAAGCCTAAAAGGGAATATCGGGAATTTCAACTTTGAGCCCTTTTAACAGGGCAAATGCCGGAAATTTTTTTTTCTCCTTTTTGGAGTTCCCGTCTTCAGTTAAAAAATTGCCACAATTTTTATTTTTTGGTTTTTGACTTTACCCCTTCATCGGGGATTTTTAATAAATTAGAATAACACAATTATTTCTTGATTTAGGGTTGATATTAAACAAAAAAAGGTCCTTCAATTGGCGATTTAAAAAATAAAACAAGGATTTTGTTGCAACAAAAAGCTTTTCTATGCATTCGACGGCCACCCCCGACATAGGAAAAATTCCAAAAATTTCAGTTGTTAAACCTCAAAGTAGAAACGAATGGAAACTCAAACAATCGCAGCCCTTCACTTTGACAAAAGAAAAACTAAACGGAATTGCCTGTACGGGCAATTTGAAACGACAATTTTTACTAGCTCTGCTACGTAAGAAACGAAAAAAATTGCCAACGATAATTGCCTGTTAAAAGGCCTCTAGTTATTTCATTAGTAAATCCTTGTTAAAAATCTTAATCATTTATCGCGCTGTGATTTCAACTTAAGGTAAAACATAATGGCCGGGTGATTTAAAAAATCAAAATGTATGAAAGGAAATCAAAAAATTCTCTCATGGAAACGTTTAAAGATTTTAATTTTATGCTAAACAGCGTTGTTGATTGTTTGGAATTGCACAGACGCTTGGGGAGTGCCCTTTCAGCATTTCCTATTATTTTGTGAGGTCCTGTTTATAAAATTTTTTTGCCGCCTGCCCCAGTGGGTAGGGTTTACCTTTAATGGGCCAATATTTACAATATGGCCGGGCAGTTTGAAAAATTTTTCAGATTGATTTTGGTAAAAGGAAATGCGGAGGGTGTTCTTTTTTTTCCCTTAAAGAAGGGGTGTTGAAAAAACTCTAAACATTATATCCCATCTAAAACCAGTCGTTGTTCGTATGGAAATTTTAAACAAAATAAACACACAACCCCCCAATCCTGAAGCCGATTGTCGGTTATATCCTTTGGCGATTCTGTGAAAATAAATGTTTTGATTTTTGGCCGGTGACAAAGGTTGAGTCCAGGCGATTTTTATTCGTCTTGAGAGATTTTGGCCAACTTCGTAAAAATTAAAACAAAATTTTTAAGAATTTATTGCTTAAAAGCTGAGATTTCGACAAATTTTTGCAGAGCATGTCCAGCCGGCTTTACGCCCTTAAAAGATGAATGAAAGATAAAAACATCATTTGTTAATCAATGGCCCTCGATTAAAAAAACATCGATTTTTCAACAAAACATCGTTTTTTTAGTTAACGACTTGATACCCATTTAAAAAACAATTTTCTTGAAATAATTGTCAAACCAACAAAATACCCCTACTGATGCGATTTGTCGACAAATTTTCAAATAAATTTAGGATATCCAAAAAGTCGAAAACAAATTTTCAAATGATTTCAAAAGGGGGGTACTTATTAATAAAGTCAGGAAATAAAAAAAATTTTTTCCTCTGTGGTGTGAATTTCCAAATTATAAAAATTAAAATAAAAAATTAAAGCTTTTTCCGCGTTTTCAAAAAGACTTGCCAACTTCCTTACAAAAATTTTTTCTCTATGCGTGAAAACATGTCCCAGCCGGACATTACCCAACATAAAAAAGCATAATGAAAAAATTAACATGCATTTGAATCCAATTGGGCCCATGTACAAGAAAAAAGATAGGCCACTTAAAAATTCCAAATCAAAATCCATTGTTGTTGTTGTTTCCCATGTTAAACCGGCTTTTTACTTTTTTGAATAGCATGGGAAACAACAACAATTTCTTGCTCAGTGACGTCACAAACTCAATATTCGGCTCTCAGAGAGAGCCACAAAATAGCGGTACTGAAGTGGCGCTATCTTGTTTTCTTGTATCATGGGTGCCTTTTCAAATGATCTTCTAGTGAAAATATCACACAAGCAAGAGCTCGTTGCAACAGAACCTTCTTCAAATGAAATTTTCATTTGAAAGAGGGTGGAATACTCCTATTTTCAATGAAGATCCTATGAAATTTTCATGACAAGATGTTTTTCAATCTGTGTGCTGCAATTCTCAAAAGTTTTATAATATATTTGTACTTAAGATGTTTTAAAAATTGAAACGCTTCATTTTTCCGAAGGCGATAATGTGTCACAATCACGAAGCGACGAAATATGGCCACATCCTCCAATTTTTTTACAATATTCTTTTCCTTCTACTCTCAGATCCTCGCGGTGTATACTATATTTTCAAATGAAATTCTCATTCGCGTTGGCACCATATACTTTTTCCAAATCATATTTCCATTAATGTTAGCAGCGTATACTCTATTTGTAAATGAAAAATAATCATGCACGTTTGATCCATTTCAGCCAGCCAGCATGTACCAAAGACAATAAAGTATAATAAGATGTTCCACTTCATACAAAATTCCAATTCAAAAATATTTCAAATTGTAGCTTGCACGCTTGATGTCAGAGCATTCTATGGTGGTGGTTTTTTGGTGGTTTATTGAAAAATGAGAGCGGCCGCAGTGGCAGTGAGTGCCGAATGCTGTTTCGTGTTATGTTCGTATAATACGAATAAATATGAATCGTATTCAACGCAAATGCGAGAGCGTTGCTAAGAGCGCTTGCCTGATAGAATTATTTTTACTTCCCTGCAGTAATATGGACTGACCCAAGTGTAGCCTTCGGTCAGTCCTTCATGCTACCAGTACTAGTCCCCTCATAATTCCACTTTTTTTAACATGGGCCTGTCCTTGGGGAGGGACTAGCCCCCAAATCGGCTGATCATAGGTCAGTTTTTTTTGGGTCAATTGTCGTAATTTTGTCTGGTTTTAGGATAGTCAAATGAAGAAAATAAACAACAAATTTCTTATATATATTCTAAGTTGACGAAAGTGTCATTTACAGACTACCCTTAAACCAACCCCTTTATTACCGACAGTCGGCTAGCCGATTTTGTTGGAGAAAAATGCCATAATATAACCGGTAGGATTTGGACCGGTCAAAGGCCAGTCCTTCTTAGGAAATTGACCGGCTAATTACTGCAGGGTTATAAGCAGTGCCGGCCACCACTACATTTCCTATTTGTGTGTGTATGCCAAAATTTTGAATAGCAAAAGTAGCCTCCCAGCAGGAAATGTCCCGGTGAAACAATAAATGATTTCAGCATGACATTAGAGCCGCGACTCCTCCTGATTAAACTCCAACTTTCTAATGAAATTTACACACAAGCGGCATTGGCCGTCATTAAAGTATATGTCACGAGTTGGTCACCGAAAGTGGAGTAGATCTACTCCGTCGTATCGATACCTCCTGTTTTGTAAGACAATGTCATCGTTCGGGAGTGATACGAAATGAAAAGGAAACATGGTTTGGTTGTTATCAGAGAGCTGCAACGGATACATAGTGTTTGTGTACACTCGAGTGTGTGGATCAGATTTGGTTTGAATCAAACCCTTTAGTACAACAATCGTAATGTCTCGTGTGCGCATGAGTTCAACACGAGCATGTTGTGCGCTAAACTCGAGTTCTTTTCATACACTCTGTTCGGGTTCGAGTGTTTTTAAGTCGTGCATACCCAATAAACTCGAGTCTATCTCGAGTGTGTTATCTACGTTTTTCTACAGAAAAATATGTATGAGAGAGCTGCAACGCACACGGAACTTTTGTGTAAATTAGTCATATTTGAGCCGGCCCACATATGTACATACGCACATACACCTTTATTCTCCGCATTTGCCTCTGATATTTTCCCCTTGTTCTGTTTCTATACCCATAGAACTCGAGTTGAACTCGAGTTTGAGTGGTTTTTTCGGATCAGTTTGCGTATAACATACCCGAAATGAGAGTCTGAATACACGTACAACAAAATTCGAGTTAGGTGCTCGAACTCGAAAATAAGATTTCGCGTGTGCAACTCGATCGAACACATAGCTGCGAAGTTTGATATTCGACGTGTTCTGAATTTTCAGCAAGGGTGTTCGAACATGCTCGAGCACACTCAAAGCAGTTCTCTGGTTGTTATATAAAGTTATAAAATCCTCTATCGTTGACAATGCCATTGAAATTACGATGAATACCATCTTCTTTCGACCATTAGTATTACGACGAATAACACCTTCATTCGATCACAATGCCATTCGAATTGAGGAGTACTCCAATGTTCCCCTTGATATCCTTGATCAGCGGTGCTAAAAAATGCCACCAGTGGCAAAAATTTGTTTTTGCCTTTGAGCGATGTAGAAAAATATTTCAACTGCCGAACGAGGAGAAATTTTTTATTATTTTTTATTAATAGTCAAATTGCATTTTTGCATTTCGAAATTGGCAGGCCAATAAACTCTTTAAATTTTGTATTCGTTTTGTTGATTGTTAAATTGTTTTACTAATTTTCTGTGAAAAGTTTTTTCTTTTCTTTTTATCAACAAACGAACATTTTCTGGCGATGGTGTAGCAATCACTTCATAAGGGCCCTCCCAAATTGGGGAAAATTTATTTTTCCTATTTTGATTTTTTAGCCAGACCTTATCACCCTTAGAAAACTTTCGAGATTTGCTTTTTTTGTCATAATATTCTTTTGATTTTTTCTTAGCAGTTTGCTGATTTTTCCTTACTATTTCGTAACTTCTTTGGATTTGATATTTAAGAATTTTACTGTAATCGTCAACATTGTATAGAGGGGCTGGCTTGTTTTTAAGCTTGATCGGAATTTCGAAATCGAAACCAAAAAGTGTTTTACTAGGCGTCTGTTTGGTTGTTGAGTGCACTGTATTATTATGTACGTGCATAGCATGATGAATCCATTCATCCCAATTCGTACCACCTTCATTTACGAAATTTCGCACATATTCTGCCATTGGACGGTGGGTTCTTTCGAGAGCCCCGTTAGCTTGCGGGTGGTACGGGGATGTCTGTGATTTTTTAATGCCCAATATTTTGCAAATTTCTCTAAAAAGGGCGGAAACGAAATTGGTGCCATTGTCAGTTACCAAAACTTTAGGGATGTTAAATTTAGAAATTATTTCATTAAAAAATGCTCTTGCTACTGTTGCTGCTTCTGCATCTGGAATTGCCGTGCATATAAAATATTTAGAAAAATCGTCTAAAAATGTAAGAATGTATTTGTTGTCCCTTGCCGAGACTGGAAGTGGCCCAACTATGTCCATATATACTTTATCGAAAGGTCTATGAGGTGTATCTGTAATTGCCATTGGCATTTTTTCAATTAAAGAGCTCTTATTCTTTTGACAGAGTTTGCATGCGGCTATGTAGTTTTTAACTTGTCGTTGCATGCCCTCCCACTTAAATTGTTTTCTAATTCGAAAATATGTTTTCAAAAAACCTTTATGGCCTCCTATGGGTGTGTCATGGAAGATTTTCAAGACGTTTTCTATGTCTTTTGGATCGGTAAGGACAACTGCCGTGTCTTCATTTTCAAAATTTTCTGAGTCTACGTTTATTTCGAGTTGTTCTTCTTGAGATTTTGCTTTGGATCGGGTTACAATTGAAATTTTATTTTCGGAAATTGGTAGTCTACTTAAGGCATCAGCATTGAGATTATTTTTCTCCGGTTTGTAGCAAATTTCGAAATCATATTCTAAAAGCTTTAAACGAAAACGTCCTAGTCTGGTGTCTTGATCTTTTAAATTAGCTATTCCCTTAAGGGGCTTATGGTCCGTATAGATTTTGAAATGTTTACCTAAAAGATATGTTCTAAAATTTTTTACTGCCCAAACTATTGCTAAAAACTCTTTCTCTATCGTTGAGTAACGCCTCTCAGTTGCACTAAGGGATCTACTTGCGTAATATATCGGAAGATCTTGCCCTGGTTCCCCTTGAGATAGGTCTGCTCCTAGTGCCTCGTTACTAGCATCTGTTGTTAAAATAAAAAGTTTTTCAAAATTGGGATATTGAAGAATTGGGGGACTGGTAACTGCTTTTTTTTAGCTGTTCCATGGCTTCTTGACATTCAGGATTCCATTTAAAATTTTCCTCTTTTCTTAATAGTTTTGTTAAGGGCAACGAAATTTTTGCTGCTTCGGGTATGAATTTTCTATAATAATTTATTAAACCTAGAAATGATTGCAATTCCTTAATATTTTTAGGGGGCTGTATATTTTTAACGCATTCTACTTTTTCGGGATCTGGTAACACTCCTGCCTCTGAGCATTTATGGCCTAAATAAACTACTTCTCTTTTTAAAAATTGACACTTTTCCGTCTGTAATTTCAAATTATTCGCTCTCAAAACATCTAATACTTTTCTCAGTCGTATTTCGTGTGATTCTAAATTTCTAGCATAAATGACAATGTCATCAAGATAAACAAAACAATCAATTCCCTGTAAACCGGTTAGTATGCTATTCATTATGCGCTGAAAAGTCGCTGGCGCTCCTGTCAGCCCGAACGGCATTCTGGCAAATTCGAAATGTCCTAACCCGGTACTAAAGGCTGTCTTGGCTCTATCTTTTTTGTCAACCAAAACTTGATGATATCCACTAGCCAAATCTAATGTCGAAAAGTAACGACTACATCCTAACTGGTCCAAAATTTCATCTATTCTGGGAATAGGAAAAACCTGTTTGAGAGTGATTTCGTTCAATTTTCTAAAATCGACTACTAGTCTCCATCTTTTTTCACCATCTACTCCTGCCTTTTTGGGGACTAATATGATCGAAGTATTCCAAGGTGATTTGCTTGGAGTGATAATGCCGTCTTGCAGCATCTTATCTACCTGTCAGTTAATTTCTTTTTTGTGGTGTTCGGGTAATCTATATTGTCTGGTATTAATTGGAGAATGACCTGCTTCGGTCGGTATTTCGTGTTCTAACACTGTAGTGTAGGAAAGTGGATCTCCTGGCAAATGAAAAACGTCTGAATAATCTTTAAAAATTTTTTGCATTGAAATTTTTTCCTCTTGATTAAGGGTGTTATCTAGTTTTTTGGTTTCTAACAAGAGGTTATAACGAATATCTGTATTAGTGCATTTATTTAACTGATTAATAGTTGGACACTTTAATTCTTGAAAATTTTCTATTGGTTCGTAATCCAATGGTACTTCGCCTAATCTAATAGCCTCATTATTCGTATTTAAAATTGGTATATACCCTTTTCCATTTATTATCCTAGTCAGTGTGCCTCCTACAAAAACATTTGGCATTATTTCTTTCTTCTGTACGACTACATCCCCTGATAATTCTTCTGCATAAATTGCCACTATTCTCTTTTCCCTAGCTTGGACTGTGACTGTTTTCACAATACAAATCCTATTGCTATCGTCGGAAAAAACAAGCGGAAGTGATGCAATTTGTTCATTGTTATTGAAAAAGGATATTTCTTTATTGATATTATCAATTACTGACCTATTCCAGAGTTCATCCCTTCCCAGTAAGCCATCTGCTGGAATTTGGCTTTCTTTTGGTAGCACATGTAACTTAAATTTTAATTCAGGGTTACTGAAGTGTTGAAGGGGAATGGTTCCTATTGTACGAACGTTACCCCCAAAAGCTCCCGACAATTGTGTGCTTTCGTTCTCATCTATTTCGACATTACTCTTCAATGCTTCCTTTTTTACTAAGCTTGTGTCGGCACCAGTGTCTACTAACAACGTTATTTGCTCATTTATAGCTTGTCCACATGGAAATACTATAAACGAGTCATTTAATGCTGAGCTAGCCACCTTGTCATTATTCGCTTGAGTGCGGTACCTGAATTTTTTAAGATTTCCACTATATTCTCTGATCCATCTGCCTATCAACAAAGTTTTTTCCCACAAAAATGTGAATAAGAGTAACATAAAAGATAAGATCAATTCGATTCTATCTTCGTTTTTATTCTTATTACCTTGAATTTTTGTTTCGGATACAATTTGAGTTTGGTTCGGAGGTACCTTTCTCGCAAAGTTCTTTTCAACCAAAACATGCACTAATTGATTATTCTTCGATTCTTTAACTAATGGTTCTTCGCTTTCATAATAATGAACGACGACTTCGTCGTTGAAATTCACTTTCTTTGAATTTCTTAGTTTCAAGGAAATTTCATCTTTGCTCTCTATCCTTTTTATTTTCTTCTTAATAATCTGGTTGTTAAGGTCATCTAAGAAGATTTTATTTATGTCCAGTTCCTTGAACTCTTCTTGGGGGTTTTTTAATTTAACTACTTTTTCTCCTTTTTCTTTAAGTTCATATGGTTTATCTATTTCTTCTTCCCCCGGAACTATACCTGGCCTATGAGTTTTCGAATTCATTTTGGCTTTCCGGTCTATTGGCCTTGACCGGGCCGCATCGAGTTTCCCTGGCTCCTATTTTCCTGGGGTGCACTATTACAATACCGTGCTATGTGACCGAAATTTGAGCATTTGAAACATTGCATCCCTTTTGGCTGACTATTATTTGTCATATTCTCTCTAGGTTTACTACTCGAATTTTGCGCTCTCCCAGGAGTATTTCCATTGTTGTTATAATTTTGAGATTGGTTATTATTTTGTGTTCTAAACGGGTTGAAATTTTGATTTTGCATACTATTTTGTGGTTCAAAAGGATGATTTGGAGAATGATGGTAACTTTGTGTTCTAAAACCGCTTTCAATATTCCCTGTACCAGGCTGCTGATCCTGTTCAGCATTCAAAATTGGTTTACAAAATTTATTGGATTCATGTCCTGGTGTTTTGCATATATTGCAGAATATGTTTTTTAATCGACTGAAACAGTTTTTTTCTAAATGACCTCGTTTGTTGCAATGTGTGCAAGTCACGGGTTCACTTCTAGGTTCTATACTTTTTCGACCACAGTTTGCTGTTTGTTCGTGCCCATATTCGAAGCAAATATTGCAATAAGGAGTATTTCTCCTGAGTTGGCAAATATCTCTAGTATGACCCACAATATTGCAAAAAGAGCAGGGAATTGTTTGAAATTGAACTGGTTGATTTATGAGGTTATTTGCATAAAATTGTCTACTATTGCAATGACGATCTTCTGCATCTTCGGCTATTTTTACTAAAAACGATAGAGGCTTATCTAAATGTCCTTCGAGGCGGAGTTGCATATATTTATCTTTTAGTCCAAAAATAAATTTATTTTTTGCCATATTCTGGTACTCGCTGAGTGCTGATACCGCCTCAGACTCGTTCCAGGACGCTTTAATCATTCGTTCCGCTTCATTCAGTAAAACTTCTATCCTTCGCCCAAATTCTGAGGCCCTTTCATTTGTATGCTCTATGGTGCTTTCCATTTCTGCCCTTAGCACTTCTAAGCTTTTCTGTTTTAGGAATTGTTTTTTAATGAAATTCCCCAATTCATCTACGCTCCCGAACACTAGCTCATTTGTTTTTATAAACGCCTCTCCTGACAGTCGTTGTATTACGCACTTTATCAGTTCGCTAGGAGCTATATTTTGTGAAATGCTTTTAAGAAGTTCTAGTCCTGTGACGAACTTCGCTACCTCTGACCTTAATTCTAGCCCATTTTCGCCTGAAAAGCAAGGCACTAAACTCACTACTTTCTTCATTACTTCATCTGCGGGAGGTGGAATTGCCATTGTCACTGTTACCGTAGGAACTATTGGTGTTTGTTTATTAGTTTCCTGATTTGGTCTGTTTTCTGTATTTACCCCTACTGAAATATTCTTTTTCGCGGGGAGTGGAAGCAGGCTTAAAAAAGTTGGATTATTTTGAAGTTGTATTTTTGGACTATTTGTGTGCTCAATATTTACTTTTTCGTTATTAATTGAACTATTTTCTTTATTTTTGTCTCCTAGTGAACTTGTAGGCCGGGGTGGAGGAGGAGGTGGAGCGGGTTTTGGACTCGTTTTGTTGCTGCTGGGGCTTGGACTCTGTGTGTTCCTAAATTCCCTTTTAAAATTTTCTATTTCTTCTTTCAGCCACCTTATTTCTTCCTCTCGCTCTCTAAGGGTTTCCTTGTCTCTCTCGACCTGGTCTGCTAGCTTTTCCCCTGCTGCGTTGCTTAATGCTTTTTTAAGATCCTCGTTTCTCTTATCGGACTCCTCAATTAATAACCTGCTCGCGTCAATTTGGTTCTTTAATTTTTTGCGGTCTTTTTTTAGACAATTTATTGTTTCTTCTAACTGTTGGACTTTTTCTTATTTGTCTCGCTCTGCTTACTCAATGGACCTCTTACTATAAGAAAGGATGCCTCCCCAAGTTTCGAAAATTGGCCTAACACTATTTGATCTTTAATTAACTGCGAAACCTCTCGCCCTAAATCTGCTTCTTTAAGTAATTCTCTTGCTGTCTCTAAAACTACTGCAGTATCGATTTCTGATTGTTTAATTGTTTGTCTAAGTGCTTCCAATTCTTCCTCCATATGACTCAATTAAATACGGATTTACTCCGTTCATTGTTCATTGCAAATAACAAAAAAAAATTTTCATTCGCATCTAAGTACACCAAATGCCAGCCTACTCAATCGAAAATAGCAAAAGTAAGCAAACACTAAATAAACTCTTCGCACATAAATTTAAATTCACGTACTCACCATGTTTTGTTTTGTTCTGCTTTTCTTTAATTTCTGGGTCTGCTTTGTTTATTTGTTTGTGTTTATTTAAAGAAATTTGTTGAATTTTTTGTTTGTGCGAATGTTTGAAACTCAACTTATTTAATTACTCTCTCAACTACAAATAGCTTCTTCATAAAAATATTGACAAACTGTTTGTAACAATTTATCCGTCAATATTTAATGTTCTTTGGTCATCACAACTTTTACAAGGTAGCCTTACGAAAAATTTTATTAGACTGGGCGGTTATGACGCATCAACTTTTAAAACTGAAACCAGTTCCGCTTCAGTCAGTTTATTTTTTTTTGCAATTCACCCTACAAAATGTTGAAATAGCCCTTATGAAACTATTTATTGTGTAGATTCGAATCCAACTATGAATAGTTGAATACCGGCTGCGCCAATGGTAAAGGTTTTCCGTGCGTATTCTTGGATGAAGGATACACCTGAATCCCCTTTTTCATGTAAAAATAAAAACAAGGACAAACAATAAATTCATTCAAATTCTTTTATTAATTTATAGTCCTCTTGTTTATTTTACATGGATTATTCCTAAGCTAAACTCCTTCTTACACTCGAAATACTTCCTAGTACTAACTAACACTTAAAGTCCACGTTCTAGTCGCTGTTGCCGCTTGATGAGTACAGCCGATTCGAATTGAAACTTTGAAAACTAAAATGCAAGTCCTCTTCCAGATATCGATCATTTGCTTATATAGGGAGAAAGTGTCTCGTCTTCACTTTCTCGTTGGGATGTCGCAATCTGGAATACCGTTGTTGTGTTGCAATACTATTTCGAAATTGACATTTCGCAACCTCTTGTTGTTGTTGACCCATTTTGATGCTTGAATTCAATATCTACGAGTTTGCCGAAACTGCAACCCTTGCTGTTTTCTTGTTCGTCATTCTCGCTGCCCGCCGTTCTCGCCTGTCGTCGTTCTCACTCTTTGTTGTTCTCGCTGTTCGTCGCTTTGGCTGTCGTTTACTTATTTATGCCAACAATCATATTACCTTGCGGCTGTTGGCTTCGCCTTTGAGTTTGTTTGTTGTTGTTGTTCTGGCCTTAAAAGTGAGCTTGCAGATTTTTTCAGCTTTCACTTCAAGGTCTTTGGCTATTTCAATCACAGCTGATTATGTTTTGGTTATGACGGTCGATCAGAGGCGATACAGAAGGGCTGTGAGTAGAGACGGCTCACAACAAATACATGCATAAAACTAGAAATGTGTGTTTTGAGCACCGCTGTCCTTGATGAAAGAATTATTGAATTTGTCCTTTATGAGAAAATTTCCGGCTGGGCTACGACAATGCAAACCTACATAAATACGTATAGAGCGTTGCTAAGGGACAACAACAACAAAAAACAATTTTCGGCAAAGCGGCATAAGTTCCACCTTCGGTGTTCATATTGATACTGATAGGATTTATACGTTTGCCGAGCGACTGAGTGTAGGATTTACAAAAATTGTGAGAGAGCAACTGCTGTGAGCGGCTGACGTCATAGGATTTGTTGATAAATCCTACATTGCTTTTAGCTGTATCACTGTTTATATGGCGTGCGGCACATCTTCTTATACTTTATTGTCTTTGGTAGTAGGTTTTGCTTTATGTTCTCGTTTCTTACATTGTTTAAGAGTTTTTGTAGTTGTGTAGTTTTTTTTTTATTTAAAATAGTTTTGTCCGTGGGGGCTCGAGTTTGCTGCCATTTTTTTCGTAAATTTCTTTTCTCCGAAATGAGCTTTTTTATTCCTTTTGGAAGTGCGTTCTGGTTTTGAAGTTCAGTGAACTTTGGCGTGCTTATCCACGCAGATTTTTGAATTTGCTGGGTGAACAATATAACTTCATCATCCACTTCAGCTTCGGTGTTAACGTTTGTATGAATATCTATAGCATTTTCAAGATGCAGCTTAAAAAAGTTCCAATCTGTGTATTTACTTGTAAGGTGGGCCTGTGGTTTCTTTTGAGATACTTTTCCGTTTAAGCAAAGGTAAAGGGGTGAATGGTCGGAGTAGAGTTCAAAGCCATCTTCTATAAATAATTTGTCTTAAGCTATTTTGTTTACTATAAAGAAGTCAATAACATCAGGAATTTTTCCCGGATCCGTGGGCCAGTACGTAGGTTTACCAGTTGACAAGGCGTTACATCCAGTAGCTTGAATGGCTTTTAAAAGTTCACGACCTTTTGTTGTAGAAAGTCGCGAGCCCTACTGTATGTGTTTTGCATTAAAGTCTCCACCAATAATACATTTATTTTTTATACTAGAAAGGAGGTAAATATACTTAACCTTTGAGATTGAGTGTCTTTGAGGGCTGTAGTCCGAGGTAGTTGACAAATTTTCATTTTGTATTTGAACAGTAACTGTTGTTGCTTGAAATTCGTGGCAACTTAGTTTTTCTTCTTCATAGTGACTTATGGATTCTTCCTCCTCGAGCATTGTTGTTCGGGTGAATAGTGTGGTACGTTTTATAGCCATCGAACTATAAATAAGATTCCTTAGTAAAATGGGTTTCTGTAATTAAACATACAGTAGAATCTCGCAAAAGTTAATCGATTTGTCCCAGGGGTAATCAACTTTTCCGAATTATTAACTTTTCCAAATTTTTTTCAAAATCGAAAAAAATTAAAGAAATAGCGACTACATGCATAAAAATCTATTTTTGCAAACATAACATGCTTATTTTATTTAAATCTTTTGATTTAAACCATATTTTTAATTATTTTACATACACAAGATCTACTCGCGCACAACTCCTATTTCACAATAAGGTTGCACGCTTAGATAGAATTTGCCACTTTTAAGTGCTATCGTTATGATTTGCGTTGTCTTCTTTTGTTTTTCTTCGCTATTCCACGTAATACACATGAAATAGGGTTGATTTAAGGAAAAAAAGGAAAAGAAAAATAATTACACTCAGACAAGTAAACGCCAAAATTAACTTTTGAGAACGCTACGTCGACGCTGAAATTCGATTAACTTAACCAAGCGTTTAACTCATTCGAGCGGTAACTTTTGCGAGATTCTACTGTATATCAATAGACTTTATATGAAGGGTTGCTTGTAGTTCATGTTGGTGTTGGAGCACTATTTGCGTTCCAGAGCATAATTTTTATAGTGTTCATTATTGTGGTCATTTATTTATGGAGATTCTGTTCTATGCTGCTTAGACGCAGTTCCACAGATATATTGAATTTTTCCTAATTTTGCAACATTTGAAATATAAGCTGCAAGGTAACAGTATTTTCAGTTTCAGTTGTTTGTTGATTTGGATTGCTCTTGCTATTTGAAGCAACATTTGATTTTAAGGTTTGGGCATACGAAATTCCCTGCATCCATTGGAGCTCCGTAGTCGGAGAGTTTTTCTTTCCCGCATCCAGCTTGTTGCTGTTTGGTTTAACAAGTTCCCTCTTGCTTTTTTGCATAGATTTATATCGAATTTTTTGTAGTTCTTTTGCTACGATACATCCTCGGTAGTTTGCTGGGTGAGATTCGCCGCAATTGCAGCATTTTGGTAGGATTTCCGCAGATTTATTGCAATTTACTGTAGAATGTTTACCTGTACATTTAACACATCTTGCCATTTTTAGCAGTAATTTTTTGTATGGCCGTAGGCTTGACAATTTTTACATTGGGGTATTTTGTTTGATCGTTTCACTGGTTCAATTGAAACAATGGTAGCCAAAATCTTTTTTATTTCATATATCTTATTAATATCTTCAGAAGAATCAAATGTTAACCCTCTAGCATGCAAAATTTAACCGCTGGAAATTTTTTGACGGGGAATTTTTCTCGGTTACTCGCATTCAAATAACTGTAAAAGCTCAACCAAACGTCACACAGGCTTCAGTGATCGCTCAAAATGTGCTCAGAGACTTGCCAGATGCTTATAACCATATAAACTTACAAATATAATATAACTACAACTTTTGCTGCCATTTAGCTTTTATAGATGACCGCCCGAGGGCGGATTTACATGCTAGAGGGTTTAAAGTGCGCAGCGCTAAGTAAATCAACCGTTTCGTTTGTGTGTTCAAAGAGGAACTGTTTTTCTCTCCCTTTTATTTCTCCTACGAAGTACATCATTTGACAGTTCTTATAGTCAGATTACATATGTTTCGCTATATTATACTTCGTTTGCATTTATATGTTTTACATTTTAACACCCTCCCTAAACGATGTAATATAGACATCATTTAATATCTATCTTAAAAAAAATATGACATTTCAATTTCAATCTTAAAAAGAACTGTATATAATTTCAATTTCAATTTCAAAAGATTTTTATAGTGTAGTCGTAACCCTATGTTGAGCAGTGCAGACCCGGCCTTAGAATATATAATATAGCCTTAACACATATAATTTAGCCTTAAACAATATAATGTGGCCTTAAGCCATATAACATAGCCTTAAACAATATAACGTGGCCTTAAGCCATATAACTCAGCCTTAAACGATATAATACAGCCTTAAGCCATGTTATATAGCCTTAGCATGCAATTCTGACTTTAGATAGCATAATCCTAACATGCAACGCTGAATCAGTATAACATGGCTTTAGACTGTAACACGGCTGTTCTCTTTCTTCTTGGATCTGCGCTCGTGGGAGTAAGTAGTTTTTCTTAATTTACATCGAAATTGTCTAGACGCAATAAACGCCTAATAATTCTTTTTTTAATAAAAATTGTCTATTCGACTACAATCCTGCAGACAGGATTACGAATTTTTAAATTTTCAACTCGCTAATATGAATCGCGTATCCAAACCTGATATGCTTCTGGTGTTGGAACACCATGGAGTCGCTGTGCCGCCGAACGCCACGATGTCGCAGGTCCGCGAATTATTCGAGCAATTGCCGGCGGTCCAACGATCCACTGCTGATTCGGATAATCTCCTCCTAAAACCTACTGCTCTAAACGCCGCTGCTTTTACTCCCGATCGCCAATTCACTCTTGATGCTTCCTCCAGCGCTATGTCTGATGCTTCTGCTGCGCCCGTTGCTACTGCTGCTCCCGCTGCGCTTATTACTGCTGCTCCGATGAACACTGATGCTGCGTCTACTGATGCCCCGGGCTCTGCCGCTCCACAGACAAAATGTTGCGCTGACGGACCTTCTGCTGCCGTCCCAACAGTCGATGCTTCCGCCGCCGTCCCAATATGCGCTGCTCTGACCAAAAATGCCGTCAAAGTCGACGAAGAAATTCTGCAATTGCAAAAGGAGCGTGACTTACTGCTGTTGCAACGAGAAGTCGCCGACTTACGTCAAGCTTTTCGCTCTTCTGTACCTAATGTGCATATAGATCTCAGTGTCATCGAAACGATGGTACCAAAATTTAGCGCTGACGATAGTTATGATGTATATAAGTGGTCTGATGACCTGGAAGATGCATTCAACATTCTTCAACTGGATGACCAAGCTCGATTCATTGCCACGCGCCGACTGCTCGAAGGAACAGCAAAGATTTTCACTCGTACCATTTCCACGCACAACTATGAGACGCTACGCACTGCTTTAATTGAGGAATTTGGTCGCAAGCATTCGGCGAACGAAATTTACAACCAACTGCGTGCACGACAACTCAAGCAAACGGAGTCTGTTCACCGTTTTGTAATTGAAATGCAAGAAATCGCTTCTCGTGCCAATATTGCTGAAGAGGAATTAGTGGACATTATCATTGGAGGAATCGTCCGTGGAACGGGTAATTCGTCCACTAGCGCAATTATGCTGTATAGCGCCAAGAACATGCGCGAACTAAAAACCTTGGTGACGCGCTTCGAAAAATTGCGTCCGTCGATTGCCCAGCGTACAATTGCCAAACCTGCTGCTACACCGTCGCCCACTGCTGCGAAGTCACCAGTTCAAACTGCAGAATCGACTGAGATGTCCATTCTATGCTTCAACTGTTCACGCTATGGACATTACCAGAGAGCCTGTCCCAAGCCAAAGCGACCTGACGGATCCTGCTTCAAATGTGGACAACTTACACACGTTTACCGCAACTGTCCGCACCGACCAGCACAACCGAGGCAATCTGATCCGAACCGAAATGTGGGCCTTATCGAACAAGATGACGAGACTGTAAAGGAACTTAACGCAACTCAAATGGTAAGTGTGTCTTTGGGATGTTGTGACCTTAAAAATGCCATTTTCGAAAACATTTTTTCCCTTCTCGATTCGGGTAGCCCTAGATGTTTCGTACGACGATCATTAGTCAAGAATTTCAATGATCAAACACCATTCAAAACCCCATACCGCGGCATTGGGAACACACAATTGATGTCCTATGGCGAAATTTCCGGACTTCTTAAATTAAATAATAAAATTCTTGAAATTTCTTTTATTGTTATCGCAGACGATCTGTTATTTGTGCCTTTAATAATCGGTCGTGACTTACTTGCAAAAGCAAACATAAAACTATTTGGAATTCGAAAAAAATATAAAAAACACCTTATAGTAAAATACAATCGCAAATCTATAATTAATTCGGAATTAAAAAACAAACTTATTTCATTTGGCATTCTTAGGTCTTCAGAAACTCACAATTTTAAATGTGTTGATCATACGGGAGTTACTTTGCACGGCAATCTGATAGTGTCTGACAAACCAGTCGAACATAGTATAGAATTCTTTGAGCAATTATGTGCTATTAATACTAACTTAGATAGTGAGGACTTTTTTGACGTAAACAAACTGCTTCCCTCAACAGACTTCGCCTCTTTTCGTGCTGCAATCAAAGAAGCTTACTATCATACACTTAACAAAAACATCTGCCCTGATAACTTTTGCATGAAGATAGAAGTCACTAGTCAATTACCAATATATCGTAGGCCCCGACGCCTTTCCCACCAGGATCGCATAGAAGTCCGAAACATAATTGATGATTTGTTAAGCAACAATATCATTCGACATAGTAATTCTCCTTATGCATCTGCCATTGTACCGGTTAGAAAAAAATCAGGTGAGATGAGAATGTGCGTCGACTATAGACCTCTTAACAAAATTACACTGCGCGACAATCACCCCCTCCCTTTGCCTGATGACTGTCTAGAACACTTAGCAAATAAGAAACTATTTACACTTCTTGATCTTAAGAGCGGCTTCAACCAAATCGAAGTACACCCAGACTCAATCAAATATACTTCTTTTGTCACCCCTGACGGACAATACGAATACTTACGAGTGCCCTATGGTTTGAAAAACGGTCCCGCTGTATTTCAGCGATTTGTTAATAACATCTTAAGAGACCTGATCTCCGCGGGCATAGTTGTTGTTTACATAGATGACATACTAATTGCCTCTACTGACGTCCTATCCCATTTAGAATCCGTAGTTAATGTCATTAGGAGATTGCGATCCTATGGCCTTGAGCTCAACCTCGGAAAATGCAAATTTGCACAATATGAATTGGAATACTTAGGATTTCACGCAACTTCATCAGGAATTCTACCCAGCGAACGCCACATCAAGGCTATTAAAGAATTCCCAATATCAAAAAACCATAAACAGCTGCATTCGGCCCTTGGACTTCTTTCGTTCTTCCGGCGATTTGTGCCCGAATTTTCAAAAATAGCTTACCCCTTAACGCAACTACTCCGAAAAGATAAGCCATTCAATTTTAATGACGAGTGCCGCCAGGCCTCCGACAAAGACTTATAGAGCCCCCTGTTCTGTCAATATTTGACCCCAACCGCGAGACGGAGTTACACTGTGATGCAAGTTCGAAAGGTTTTGGTGCTGCACTTATGCAAAAGCAAGACGATTCAAAATTTCATCCAGTTGCATATTTCTCAAAAACCACTTCCGACACTGAAAAAAACTTACATAGCTATGAGTTAGAAACACTTGCAGTAGTTTATGCCCTGAAACGATTTCACACATATTTTGACCGCCGCCCTTTCAAAATTATAACTGATTGTGACGCATTAACGCGAACATTAGCTAATGAGAATGGCTCCGCTAAAATCGCACGTTGGGCCCTTCTGCTCGAACAATATAATTACTCAATACAACACCGTCCCGGAAAATCTATGGCGCATGTAGACGCCCTTAGTCGAGTTGATATTGCAACCATTAGCGACCTCGATGTCGAATTCCAATTACGAGTGGCGCAAAGCCGCGATCCCGAAATCAGCAAATTGAGGGAATATTTAGAATCAAATGAAAGTGATACTTATGCCTTGAAAGATGAAATTATTTATCGAATATCTTCTTCAGGTAAACATCAACTCTATGTCCCAAAAGAAATGATTAATAATATGATACGTTGGACACATGAGAAAATAGGTCATTTAGGAGTCGACAAATGCTGTGAGGAGCTTAAAAAACATTACTGGTTTCCCCTTATGAAAACTCGTGTGAACAATTTTATACAAAATTGTCTAAAATGTATAATCTTTTCAGCACCAGCACGACAGAACAAACTTAATTTATTCAATATACCAAAACTTCCACTCCCATTTGATACAGTGCACATAGACCACTTAGGCCCTTTACCTTCTGTAACTTCAAAGAAAAAATACCTTTTAGTCGTTATTGACGCATTCACTAAATTTGTTAAACTGTACCCAACTACAACTACAAATTCTAAAGAATCGTGTTCGGCACTTAGTAACTACTTTGACAACTATAGCCGTCCTAGACGCATAATAAGTGACCGCGGAACATCCTTTACGTCTGACGAATTCAAGCAATTTCTAGCTGGAAATAATATACAACACATTTTAAATGCAACAGCTACTCCTAGAGCCAATGGTCAAGTTGAACGTGTCAATCGCGTCCTCATTCCTATGATAAGCAAATCCTGCGATAATCAAGGAAGCACCGATTGGTCAAAACAGATTCGTGACATTGAGTACATTTTAAATAATACTATCCATACTTCCACAAAAGAAACGCCTTCCGTCCTTCTTTTTGGCACCCCACAGCGAGGAAACAAAATTGATGAACTTTCAGAATACTTAGAAGAAGGGCGATCCTAGTGACCGTGACTTGCATTCACTTAGAACTGCAGCATTACAGAATATCCAGAAAGCACAAGATGCGAATCTTAAAACGTTCCTTAAACATAATAGTCCTGCCGAGAAATTTAATCACGGAGATTATGTAGCCATTAAACACATACCTAGTACCAGGAAAAAATTGGACCCGAAATACCGCGGTCCTTATGTAATTGATAAAGTGTTACCACACGACAGATATGTCATTCGCGATGTCGATGGTTGTCAGATTACCCAAATGCCGTACAATGGGATTCTCGATTCTAGTAAATTGAAAAAGTGGGTTTCAAATACTACAGATACTATTGCTTCTGTCAGTCCCGAAGACATACTTATGAACCATTCTTATACGTAAACTCATTTAAGCAAATTGAGGGCAATTTGAGTGTCAGGATGGCCGAGCTGTAGTCGTAACCCTATGTTGAGCAGTGCAGACCCGGCCTTAGAATATATAATATAGCCTTAACACATATAATTTAGCCTTAAACAATATAATGTGGCCTTAAGCCATATAACATAGCCTTAAACAATATAACGTGGCCTTAAGCCATATAACTCAGCCTTAAACGATATAATACAGCCTTAAGCCATGTTATATAGCCTTAGCATGCAACTTTGACTTTAGATAGCATAATCCTAACATGCAACGCTGAATCAGTATAACATGGCTTTAGACTGTAACACGGCTGTTCTCTTTCTTCTTGGATCTGCGCTCGTGGGAGTAAGTCGTTTTTCTAAATTTACATCGAAATTGTCTAAACGCATCAAACGCCTAATAATTCTTTTTTTAATAAAAAATGTCTATTCGACTACAATAGAATTCAAAAAATATTAGTATATTCCAAATTTTTCCAAGAGAATTTTGAACTTTGGATTGGGAACTCCTTTCGTCAATATATCAGCAATGTTATCCTGAGTTGGTACGTAAGATAGCAGCACTTCGCCACTATTGACTTTCTCCTAGATGAATCGGTTTTTTACTTCAACATGCTTTGTTCTAGCAGAGTAGCAGTTGTTGGTCGCGATGTGAATGGCACTTTTGTTATCGCATAGAAGTTGACACACTGAGCTAGTGCCTAGCAGTTCATGCGTAAAACGCTTTAACCAGATGCTTTCCTGGATAGCTGCAACCATAGCCATAAACTCCGCTTCTGTGGATGATAGGGCCAATGTAGCCTGCCGCTTAGAAGCCCAAGATACTGCGCCGTTTTGTAAAATAAATACATATCCAGTGGTGGATTTACGCTCATCAATATCGGATGCCCAATCAGCATCACAATAACCTCTAAGTTCACTACCATCTCTGAAATATACAAGTTTCTTATTAATGGTACCTTTAATATACCTTAATATTCGTTTTATTGCACTCCAGTGTCCATTCTTCGGATTATTGCAGTAGCGGCTTAAAATGTTGACAGCAAAGCAAATGTCTGGACGTGTGAATTGGGCTGCGTATAACAGCGACCCAATCGCTGATTGGTATTTCACTTTTGAAACACCTTCTTTATTTGATCCTGATGACATCTTTGATGATATTCTTTGCTTTACGTCGATTGGAGTGTCAACTGGATTACACTCACTCATACCGAAGCGATGTAAAATTCGGTTAAATACCTCGCCTGATCAATTGCAATCGTACCATCTTCTATGTTGCGAGTGATCTTCACTCCTAAGACTGATGATGCCTCTCCAAGATCTTTTACACGAAAAAAAGTCGATAGCTCATGCACCAGTTTCTGCTCCATTCTTTCACTGTTTGAAAACACCAGAACGTCGTCAACATAGATCGCCACGATGAACATGATTTCCTTTTTTACACAATGATAAATACATTGATCGGTTTCGCATCTCTTAAGTCCAAAACGTGTGAGTACGGAGTTGAACTTCTCGTTCCAGCTCCTACTTGCCTGCTTCAGTCCGTAGAGCGACTTTCGAAGCTTGCATACTCGATTAGTATTATCCTCAAGACCTTCAGGCTGTTGCATGTATACAGTTTCCTTTAAATCACCATTTAAAAAAGCTGTTACGATATCTAGTTGACAAATTTTTAAGTTGTGTTTTGCAGATAAAGCCAGAAGATATCTAATTGACGTGTACCGGGCAACTGGAGAAAAAGTTTCTTGATAATCAATACCCTCCTTTTGGGTATACCCTTTTGCGACAAGGCGAGCTTTATACTTTATGACATTACCGGTTTCATTGAATTTTGTTTTAAAAACCCATTTACATTTCAATACAGAACCATTTTCTGGTTTATCCACTAATTCCCATGTTCTGTTTTCAAGCAATGACGAGTATTCCTCTTGCATAGCATGAAACCAACATTTTGAATTTTCCATCGAGAGTGCTTCTTGAACCGTCGTAGGATCCATAAAAACTCTATCTATTTTCCAGATTGGCTATTCGCTCTGAATATCGAAGGCCAAGATTTTCAATTTCAACTGCGCTTTCAGGAACATATTCAGACACGTCTTCGAATAATTCTGCATCATTGTCGTCACTAAGTTCATGCACTTTTTCGTCTTGTGCCACGACGGCCAAATTTTCTTCAATATTTTCGATTCGATCATCACGCTCCCTCCCTGAATCGACATTATCTTCGTTATATACCAAAATTTTAGATGTTGTTGATTCGTTTTGTTTTGATTCAACTTGGTTTTCTGTGACTTCGATGAACACGACGTCTCTGCTGATTAAAACTTTTTGATTTTTTGGATTATATTATACAAGCGATAGGCCTTCGTTGTAGTGCTATAACCAAGGAGAATACAATCAATAGATTTGGAATCCAATTTTCCTCTCTTCTCTTTTGGAATGTGTACTTTCGCCTTGCAACTGAACACGCGTAAAGAACTTAAGTCAGGTTTTGTTTGTGACCACATTTCCTCAGGTGTAGCTTGATTTTCCCGACATGGCAATCTATTAATTAGGTAAGCTGCTGTAGAAGCTGCTTCAGCCCAAAACTTTTTATTTAGTCCAGAATCAATCAGCATACATCTTACACGTTCCACTATTGTTCTATTGGAGCGCTCAGCGACCCCATTCTGTTCAGGAGTGTATGGTGCACTGGTTTGATGAATGATTCCATGTGTACTCAAAAATTGGTCGAACTTTTTGTTGCACTACTCGGTCCCATTATCGGTTCGAAGAATTTTAATTTTTTTGGAGCATTGAGTTTCTGCTTCTGATTTAAAAAGGATGAATTTGTTAAATACTTCAGATTTATTTTTTATCGGATAGATGAATATTTTTGTACTGAAGTCATCCATAAATGTTAGGAAGTATCTAGCACCTGATAAAGATTTCACACTGATTGGACCGCAAACATCGGAGTGTATTAGATCTAACAATGCGTTAGCTCGATTAGCATCATGTGGAAACGATTGGCGTGTTTGTTTGCCTTCAATGCAGGTTTCACATCTTTCATTTAGCTTTCCATTGAATTTTATGCCAAGTGTTGATTCTTGCACTTTATTTAGATTTTTTTCGCAAATGTGACCCATTCGCCTGTGCCAAAGTTGCTTATCAACACCTGCAAGCATAGCAAATTCGTTATCTTTTAAAACTTTCCCATTTAATTTGTATAGGCCATTTTCTAAAGATGCAGTTGCAATCACTTCGTTATTGTTAATAATCTTGCAGCTGTCATTTTCAAAGACGATTTTGTTGCCATTTAAGGCCATTTGGCTCACTGACACTAGATTGGCACACAAGTTTGGAACATACTCCACATGTTTTAGTGTTGCAATAGTTTTGCTGTTTTTGTTGATAAATTCCATTTTCACATCACCTTTACAATCAACTTTCATTTTGTTATTGTTTGCAATAATGACACTTTTGTCTTGCGATTTTGTAGTGTTGCACAATTTTGATTTGTCAGTTGTCATGTGAGCTGTGGCTCCTGAGTCGACATACCAGTTATCGGTTACTTTATTTGCTATAAGTGATGCCAATAATAAATTTTCAGATTGCTTTGTCTCTTTTTCTTCATCTTTCTTTTCTTTTTTCTTTTTGCATGACCTTGCGAAATGACCTATTTCGCCACAAATGTGACATTTGAATTTCTTTTGGGAATTCTTTTTTGATTTTGAAAAAAATGCGCCATCATTTTTGTTTTCAAATTTCACATCTTGTAAAAGTATTGATTTTACTGCATCCGTTGATAGTTTCTCCTTAGAATTTTCTACAGCCTGTACCATAGGCAAAAATTCTTCAGGCAATCCCGCCAACATTAAAGATGCGATAACTTCATCCTCCAAATGGAGACCTGCGGTGTTGACTTGAAGTGATGTGAGGATCATTTTGTTCACATAATCCTCCATGGAATCGCATTCCGATGATCTTAGTTGTACCAATTGCCGGAGTAAATCAACCTTTCTTGTAACGCTTTTGTTCTCGAAAGCATCACATAAGTTATCCCACGCAGATTTCGCTGTTGTAGCCGTTGCAATGTGAGAAAACGTACAGGGATCCAAAAGAAGAGTAGTTTGCGCCAATGCTTGCTCTTCTTTTTCGTGTTCCTCCTCATCAGCGTCTGCTGCCAAAGCCGAACGTACATATTTCCAGAGACCCTTCACGGTTAAGTAAGACTTAGCTTGGGTCTTCCATATAACAAAATTTTCTCGACCTTTTAATCGATCTATTGTTATCCCGGAATTCATTATGCGATTTTGCTTTTATATTGAACACGAAACTTAGCTTAGAGTATACGCGAACCGATGCACCTTATTGCAACCTCGTGTAGGCCCATAACCTAAAGTGCGCAGCGCTAAGTAAATCAACCGTTTCGTTTGTGTGTTCAAAGAGGAACTGTTTTTCTCTCCCTTTTATTTCTCCTACGAAGTACATCATTTGACAGTTCTTATAGTCAGATTACATATGTTTCGCTATATTATACTTCGTTTGCATTTATATGTTTTACATTTTAACAGGGTTAATAAAAACATATCTAATGGCTGTTTAGTTTTGAACTTCAGCTTCCGATCTGCGCTTATGGCATTGAATCCTTGTGTTTATAGGTCCTCAAATATGAGCTTTGGATCACAGGATTGATGTAGATTTTTTACGATGACACGAATAGGTCTCGTTTGCTTGTCTTCATACGAGTGCCAATCTATCTTAGCATTTTACAAATACTTTGTAATATTGCGATATTCAATTGCTTCTCTGGTGTTCAATTTATACTTTCCATTGTTTATCAGCTTAAAAGAAAAATCAGTTTTAGCTATATTTTTAATGTCTTCATATATCTTTATATAATCTGTGATTCCTAATATTATTATCGGTGGAGGAGTATTTAACTTTGAGATCTTCAGTTCTGCATCTTTTTTTGTTTGCAGAATCGAATTTTCGCATTGGACTTTTACTTGTTGGTGTTCAGGAGAGGATTCAGCTTTGCGCTTTTTACTAGGCCTTCTTTGTTTTAGTATCCAATCAGTTTCTTGAGCTAATTCCTCTTCATCAGTATGGTGTACAGAATCTGTGTGAGCATCTGCGACACTGTTTACGGCTTGCTTCTTTTGAGAGAATGGTTTATTTTTTTCTGCTTTCAGCTTGCGATTTTCATTTTTAAGGCTTTCTCAACTTTCTTCTAAAAATCTGATTTTTTCGTTCAAGGATTTAATTCAAGCTCTGCAAACCTGCATATCGGCGCCGAGCTCAACGAATTTAAAGGGTCTTGCCGACTCAGGAAGGCAATCGGCTCAATGGAAGGGATTTTTAGGTTTTGTTGATTTTTGAATAGATACTACCCTAACACACTGTAGGAACCGATTTTTAGGTTTCTATTTCCCAGTGTCCTTGAGATATCCTTACAAAACCTTTTTTATGAAGCCCTTTTTCAAAAGTTTATATCTAAAAAACGAATTAAGATAAAAAGATGAAACAAATGGCTACTGATAGCTTATAAAACGGAAAATTAAAAATAAATTTTTTATTTTACACTGAGAAAAAAACTTTCACAAAAGAGAAAATAAAAATTTTAAAAATTTTTTCAGTGTATTCCCGTTTTCGCGCCACTTTCTCGCTACTTCTAAAAAATACCTCTGAGTATGACCATTAGGCTTATGACTATTTTTAAGAATCATTTTTACATGGTACCGAACGATAGATAACATTGTAAAAATAACATTTGAAATAGTTTTGGAGGCTTTGATGACAAAAACCTTCCCCACCGCAAGCAATAAAGTTTTTGATGAATTTCGGAGTTTTTGTCAAATAGTTCTTAAATTAGTGATCTTGTGCTTGTCAAATGTTCGGCGACCCCTATTATTTTTAACGAATACATATTTCTTCCATAGATGTTAAAAGTCTATTTTGCGTTTTTTTTACAAGTTACAGTCTAAAAGTTGATTTTCCCAAAATCTTGTTCTTATAAAGTGTGGGTTAACCTTTGGTTTTAGAGAGTTAATCACTATGAGCAACCCTAAATATTTTCTAGTCAGCTATATTTTTTTCTTACAACACAAAGCGCTATCTTGCCGTTTTAGATCACTTCTCATACAAAAGTGCAAAAAAAAAAAAATTTAAATAGTACATTGAAGTATTTTGGGTTAGGTTATAGATGGCTTTGATTTGAAAATATTTCGTTGACCTCGTCATTCGTCTCCAAATATTTCATAAAATTTTGTATCGGAACTGATAACAACTTACGACCATCTTAAAAGGAATTACAAACAAAATAATCAAAGATTGAAAATGGATAACAATAAATAGCGCGACGATATGCAATATTTGTTTGAGCTTGGCGCTGCATTCAGACACTATGAAAACCTCAACGAGTTTCCGTTTATCAATTTCGAACACTTGCCATATATGCCATATTAGCTTTTATTCTTATTCCAAAATACCAAACTGAACTTCTTTCAATTTGCAAGTTTATATGTGGTGCGTGGTACGATATTTGGTTTTCTAATCACTGCTTTCAAAAAGATGATTTTTCTTCTTTGGAGCGATCCCTTATCGCATTTGAAAAGGCACACGCCTGCCTCTTAAAACACTGGATACTTGAAGAATCAGCAATTTTAAACCAGCAACGTAGCAATATATGCGCAGAACGCTCCATAAAAGTTATCCAGGATATATTTCCATTGTATTAAACACCGCGTACTGTAAATTTGAAATTCATTACTTACAATAGATAGATTCCAAAAAATTTATAAAAAAAACTAAATTTGTATTGAAAGTGGTTTGTATCGCAGAGATAGAGCTTAATGTCGTATGACAAAAAGATGCATATTTAAAAAATAATATAGGTCTCACGAACATTTCACCTACCTAAAATGCCTGCTTCGAAAGTTAAGTCGGAAAAACACTAAAATTTTACTCCTAGAACAACTTCATTGCTTGCGGTGGGGAAGGTTTTTGTCATCAAAGCCTCCAAAACTATTTCAAATGTTATTTTTACAACGTTATCTATCGTGTGGTACCATGTAAAAATGATTCTAAAAAATAGTCATAAGCCTAATGACCATTAACTAAACAAAATTTTATCAAAATCAAAAGGTAGTTTTCGGAAGTATTAACAAAAACGTAAGCCCATATAGACACTCTCAGTACCGATATGCTGCACTAGACGTGCGCATTCAGAGGCATCACTTATACGGCATGTTGGACGTTACTCAAATATTCATATTTGCGCGGGCTCATTTATATATTGTAGAGTAAATGACTCACAATTAACTATTAATCGGACTGAGAATTTTTTACAAAACAGCAAGTAAGGATTCCGTTTGCCAACATATATGGGCATTTCCAGAAAAAGTAAACTTTTCGTCGCGTCCGTATATATCCAATTGCCTTTTGGATATTTATGGAAATTTTGAAAAATATAAAAATCCGCATCAACTGCACGAAAGTATGTAGAAACAAAAGAACTATTTACCGCATTCTTTTATTCAAGACTTAAAAATTACTCACGTTAGTGTCGCGTCCGTGTGGAAATGCCCATATATAATTATACACAATAAAAATTAGCGAAAGAGGTATAGCGATTTGTTGCACAAAATATTGCGATTTGATTTCATGTTTTATTTTCATATTTTATTGCATATATTTTTTCATCCAACAATATTTTATATACACCTATTATATATACCTATTACAAAGAATTATTTAATACAAACTTCCCCTATGAAAACTAATAACAAAATAACTTTACTTAAAAAAAACACTTAACTTAGTTCTCTACCTGCTTTCAGTGAAAAATAATTTAAACAGCAAAATGGGTCCTTTTTAACTTTTACCTATCTATTTCACTTATAAATTTCTTAAGTTTTAACCACTTACCTCGTATATCTGTCATTTAAGCACCTACGTAGGTGGATAAGGGTTGAATAAATAAGAACATTGAACCATGTTTATTTCAAAGCTACCTAAATACATTTTTTTCTTTTTAGCTATATAAGCTAATGTCAGAAATATATCATTTTCATTGTTTCACTTACAATTACATTACTCAGATCATTGTTAATTACTTTAATCCAAATATAATGCCTCTTAAATGTAAAAACTGTGACAAAAATATACTAAGATGCAAGGGGCACATTAAAATCGTAAATAGTTTAGTGGACGCCGAAACATATACCCGCCGCTTGAAGAAGCCAATTTTACTAAACGATCGACTCTGCGACTTATGCCGTCGCCTAAAGCCAGAGGATAGTGCAACAACATCTGAAGATCCTGGCTTTCCGGAAGAGGGTATTTGTCCTTCATCAAGTTCTGTCGAAAGTGATAATGAAGAAATCGATTCCGATTTCTCCTATGATGAAGGAGATTTAGTGGAGCTAAGGATAAATCGGGTTGCAGCAAGTCACAACGTTTGCACCATATGCAAATCAGTACACCCAGAGATAAAGGTGGTTCCAATCAAAGCTCGTGTGCAGGTCTACAAAACAGCCAAAATTTACATCCCCGTCGGTAATCGTTGCTGCACATCACATTTAATTGGATCAATATTTTTCGAGGATGAACTGAAAAAGTTAGAAGTTATCTCCAATTTTACAACTTTATGGAGTACAGAGGTTGAATCGTTTTTTAAAAGCATTTGCAATGTCAGCGGTTCTTTGCTTGATAAAATTAAGGAGCAAAAGGTATCAGACAGCGAAATACAACATCTTACTGGGCTCGGATGGGAAAATATCAAGTACTGGAACGAAAGATGGCATCGTTGCACTGTAAAGCCCAAGACAAAATTCAGGCAATAGCAATTTGTTTGTTCAAGCTCAGAACCGCTATGTCAGACAACATCACAGCGACCGTATTTTGAATTCTAAATCAGCAACAAGTTTCAGAAATGTTCAGCGCTGTCATTACAGCTTTTAAACAAGACATTTTAACATCATTTGGGATTGGGAATATTAAAAGAGACATCCTGCTGTCGCAAACATCAACAACGGCTTCCAAACTGTTCCAGACTCAAGAAGACCAGCTCGTTTTAATCTTTGATGGAACTTATATTCGACACCAAAAAAGTACTAACAACTATTACAGAGGAAATCATATTCGGGCCAAAAAAAGACACATCTTTGTAAACCGTTTACAATCTGCACAACAAATGGGTTCATCGTAGATATATGTGGTCCATACCTTGGGACGAAAAATGATGCAACTATTATGAACGATGTAATGCTGAACAAAAACTTTAGAAATCTTCTAAAGAGGGGCGAAATATTTGTCGTAGATCGTGGTTTTCAGGATGTGGTTAACAAAATTGAATTAAGATGGGTTGTGGAGGCTGTACATGGAGCCATTGCGCAGAAACATAAATTACTACATCACAATTTGGATAATAACATGCTCACGAAAGTCGCGGATATTTGCAAAATCGCCGGATATCTCCACAACGAATTCGACAAAAGGTCTATCTCGGACGGCGAATTTAGTGAATACATTCTTATTCATATGGAAAGACGAATGCAAACTCTCAACACGTTATGCGAAGAAGTTGAGCGTTAAGGCTACAACAGGAAAAAAGTAGTTTCACACAAGTTGATATATTAGCTATATTGGACTTTCCGCAGCTTACGGAAGAAAATCTTAAAATATTATTAACTGGACCTTATCAACTTTCTTTAGCAGTTTCCTACCTAGCAGAAATTATTAACGACAACACGATAGGGGCGAAGTTTGCAAAACAATCACCAACCCTTTTGCAATTCCAGGTGCAATCACGACATATCAGCGGGAATTGCTGATGTGTGAAGAAACATATATAGTATTGACGGTGTTAGTTGCGGAAACGACGATTTTAAGCAGCTAGGGTGTGCTGGGATTGCAAGGGTGCATAGAGTGCACCCACCGAGTTCACGATCAGCTAGGAAAGCTGTGTTGATGAATGTGCATGCATTGCACCTGTTGATGAGTACGACTTGGAGCCGCTGGCCGATCATTTCATTTTAGACTCGAATGATGAGAGTGGATCCACGTGTGCTTGCAGTTTACGAAAATATTTTTCTTCGACTTTGGCGAACTCCATTTTAACCACTTCTACGTTGAGCTCTCTATGGATGCGTTCATTTGTATTAAACCAAAGAGCTCCTGTAATAGTTCTTAGGATTTTGGATTGTGCTCTCTGCAGAATGTCTATATTTGAAGCGCTTGCATATCCATACAACTGCAGACCATACGTCCATATTGGCTTTATGACTTGCTTGTACAGATGGATTTTATAATCCAATTTTCGATGAGACCGATTTTTTATTAGCCAGTGCAAGCTTTTGGCTTTGAGTTTAATTTGCGTTCTCTTGGCCTCGATATGCTTGCGCCATGTCAATCTTTTGTCGATATGAATTCGGAAGTAGGTAACCTCTACACATTGAGGGATGTGTACGTTGTTTAGCCAGTTAGTCCTTGTATTTGTTAAGCTGAGGGGACCTTCAACTTCTTTTGGAAACTTGTGTAACAGGAATACAACAGGGGAATGATCCGAGGAGAGGTCAGTTGTCGCTTTTGCTGAAAAAATTTCTCTTGCAACACCCTTAGTGATCTAAGAGGTCAGGAATTTTTTTAAAATCTGTTTGCTTTGTATAGTAGTTCACCCTTAGGACTGCATGTTCTGGAGCCCCAGAAAGTATGCTTTGCATTATAGTCTCCTGCTGCTAGAAACTTTTCACCTAATGTCTCAAAATAGTCCACGAACATTTTTCCCGTTACACTAAACTGAGGTGGGCAATAAATCGCCGATAAAACGAGTTTTTACCTCTCATTATTACGCAAACTGTTGATGCCTGAATGAAATCATAACTATATGAATCTAAAGGAAAAGGCTGTATTCTTTGACAAATAAGTATACCAGTGCCTCCATGCGCCTTGCCGTCTGGGTGGTTAGTTTGATAGAAGATATAGCCAAGGATTGAAAAGAAATTCTTATTTGTTTCAGAGAGGAGCATTACGTCAACTTCTTCTTGATTCAAACATTTTGAATTTCCAGTTTATGCTTTGTTTGCCCGTTCGAATTGCAGGCAAATTTTTTAAGACACTCATATTTTGCTTAAAGTGCTGTCATTAATTGTGTTTGCATTTGCACAATTCTGTCTAGTGAGCTTTGCATAAATTGGCACAAACTTTGAGTTAGATTTGATATCATTATCTCAAGACTACTATTGATGTTAGTAGGAGGACTAACAGAGGGCGTTGGTTTTAGTGTATTTGCATAAGAAACTCCTGGAGTCGCAGGGTTCAAATAAAGGTTTTGAGAGGATAATGGTACCGCAACAGTTATATTTTTTGTAGGACTACGAGCTCAATCTTTTTTAATATTGATTCGCTTTTTCAGATCTTGATAAACGAGACATCCTGTGTAATATGCAGAATGATTTCCTACACAGTTACCACATTTAAGTTATTTGCGATCTTCTATTGTTTTTTATTGCAGTCTAATGCTATGTTCTCACTAGACCGGGTTAGGGTTATCGGCGAAACCCAGGGTTTCAAATGTCAAAATATTTAAAAAATCATCGAACCCGAAAATATACCCTGGGTTAACATTTAACTCTGAGGTTAGCGCAAAGTTGCATTTGAAATTTTCAGTTACATTTGCTAACACCGACTACAAAAACCAGGTAAAAATTTAATACGACACGAGCAGGAAGCTTTCACGTGCACAAAATGAGTGGGGAAGGATGCACGTATTTGGATATGTAAATTTTGGTCACAGGCTGTGGAACGTTTTGTGATGCCGCTTTTACTATTAGTTTCATTAATCTTTTTGTTGTTCCTGCGGACATTGCAATGCTCTTCTGATATTATTGCTTCCAATATTCCTTTGGCTTTTTCAGCTTCTGTAAACATTTTTAATAAAGCAAATTCCATTTTTATTTACAATTTCTCGATGATATAGTATATCAGATATACCTTGCGCGTTTTTTAGATTTCAAACTCCCAAGCCGGACATTATCGAATGCATGTAATGAAAACAGCGGCCATCTCCCAACAAACTTCATTAACAGTAAGGGTTAGTAATGCGAGTAGCCGCAGTATGAATTTTCACCACTTCGGAAGTAGTGCAGAAGTAGTGAACTTTCCAGCTGGGTCAAATGACGTTAGTAAACTTTAACTCGCTCGAAGCTGATATGAACGCTTTGAGTTAAAGTATCGGGTTAAGAACTTAACCCGTATAGTGAGAACATAGCATAAGCTATGATGAAGCTCGCCACATATTATACACAAGCTGCGCAATATGCAATAAGATTTTGTATATCCAAACTCTTGATCATTGGTACATTGAATAGGACTTTAGTTCTTCGGAGTTTATAGGATCCTTTCAGGAACACACTCTGAGGCTGGTTCGATTAGCGAGAAGGACTAATATTTCTTTTATTAAAAAGAAAGATTGATACTTTTTTTTATTGTTTTTTTATTAATAAGCAAGAATACAAATTTCTTATTATATTTTTTAAAAAATGAAATCGATTCGAAAGTTAATTTATTTTTCCCTCAGTCCCGGCTTACTCGATTTGACACTAAAAGAAGTCGAACTCATTTTTAACTTCAAGGGGCACTACAATACTCCCCCCCTAGTTAATGGTTCAAGCTATTTGGCAGGAAATCGGACACGCTTTCTGGATGCAGTAACGCGGGGTTTAGGTTTCTCTTCGGATGAATTCGTGTTGGTTTCGTCTGGTGCTTTGTAATCGTAACTGTCCTTGGTGTTGGGTTGTTTTTTTTCTCCTGCTGGAATGTCGTTGAATATGTAAGCGGCTTTGAGTCGATCAATCGAAATCTTCGAGGCTCTTTGATGCACCTTTATGGTAAAGTACTTGTCGCTTCTTGATACAACTTTGAACGGACCCTCGTAGTTGTATTCTAAAGGTGTTCGTACTCTGTCTACTCTTACAAAGACATACTTACAGACCTTCAGAGCAGGCTGTACAAAACTTTTTTCGATATAATGTCGAGATGGTTTCATTATCGGCAAATTAGACATGGCTTTGCGGAGAGCTTTGATGAAGTCTGATTCACTAATGTTGCTGTTTCGTTCGACGAAGAATTCCCCTGGTAAACATACTGGTGTTCCGAAGACTAATTCAGCTGGACATGCCATGATGTCACCCTTGACTGTACCTCTCATGCCCAATAATATCAGAGGTAGTGACGTTGTCCATTCATTCGTTTCGCAACATTTAATCGCGGATTTTAAAGCTCGATGCCAGCGTTCGACCATTCCGTTAGACTGCAGATGATATGCCGTTGTGCGGAGATGGTTTATACCAAGGATTCTTGTGAGCTCTCGGAAAACCTGTGATTCAAACTGCCGTCCCAAATCGGTTGTTATCTTCTTCGGCACACCATATACTGAAATCCATTGACTAACTAGGGCACCTGCAACGGCTTCATCTGTGATCTCCATAAGTGGTACGGCAACCGGCCATCGTGAGAATCTATCCACGCATGTCAGGCAATAACGATATCCGTTTGAACTTGGCAACGGCCCTACAATGTCAATGTTGATGTGCGCAAATCGGGAGTCCACTACATCATACTCTCCTAATGGTGCTTTTGTATGTCGATGAACCTTAACTTTCTGACATGGGATGCATGCTCGCACAAAATGGGCAATATCTGTAGTCATGGAAGGCCAAAAGAAAGGTTCACAGATCAATTTTTTCGTTGCTTTGACCCCTGGATGTGATAAGGAGTGAATTTTTCGGATGGCCTCCTGACGCATTAGATGCGGAACGTATGGTTTAATCTTTTTCCGGATAACGTGGCAATACAGCTCTTTCGTAGAATCTGGAATCGACAACCTTTGCAATTCCACAGAAATGTTTTTCCCGCCTCGCAACAATTCTTGGAGTTGCTCATCTTCTTCTTGAAGCCTTGCCATCTCTTCGAAGTTGATCTGTGATTGAAGGGTGTTTATGCGTGACAGAAAATCAGCAACATTGTTGTCCGATCCCGGTAGATGTCGAATGTCCGTGCTAAACGGGCTTATGTAGTCGAGTTGACGTACTCTTCGTGGTGATGCCTTCTCCGCTCTTTGCTTAAAAGCGAAAATAAGTGGCTTATGATCCGTGTATATCACGAATTCTCTTCCCTCTAATGCGTGTCTAAAGTGTTGTACGCTTGAAATAAAGCAGTGAGCTCTCGGTCGTATGCGCTATAGTTTCGCTGAGCTGGGGTGAATTTCCGGGAATAAAAACCAAGTGGTTGGACACTTCCATCGACAATTTGATGCAAGACTCCACCAACGGCGTCGTCAGAGGCGTCTGTTGTCAACGTTAATGCAGCATTTGGTGCCATATAACTTAGCATCGTAGCGTTTGACAGATCGTTCTTGCAGTTCTCGAATGCCGTGACTGCTTCTGGCGTCCAGGCGAGTGTACGATTATCGTTTTTTCGGTTTCCTGGTATTAGCTGTTGCAAAAAACTCTGATTTCTTACTGCTCGTGGTATAAATGGACGGTAAAAGTTTATCATTCCCAAGAATTTTTTTAACTCCTTAACGGTTCGCGGTTGCGTGAAGTTTCGGATAGCCTCTACCTTTTCCTCTGGAGGTTGTAGACCTTGTGCGCTTATTTGGTGGCCGAGAAACGTTACTCTTTGCTTCCCAAACTGGCACTTATCAACGTTTATTGCGAGTTTTGCTTTTCTCAGGCGGTCGAACACGGTTCGCACATGTTGCTCATGCTCGGCTTCAGATGTTGACGCGATAAGAATGTCGTCGATATAGCAAAAAACAAAGTCTAGCCCGCTGAGAGTTTCATTCATATATCGCTGAAACGTTTGAGCAGCATTTCTTAACCCAAACGTCATGTAAAAAAATTCAAACAACCCGAATGGGGTTACTATCGCTGTCTTTGGAACGTCTGAAGGCTCAACCGGAATTTGGTGGTATGCCTTTTGTAAATCGATCGTTGAAAAAATTGCTCTGTTGTGCAAAATCGTAGTTACATCGTGCAGATACGGAATCGGATACCTATCCGGCACGGTGATGTTGTTCAGAGCACGAAAATCGCCACACGGTCGCCAGTCCCCATTTGATTTTTTTACCAAATGTAAGGGGCTGGCCCAATTGCTTTTGGATGGACGGCAAATCCCCTTTTCCATCATGTACTGAAATTCCTTTCTTGCTGCCTGTAATTTATCACTGGAGAGTCGTCTGGCACGCGCAAACACCGGTGCTCCCTTTGTGCTTATGTGGTGTGTGACCTTGGATTCGGTCGTACGTTTGCCCATATTGATCAGTGCAAGGTCCTTATACTCATGCAAAAGGTGGGCATAGTGATCACTCACGTTGTAGACTAAAATTCGCGGAGCGGCTGTAATTTTGGGCACTCCTATCGATTCCAGTAACGTCTTCCTATCAATAAGCCTGTTCCTGTTGATGTCGACCAATAAATCATAGTACTTTAGGAAGTCCGATCCCAGGATGGGAGAGTTGACCTCTGCGACGATAAACGTCTACGTGAAGTCGCGTCTTAATCCAAGAGACAATCGAGTTCTTTCTTCACCGTATGTTTGAATGGGCGATCCATTTGCGGCGTATAATTTTTTACCATTCGGTTGTGCTGTGCATTTGTTGCGAGACTTAGGCAGGACTGATATGTCCGCGCCAGTGTCGATTAGGAAATTCAGTTTTGAGTTATTGTCGCGGACCATTAGACGAGCGACCTGACAGAATGCTTTTGATGTGGTCGCTTGATCAAAAGGCGTAATTAGTTTTTTGAAGTAAAATGAATACAAGGCTCACGACATTTTTGAGCCTTGTCTCCAAACTTAAAATGATACCAGCATAAGTTGTCCTTCGTCTCATTTCGCTTATTCTCCTTGTCGAAGGATCGTCTGCGAGAAGTTGATCGCGAGCGTCGCTTGTTGTTACTGTTACCCATAACTAATTTGTTGATTTGCTTCTCCAGCTCGCTGACGCGAGAACTAATGTCTGTTGCGCCGGGCGTGTTTTGACCTTCAACCGTCACCTTAGCACACATTTGGTAGTCGCCGACTTCCATAATTTTATCAGCGAGTTTTGCAAGCTCCGGTAAGTTTGCTTCAGAAGCTTGCAGGATCGCTCGAACTGTTGATGGCAGACGCTGCAACCAGAGGGACTTCAGGAAATCGTTTGTGACCTTATCTTTAGCGAGAGAGCTTAACTCGCCGAGAAGTTGCGCAGGTCTTTTGTTGCCCAAATCGATTTCCGACAGCAATCTTTGCGTTTTCTTTTGCTCGCTTTCACAATAGCGTTCGGAAATTTGCTGCTTTAAATTGTCGTACTTGCCATTTTCAGGTGGACACAAAACAGCATCGCGAACTTGCGATAACACGTTAGAGTCCAAAGCAGCGACGATGGTGTTAAATTTGCAAGTGTCACTAACAACTGCTGCCAAAGCAAACTGCGCTTCGACGTGCGCTAACCAAATTTCTGGATGGTCTGTCCAAAACGGTGATACTTTCACTGTTACACGATTTATAAGGCCGCTCTGCTGAGGCGGGCGGTTAGTACTTGCAATAGGTAGTGCTTGTGCTGCCCCCGAGTTACGTTGGGTTCCATCGCCTTGCGCCTCCTCGTCGGAGTTAACGACCGGCATCCTGTATTTCGGATCACGTCGGGGTCACCAATTTAGTTCTTCGGAGTTTATAGGATCCTTTCAGGAACACACTCTGAGGCTGATTCGATTAGCGAGAAGGACTAATATTTCTTTTATTAAAAAGAAAGATTGATACTTTTTTTATTGTTTTTTTATTAATAAGCAACAATACAAATTTCTTATTATATTTTTTAAAAAATGAAATCGATTCGAAAGTTATTTTATTTTTCCCTCAGTCCCGGCTTACTCGAATTGACACTAAAAGAAGTCGAACTCATTTTTAACTTCAAGGGGCACTACAGGACCAATTCTTTTATGTGGCTCTTCTACCAATATTTTGCGATGAAATAAATATTGTTAATTATATATAGGATGGACTTCATTTTTATACCCAGCGTAAGCGGGGTATATTAGTTTTGTGCAAATCTTGTAACAGGGAGAATTAAGCTCCGGAGATATAGAAAAATATATATAGAAATGATCAGGATCAAAAACTGAATCGATTTAGACATGTCCGCCTGTCCGTCTGTCCGTCCGTCCGTGGTCGGATCTCCTCCGAAACGGCTAAACCAATGAAGTCGAAATTTGGCACATATGTATATCGGGGTCCAAGTATGATCCTAAGTAAAAATGGGAGACATCCACCCACTACCACGCACACAAATGAATTTATTGTTTTTTCAGTAAAATGCTTGTAACTTGAGAAATACTCAACACATTCCATTGATATTTGGTGTACTGGTGAACTACTAAAAGGGACATATCCTGGACAAAAATGGACACCGTCCTCCTCGAGGCACGCCCACAAATAAGCCCAAAAATTAGGGCTTATCGGAACTTGTGAATTAAAAGGCGTAGAAGCTTCAAATTCGCAACATAGGTTGACCAAGCCAAATGAAAGGTGAAGGAGCAAAAATTTATGTAGCCCGCCCACAAACGTAGAATTTTCGTAACTTCCGAAGTAAAAGGCGTAGAAGCTTCAAATTCGCAACATAGATTCATCAAGGCGAATGAAAGGTGTAGGGAAATAATTTATGTGGTCCTCCCACTGCCACACCCACAAATAGAGAAGCAAAACATAGTGCGCTCATAATGTCGGGACGCTGGGTATTTCAAAGTCGGGCTTGACCGACTTTAGCTTTCTTACTTGTTTAAGCTTTAGTTGTCAGGCAACAGATCAACTTTGAATATAGGCTGTGGAACTTTTGATTCATTAAATATATTTTTAACCGATCTAGCGTGGAAGCCTTTTTCTCCTAGCGCATCTTTTATTTCATTTATGTCGGCGTCTGCTTTAATACTTTAGATAACCACTGTAATACCTTTGCTACTCTTTAGCTGGTAGCTATAAACATTTTTATTAGTCGCTCCAAACTCTTTTACAACCCTGCGGAAATTGTCCTCGGTGTTAGTTTGGTTTTTTTCATGTATGGTACCCTTTGTTAAGGGAACAACATGAAAGTTGTTATTTCCTAACAAACTAGCTAATTTGGCAACAAGTGCACTAGAGCTCCGCTCGCGCATGTAGATTGGCGGCGATTTAAGTTATTTCTCTGGCTGTGTTTCGGAATTTTCACTCACATTTTCAGCTAGAACGGCGAAACGATTACCCGTAAATGTTTTTTGGGAAGAAAGCGTTTTAATGTTGTTGAGTTTGGCCCTAGTGTCATTTTTTCCGGCAGGGCTTCTTTGTCTCTAAGTTATTTTAACATATCGATGCATACCGATCAGCAACGCCTGCTGTTCGTTTTCTTTTTTATTCATTTTATTGTGGTTGTTATCCGAATCAACTACTAAATTTATTTTGGGTAAATTTTTTTTAGTTTTGGCACTAGAAAAAGTGGCTGCAGGTGAAACAGATTCAATACTATTGGGAGTCTGGTCTAGTTTTACATCATCTGGTGTAATTTTCCTAGCGGGCAATGGGAATCACTTCTTTTTAGAGCAGCTGACAGCTGTAAACAGCTGCAGAGACCAGTTGTCTCCCTCTAGCATATGTATGTAATTGGATTATGATGTAAAACCAAAACAAGTACGTATGTTTGTTTGTCACGATACCCAGCATTTATTTGTAACCGATGGTAATGCAAAAAATAATTCAAAAGGCGTACTGTTTATGCATTACAGAATCGATTATTTTTAACACGGCGATGTCCTAGCAAATGTAATGGATGCCTATTTGCATTACCAGTTGTACGAAAAGTAATCAAAAATACTTGATTTTGTAATGCACTACTATTTGCATTCTCAAGTAATGCTATAGAAGTATGTAACGTTTTGCTGTGGGAGTGAACATGTTAGGCAACACATTACCTTTTCGATTACCTCTCCATGCAAATTTGTTCAATTTACTTTGCATTCCTTTTCGCATTCCTATATCATCGATGAAAAAATTCATTACTTAGGTAATGCACTTCCTAAATAACTGCTGGTTACTTATCTTTATTAACAGGGCCGCAAAATCCAAAAATTGAATGGGGCGACACCGAATTCGAAAGGAAACCTTAGTCTGGTTCCCCTCTGAGCCTTTGAATAAGTGTGACCACGTCTTCACTTTATCTTTACTTGATTTTATTTAAAGTTAAATTTGCTTCTTCGAGCGCCAAATCTTTTGCTTTTCACTTGACTAGGGTTGCCAAATGAATTGACTTTGCATGCATAACTCATGCATTTATAAAGCTGCAATGGCACAAAAATACAAAAAGTTAAAAGTTTTTTGCAAACAGTAGAGTTAGGAGAACCAGACGACTTTATCGATAGTCTTACTCCTCGTGAAATAGAAGCTTTTAAATGTGCACCCATTACGTCTTGTGATGTAGAACGGACGTTTTCAGCTTAAAAAAGAACTTTAGAAGATAATCGTCGAGCTTTTCTTTTCGATAATTAAAAAAAAAACATATTATGGTGGGCAAATCGTGCGCAGAGCAAACTTTTGCGCTTTTGGCAAACCGGAGCAATTGAACTGTAAAATTTTGTATGAAAAGATAACAGCTGAGAATTCTACCGGCAAAATTTTCGTGCAAATAAAATTAAGCCCGTCATAAGCCATCCAACTACCTACATGTGTGAAAGATAAAAATACATTTCAAATATTTACAAGAACTAAAAGTAAAATTTATTGAAAAAATCTGGAATTTTTCTAATGAAACCATATGCTTATGGAAATATGCAAAAAATATAGCACAAAAATAATATTATGAGAATTTTGTTTTTTTCAAACCGGCTTACACATTATATTTGTATGTGTTGTACAGTGTGTGCAAGCTTTTAAGAATTCGACAATCAGGTGGTTCGTTAAAAAAAAATTTGCCAAATATGTATACACTCATGAATCTTTGCAAATCCTTCCTGGCGAATCTGTGCAAAGCTGATTTTTTAAGTTTCATGAGTCCCCTTGTTGTAATACATCGCAATTCAATGTACTCGAACAAGCTAAAAAAAATACTATAAATTGAGATATTAGACCTAATTCTATCGTACCTAGATTGTATATTTTTTTATAACTTCTAGTTCCTTTTTACCTAATTTTTTCGGATTTTTCGTGCCTTTTTTATGTTGCCCTGTTGATTATAAAACATGACTTTAAGAAATTTGTTTTGCCTATCAGTTTCAGATGGACGAATTTTTGAGATCGCTTTCAATTTCCTCCAATACGACTGTAGAAGACGTCATCCATCCTTCTATGAAAATCATCGACTGGATCTATAAAGCAAGTAATACATCCCATCAACTTTCCTATAAGGATTTAGAAGCTATTGGAAAAGGAGTTTTGTACTTGAGCTCATATTACGAGCAGTTTGAACAAGATCTGCCGGACCGACTTGTTGAAAAGTATCCATTTTTTCGGGCACAAGTCAAATCGTTTTTCGATGGTGGACCAGAAACTCTTCACAAAACTATACTTCGACAAGTCATGCGAACCAAAGGTGGCTTGGGACACGTATTTACTTTAGAATCAATTTTAACAAGCTTATATCAGTTAAACCAAGTTCCGATAAACTTAGAACACTCATCAAATGAGTTTAATTCTGCTGCTTTACAAATGCGCTCGATCGCGTGCAAATTCTTCCAACTTTCAAAAGAACAAATGGAAATAGCTGTCGACAGAATGTTGAATTATGTTCCATTTGCTGTTGTTGCACACGTTTTTTGTGAATCAGATGAATTTTTCCTAGCGGATATCTATTTTATCATAGCTGATAAAATATTAAGGAAAATTTTAGACGGAAACATAAGTACTTTTTTTATAAAATCACTGTATCTCATGACGTCGATTTTTCAAAAAGGAAAAAGGTTTTACTGCCTGTGTTTAAAAAATAGAGATTTTGAAAATGGAATGAGTTCGTTCTTCATTCGTGCATTGACACAACTCTCGAGAGATGGAATTGATTCATATATTAATACTACTCCAACCAAATTTAAAAATCATAACTTTGATCATATATTGTATCTTATTTGGGTCACATTGTCTCCGAATTCTCCTTGTTATTCTGAGTGCTATAAAAAAATTTTGGATGCAGACCTTGAAAACAGCTTACTAACTTTAAATAAATTTGATCGTGTTTATGAGTAAAATAAATTTATTTTTGTGTAACAAACTAAATAAATTATCAATAATGGTAATATGGGGACTAGAGATGGGTCGGTACGTTTCGGGCCTTAGTCAAAAGTGTGGAGCTGTAGGACCAAAAATCGAAAACGGGATTTTCCGTGGGTTCTTGGGCCTGAGATTGAAGGACCGGAGGCCCCGAAGGCCCGACCAAAGGAACGAGCTATTATACATATGAATTTTTGGTTCGCGAGAGAGGAGACGCAAGTAAAAACAAACTTTTGTCTATAAACCGACTTACATAATCCATAATACTTTTGGTAAACGTACAAATAAAAGTTGAAACAACACGCTACAATTGGATATGTGATCGATGATGAATGTATCACAAATCGCAGCGTTTGTTGGCTTCTTGGAAGACACAGAAACGTTTGCATTTGCAGAGCTAGTAGCAAAAAACATGCAAATGTTTTGTCACTCAACTTTACCAGTCCCTATCGAATATACGCTATTTACAAGCTAAGACATTTCGATCACGAAACAAACTTCTTGATGGTTAGGCCTCGGTATGGAAGCGTTTTTCTCTCTTGATTGTCGAAGGGTCTTAACGTTAAACCAGCGTAATGCCGGGTTTCCAATAGGGCAGGAATTCCTAGGAATCAATTCCTGCAACTATTCAACACATTCAAACATATGAAATTACCTAATTTAAATCAATTAGATTTTTGAATCAAACTCTTTGAATTTGTTTCGATGTTTTCAATATTTCCAGGTATTGATGCACAGGAATTCTTGAAAATTTAAAATAATATTAAAAACTGATGATTCCATTTTAAAGTTTGTGCTTCATTTAACCGAGTTCCTATCTAAGCAGATAAGGCAATCTATAAGTATCTGCTCTATAAGTATCTGCCCCTTTTCCACGCCCACTTTTCCAATTTGTTTGAATTCTAATCGGAGGCTTAGATATACGCTTTAATCCTAAGTTTTATTGAAATATTTCGAAAAAAACCCGATTTTGGGGCACTTTTGAGATTTTTGTGACAGACCCTAGTACTGGAGGTACCCTTAATAATGGACCGACCAAAAAAATTTTGGGGAGGATGTTTGTGGCTACAAACGAGGCATAAGTGCCAACTTTCGTTCAAGTCCCATTTGAATTTCGGGTGTAGGAGAGTATTTTAGAAAAACGCCCTTGTGCCACGCCCACTTTTCCCATTTTTTGAATTCATAGTAATTGCCTTTAAACATGTTCAAATACCAAATTTCATCAAAATATCCTGAAAAACTCCGATTTTAGAGCAGTTTTTGTTGTTTTGGTAACAGACCCTAGTACTGGAAGTACCCCTAAAAATGGTCCGACCGGGTCAATTCTCGAACTTGTTCGGACTCATGTCCCCGTTAGCACGTATACCAAATTTCTTCAAGATAGCTCAACTCCTTCGATAAGATAACTGTATACAAACAGACGGACAGACGGACGGACGTGGCTAAATCGAATCTCCTGGCGACTCTGATCATTTCTATATATATTTTGCATGGTCTATCTCGACTGGTTCTGGGTGTTACATACAACCACACAAACGCAATATACCCTCGACACTGAGTGTGTCGGGTATAAAAACTCTGGTACATTACCAGAAGCTGATCTGGTAAACAATTTTGTATGGAAATAAAATGTCCTAGTAAAATAGCCGGAAATTCTGGTCATGTGTTAAACATGTTTTTGTAGCAATTCCATGAAATATTTCTGGTAATTACGAAAATAAAAAGTCAATAAAATTACCAGACATTTGACATATACTTATGACATTTCCAAGTGTACTTTTATTTCATTAAATACATGTAAAAAGTTTGTATATTGTTATTTGTTATGTAAAACTCTTTTTAATTCATAAAAATTAAAAAAACCCGAACGGATTCGATCCGTCGGAATACACAATCAGGCCGATTTTTTTCGTTTGAATCCAAACTAGTTGTAAATGATTACAACAGTTTGATCGATATACCTGCATACATATGTCGATACATGAATATTAGCACAGAGGACAAAAATAAGCCTAAAGTGTTTCTTATGTAATAAGATCTTTTATTCCGTAGAAATGTTGAAGCATTTGAATGTATTCCACGGGTGCAAAACCAATTCAGATTTTGTTTGTCCTAGACCGGAATGCAAACAAATATTTAATACGATTGGCTCCTATAAAAACATTTAAAAAGCATATGAAAAATAGTGAGGTTGTGTGTAATGAAGCAAATAAAACCTGCAAAATCATAACAACTACTATCACTGCAGAGTTCGGTACAATCCCATATGAAATTGTTGAAAGTCCCGAAGAAATTAATGAAGAGTTTACGAATAAAAGAGAATTAAAGAAAAAATGTTATTCGATAAGTTTAAAGAATTTTCTTCCATACAGAAAATATCGTAAGTATTTGATAGCACATATATTCAGAGTCATACTAAGAAAGGGAAAAGCACTATAAGCATAGTGATTCTGCCCCGGAAGCCGATTTCAACATTAGTTGATTTGCTGTTTAGGTAAGTGCAAAAGATTTAATTTTCAGGCAGTTTTCGCTCTCGATCCCCTATAGTCAGGGGTGGGCACGCGAGCACGAAACGAGCAAATGAGAGCGAAAATTCGTTGCTCGCGTGTACAGATATAAAGAGCGCACTCGCATAGAGCTCAGTTGTTGTTAAGAAGCGAATGAAGGAAGACGTTTGTCGAATGATTTATGCGAATTTATTTTCGGAATATTTTTACGAAAGATTATACCTCGAGTGCCATACACTGTGCAGATTGAAGCATACGAAATTTTAAATTTATCCATCGGTCTTTTTCAAGACAATGTTTTTTCGAATATTTTTCATTAATAGTATTAGTTTTATTAATAATAGTTTTTGGCGTATAACGCATTTTTAGGCTTAAGAACTCCTTTTTGTATTATATATTTGCATGTGTTAAATTGAGACAGTTGGTGTAGGTGTGCGTAGTAGCGGCTCGGTACGGTGGCAAAACTGCGGCTAGCTCGCCGTAATGGGCGTGAAGTCTTGCCACTCCGCATACCCTCTACTCAATCTAAACAAAGAAAAATCGTACCGAAATGTGTGGGTGGGAGAAATAAGGAACAGAAAGAAAAAAAAGAAAACAATAAGAAAGAAGAGGAAGTAGCCATAAAAATACCTATCGTTCAATTACGCACTTACACAATCCCTGTATAACTCTACATTCATAACTCTCGATCAAATTTTTACACATTCATCACTCACCCTACCCTATCATACACTCCTCCTATCCGTCTCTGTCCGAGGTCATGGAGCAGTCCCACCCACTGTGCGTAGCACAACCATGAGCGTGCTGTGGCTCCTATTTCATATTTTAGCACGCTCCCTCAGTCAGTCCGTTCGTCCGTCTTCGTTATGGTCCGTCAGTCATTTAGTGGTCCCAAATGCATCCTACCTTTTTCCTAGTGCGTCACAGCTCAGTAACACACCTGTCTTTAAGCCGTCATAACTGGCATATTTTTGTTTCAAGTGACAGGGAAGGTATCACCTTTCATCCAGTTTGTTTCACATATATAAAAAAAAAGAAATTGATGCAAAATTTAAATTTTAATAATGTGTTTATTAGTGGATATATATATATATCTATATATATAAAATAATGTTGCGAAATGTGTTTGTGTTGAACTTTCTCGGCACTGGCTGAACCGATTTGCATGCAGTTTTTTTTGTTTGAAAGGTGAAGTCTGCCTGAATGTTTTAAGCTATATGCGACATTGGTGCGTGTGGGACATTGGTGCGCGTGCGACATTGGTGCGTGTGTCGTGAGATATCAGCATTTTTGTGAGTTGTAAGAATTGATAGATAGAAAGATTGATAGATTGATTGATTGACAGATTGATAGATTGATTGATTGATATATTAAGAGATTGACAGATTGGTAGGTTGATAGATTGAAAGATTGATAAATTAACAGATTGACAGAATGATAGATTGATGGATAAATATATTGAAAGATTGATAGATTGAGAAATTGATAGATTGACTGATTGACAGATTGATAGATTGAAAGATTGATAGATCGATAGATTGATAGATTGAAAGATTGATAGATTGATAGATTGACATTTTGATAGGTTGATAGATTGAAAAATTGATAAATTGACAGATTGACAGATTGATAGATTGATAGAATGACAGATTGATAGATTTATGGATAAATATATTGAAATATTGATAGATTGACAGATTGATAGAATGTCAGATTGATAGATTGATGGATAGATGTATTGAAATATTGATTGATTGACAGATTGATAGGTTGAAAGATTGATGATAGAAGGATAGATAGATGGATAGATGAATAGAGAGATGGATAGATAGATAACACCTATTCCCTAAATTAGATGGGGGAAAAATTTTACCGAGATTGCACTGCAGCCGGTATCTAGGTTATTTAAAATGAAAGGGCAGCAAAGCAGGCTTTTCGGTGGTGCTGTACTGCTGCTGTCCTGTGATTTTAGACAGACATTGCCCGTTATTCCCCGCGCTACATATGCGGATGAAATCAACGCGTCTACAAAACAATCACATCTATGGCGAAATGTCAGTACATTATGTTTTAACACAAATATACGTGTTCAACTGCAAAACGATCCATTGGAACTATCATTCTCCGAGCAATTGCTCAACATTGGAAATGGAACAATACCATTGCATGGGGACACACGATGCATCAAATTGCCAGGAAATTTCTGCAACATGGTAAATGCGAAAAATGCTTTGATTGAAAGCATATTTCCAGATTTAAAAGCTAATTATCTTAATCATGCGTGGCTTCGTGAACGAGCTATTTTAGCTGCAAAAAATATCGATGTTGACGCTATTAACTTTAAAATACAACAGTCATTGCCCGGCAATGAGATATTGTTCAAATCAATCGACGCTGTTACCAATCCTGACGAAGCAGTAAACTATCCTGTTGAATTTTTGAATTCGCTGGATTTACCAGGAATGCCACCACATAACTTACGATTAACACTGGTTCACCTATCATTTTGCTTCGGAATTTAAATGCACCTAAGCTATGCAACGGTACACGATTAGTCATAACAAAAATAATGGGCAATGTTCTTCAAGCTAAAATTTTGAACGGAAAATTTTAAGATCGTCTTCCGATGGCACGCTGTCAAAGTAGCCGTTTGTTTACTTTTTGTGCGGTGGATAGATGGATAGTTAGATGGATAGATGGATAACAGCTATTCCCCAAATTAGATAGGGGAATAATTTTACCGCTGCAGTCGGTATCTAGGTTATTTAAAATGAAAGGGCAGCAAAGCAGGCTTTTCGGTGGTGCTGTACTGCTGCTGTCCTGTGATTTTAGACAGACATTGCCCGTTATTCCCCGCGCTACATATGCGGATGAAATCAACGCGTCTACAAAACAATCACATCTATGGCGAAATGTCAGTACATTATGTTTTAACACAAATATACGTGTTCAACTGCAAAACGAAAGCAGCAAAGTAGGCTTGGGCAAAAAATACGAATTCACCAAGCTATTTAAAATTTTAATGTAACAAACTTTCAAATCATAAAAAAAATTTATTTTTATTTAAATCGGGAGTAAGCGCATTTCAGTGAATATTAAGTCTATTATATTCACAGTTAAGTACATAAAACAATGCCACGTTTCCGTGGGAGAGGAGGAATTATTGGTCGATAGTAGTTTAAGTAAAAATTTATAGCATAATGTTTAAATTTCACACAAAGAATGAATAAAAACCTAGAGTATTTAAAAACATACTACTTTACCACTTTTACTACTTTTGCCCAATATCAACCTGTAGCGGGAGAGGAAACGAGCGCGGGTCATACGAAGCTGGCGCGAAGGCTCGCTCCGGTCGTATATATATATATAATATATATATATATATATATATATATATGTATATATATAATTATTCATAAATTTAAGTCTAAGAATATTACAACTGGAACACATTAAATGATTATTTATAGGGACTGGAACGTATACAAAATTATTAAAAAGGAATGAGACAATGCAATTCAATTATTATGACAGTTATACTGAAACAAAATGTATTTTGAAGCTACGAACACCTACTTCCCAAAGACCACCCATATGAGGCGCTCCGGGGGGAATAAAATGCCACACAAGACTGTGCTGCATTTGCTGCGCGAGCAGTGTGTCACGAGCCGCGACCAAAAACTCAGAATACAATTTTCGTGATGCGCCGACGAAATTTTTACCGTTATCGGAATAAACATGGCTTAGGCAATTTCGCCGAGCTATAAACCGATGGAATGCAGCTAGAAACGCAGGAGTGGAGAGATCGGACACTGCTTCGAGATGGATTGCTTTTGTGACAAAACAAACAAAAACACACACATAGCCTTTCGTTATAGCCCTCGACCGACCGGCTGCGCTTTTAATGTCGAAAGGACCAGCGAAATCGAGGCCTGTATGTAAAAATGGTCTTTCTAGTATTGTACGTTCAGGTGGAAATACCCCCATTAATTGTGTTCTTACTTTGTGTTTATGTAGAACACACGTTTTACAATTATGGATGGTGGTTTTAATAAGATTTTTGGCCTTTGGAATCCAAAATTGTGTTCTTATCAAACGCAACACCAATGAA
>CM035808.1:56642693-56655193 GCA_020466095.1 Chlorops oryzae | reverse complement strand
TTGGTGGAACAACACTTTTTTCTTCTTCATATGGGGCCGTTTTGCCGCGATTTCGACCTTCAAACGCTCCAATAACGACATATAATAGTCACTGTTGATGGTTTTTCCCTTCTCAAGATAATCGATAAAAACTATTCCATGTCCATCCCAAAAAACAGAGGCCATTACTTTGCCAGCGGACTTTTGAGTCTTTCCACGCTTCGGAGACGGTTCACCGATCCCTGTCCACTCAGCCGACTGTCGATTGGACTCAGGAGTGTAGTGATAGAGCCATGTTTCGTCCATTGTCACATATCGACGCAAAAACTCGGGTGTATTGCGAGTTAACAGCTGCAAACACCGCTCAGAATCATCAACACGTTGTTGTTTTTGGTCAAATGTGAGCTCGCGCGGCACCCATTTTGCACAGAGCCTTTTCATATCCAAATATTGATGAATGATATGACCAACACGTTCCTTTGATATCTTTAAGGCCTCTGCTATCTCGATCAACTTCATTTTACGGTCATTCATTACCTAGGATATCATATGAATTCCTCATTTTCATGTGTTGATCATATAAACTCAATTGTAAAAAAGATATTTTTCACATTAAGAAACTTACGACAATCTTTTTATGTGCCACAACAAACTAAGTTGCGCTGGATTAAGCAGCTTATCTTGCCCTTTATAAGCTATTCATCGCATGTGTTTGGCAGGCTTGATTCAATATCCTTGCATAAATTATATGTTGCTCTCAACTTTGCCACTCGCTACGTTTTTGCTCTGCAGACCATGTAAGTAGCTGGAGAAGGCAGATACTGGGGTGTTCCTTAGAGAATTTTATGATCTCTAACAATTTAATTCTTTTGCATAAACTTATACACACTCACAGACCCACTTACGTACATGAGAAACTTAATTTTGTGCGATCTCATCGGTTTATTAAGCTAAACTTAAGTAAATATAATTATTTAATATCTTCTAGATATTTTTTTGTTAGTGCCATCCGTGAATGGAATTGTCTTCCTGGTAGCATAAGAAACAAAGTTGAGGGCCACATCTTCAAGAAAACTCTGCTGCAATACTTTGCTAATAAGCGAAACTAGTTGATTTATTTTTTATATTATTTTTTTTTCTTCTCACTCTTTGACACTCATTCTCTTAATTTTTCTTCTCCTTTCCTTTCCATAATGTATAATTAGTATTCTAATTTATAAGTTAAATGAAATTGAAATGTTATGTTGAAAATTATTCTTAGTTGCTTATGTACAAAAAAAGAACTGCTTCTTAATGTACTATTGTTAAAATAAAATGAAATGAAATGAAAAATGAAAATGAAAAAAGAAGGCCTACACGTCAACTTTCATCGATTGACTGCGTGGGAGACGAATGTAACCATGTCGTGAGGTATTCAAGCGAATTGAATTTGAGTACACTTATTCAGTGCTAAAACCGAGCTCATCATTAGCAGACTTGTATTATTCATATTATCCTTTTTGCATTTTATTTTCGTGGCGTAGTTCACTGGAAAGTGATTTTTTTTTTTTACAAAATGGAAACGAGAACGTTCACGTGCAAACACAATCCAAATAGGTTTGTTACATTTGTGGAGAAGTTGTTAAAAAGCATCAGTTCAGAAACATAACAGATAATGTACGGCAAGGTTATTTCTATTATTTCGGGTTTCCAATGCAGACACCAAACGGAGTGTGCCATACTTGCAGAATTACTTTATGCAAGTGGCTATGTGGCGAGGAGCGTAACTTGAAGTTTAAGAAACCCATGATTTGGACGGAGGTGGTAGATCATTCACAATGCTATTTTTGTGAGGCTATCGTCGAAGGCAGAGGAGCATCGAATTTCGTTACAAAATCGTATCCAAATGCGACATCAGTGTTATAGTCCTATTTCTAATAAATAAAACCCCGCGTTTAATTCTCGTTTTCCTTTATTTTTTTAACGTTTACTTATGAAGATATGTCTTAACTACTCCCTCTCGTTTGAACATGATTCCTTAAATACTAAATGCAGGTAGTTTATTCCAGAGGTGTCTTAGAATATGTATCTTTGAAAAGGGTAGTTTCAGGTTTTTAATGGTTTTATTATGGTATCCTTAGATAAAACCTCAATTTGGATTTCCCAGTTCTATTTTTATTGCGGTGTTTATTTTCTATGTTATCTTCCAAGTCCTTTTATTTATGTAGAACTTTAATGACTTTCTCCGACGATAAACAACGGCTAGACGCGTACAATTATGCTCAACATCGACTCGCGTGTGCCATTGATTTACTGTTGTTATTATTCTGTCGTTTGCCGAAATGATCGTTATGCATTTATTGTTGTTGTTGTAGACGGTCTTGGACAAATTTTTGTTGTTGTTGCAGCTGGTCTAGGCCAAATTTTCAGACACACTGCTGAAACAATGCTATCTATACGATCATGCTGAATGCTCGTGAGTCGCGTATTGATTCACAACATCCCTCCCCCTTTTCAAGGAGTCGATGCTTCTTGATGATAGCTTGTTTCTGTTCTGTTGACTCGAGTGTAGATGGCTCTGCTTGTTTGTATTTTATACGATGAATTCTGGCTTTCGATGTTTCCTGGTGCGTTTAAGCTTGATGATTATGTTTTGGTTGTTGGAAATTTGAAATGCTTTCCTGATGATGTTGGATGTTCGATATTAATGTGCGTGGTTCTTTATTTACAAAGTGATAATTTCAATCTTCAAAATGTTTGTTCTTACTCTTTTTTTTTTCTTCTTTATTTTCTCAATTAGATTCAATCTTAAGATTTCTAACTTTATTAGTTATTACCAATATAAATATAATATGTGGTGGCATGGTCCCGCGTGGCTTCCTTTGCCTTTGGCACATTGGCGAAATCAAAGAAAAACCGCTTCATTCGAAACGGACAAGGAAATGAAGCCTGTGCGATCTCATGCCACTATATTATACCCTGTCGAAGATATTTTGGAAAGATTTTCGTAATATTCTCGAGCAATTAGAGTCCTTGCGTACGTTAATCGTTTTCTCACTCGAACCTGGCCGAAAAAACGCGCGTCTAGAGAACCACTCGATGCCAAAACCCTAAACCTTACTAGTCGTGAAATTTCGAAAGTTCAATTTTTACTTCTCCAGATCACACAGCGAAGAGCCTACGCGAACGAATATTCGTCGTTGTTAGAAAAAAAATCCGTCTCCTCTACCAGCTCGTTATTAAGCTTGAACCCGTTCCTAGATTCGAACCAATTAATTCGCGTAAACGGTCGGTTGGCTGCTAGTCCTAGTCTGTCGTATAATGAGCTCCATCCAATTATTATTCCATACAATTGCCAGCTTGCTCGCCTTTTAGTTAAATTTCATCACGACATTTCTCTGCATGGGGGAAATTCATTGGTTCTGCGTTTGATAAGAACACAATTCTGGATTCCCAAGGTAAAAAATCTCATAAAAACTACCATCCATAATTGTAAAGTTTGTGTTATTCATAAAAAGAAAGTTAGATCACAATTGATGGGAATACTTCCACCCGAGCGTAAAATGTTGGAGCGACCCTTTTTGCACACCGGCCTCGATTTCGCCGGTCCTTTTGATATCAAAAGTGCCGCTGGTCGGTCGAGAGTGATAACCATGGGATATGTTTGTATCTTCGTGTGTTTTGCGACCAAAGCTATCCATCTTGAGGCAGTGTCAGATCTCTCCACTCCCGCCTTCTTAGCTGCATTCAACCGCTTTATTTCGAGACGTAGTTGCCCAAGCCATTTATATTCTGATAACGGAAAAAATTTCGTAGGCGCGTCTCGAAAATTAGGTTCCGATTTCTTGCTCGTCACTCGTGACGTAGTCGTAGCACAGCCAATGTACCATAATATTGTGTGGCATTTTATTCCCCCCGGAGCGCCTCATATCGGCGGTCTCTGGAGAGCCGGTGTTCGAAGTTTCAAAACTGATTTTTTTAAGGTAATTGGGAGCTGCAAATTAACTTTCGAAGAGTTTATGACGATACTCACTCGCATAGAAGCGTGTTTAAATTCGCGTCCTATTTCCCCACTATCGGAAAATCCTAATGACATCGCGGCCCTGACACCTGGTCAATTTCTAACCGGTGGACCATTGCTAGCTCCTCCGAAACCTCACATCGATGAAAAACCGTTATCCATTATCAATCGTTGGCAATGTCTGAAAGCTCTTCAACAAGAATTCTGTATACGATGGAAAAATGAGTACTTAATCGAACTCCAAAAACGCACTAAATGGAAACAGGCAAAAGACGATTTAAAAATAGACTCGTTGGTAATCGTTCGCGAAGAGAATTTACCGGCAACATCGTGGCGTCTAGGTCGTGTCATAAAAGTATACGCCGGAACGGATGGACACGTTCGTGTCGCGGATGTTCGAACCGAGCGCGGTATTATCGCGCGTCCGATTGTGAAATTAATCAGTCCTCCGTCAGAATAAGTCGTGTTGTCCCATGCGTATCGTCTTTCATTCATGTTCACTATCCGATGTTTTCATCCTCTCATGGTTCATGTTTTTCATAGCCAATTCCACCTAAACAATGTCTCCAGCAGTACCACCAACCGCGAAAACTTACGCTTGTCGGGTATGCCAAAGAACGCATCCGCTGCGATTTTGTCATGCGTTTCTTGCGATGAATATCGAAAAACGTCTGCGTGCGGTGTTGATGCATCGCTACTGCCCTAACTGCCGCGCGCACCGCCACTCCAATGGCACTTGCAAAAGCGCTGCTCGTTGCCGCTACTGCGACGAAAAGCACCACACGCTGCTGCATATCCATGCACGTTTGGGTCGATCTTCAAATCAACCACCTCGACAAAGGGTCGAACTCGCTGAGTTGCTACACCACCATCATTCTCCCAACAGCACAAATTCGCATTCAGCTCGGCGACAACTTTCATTTAGCTCGGGCGTTGATCGATGCTTGCAGACCGGTTAACCGCATTCACGCGAAATTAGTCCGCGATCTGCGAATTCCTACCACCCCTCTCGGCACCGAAAGAATTTGTTCGCTACTGATCCGAGCACGACATGACCTCAATGTCAAGATGGAAATCATCTTCCAGGTGCATGACGAAATTGCAGTGCAATCTCCGTCCAGAGAGGTGAGCTCGGTCATCGAATCCTGCTATCGCAATCAATTATTAGCCGATCCGTGGTTTTACCAAGCAGCTCCAATCACCGTGGTCCTGGGTAACGAGATCTACCAAAAAATCATTCTTGAAGGCATCCGAGTGGCTCAAGGTAACGAACCCTTTGGCCAGAATACCGTTTTCGGGTGGGTAATTTCGGGTACCTATTCGTCGCAGCTTCATTAACCGGCGCGAGTCCATTCATTTAGGCTATTCCATTAGCCTAACGCGAGCTATTCCTTTAGCACTAAGCTGTTCCATCAGCACTCAATTCCAATTTAAACGAGCTATTCCTTTAGCACTAAGCTGTTCCATCAGCATTAATATCAAAATTTAAAAAAAATCCATAATAAATTAATATTCAATTGAATGCCTCACACATATGCAAACGATAATTGCAAACGTTTTTTCCTTTTCAGTTATACAATTAACGGTCTTCTTTGGAAGCTTCTCTTTCTTCAACTCATGGAACTCCCGATTTCTTCAATTGGTCTTTGCAGTGTCCTGCAAGGCGGCCGGCAATGTCTAAGCCGACAGACAGACAACCGTTTTTCATCTTGTAGTTCGTTCCAACTTATAAAAAGAGAAATAGAAAGAGAAGCTTTCTAAGACAAAGATCACTAGCCATGTACTTTCCAATGTACCTTCCAGTACTGTTTTAAGCCTAACTTTAAAGGTCAGCCGAACGTAACTTCACTTCGGTTCTGACACTCAAACCATCAAGGTAATAAAGCGCTCCTTCGCTCTCCATATAAAAACTTGTCTTTTTGCTAATTCCATTTTGTATTTCATTTTTTGGGTGAATTTACTTTGGTGCTCTGCACAAGTAAAATTCAAATACGATTCATTACAGTCCATTTATTTCGGAAGAAAAACACATATCCTTTGCCACAGAGTCATAAAGATGTCCAACGCTGTAATGGCTTATTTTCGTAGGTTTGTCCCCAATGACTCGACGATTTCCAGGCCAATTACGGATCTTTTAAAGAAAAATGCAAAGTTTGTTTGGTCAGAAGAGTGTACCCCTGCTTTTGAGAATCTCCGAAATAGATTAGTTGCTGCCTCTATATTATCCATATTTGATCCGAAAAGAAAGACTGAGCTCCATTGCGACGCTAGCTCCCATGGTTTCGGTGCCTGCTGAATGCAGAAACAAGGCGACCAGAAGTTTCACCCAGTTGTTTTTTTTCAAAGAAGACCAGAGAAGGCGAATCTTAGTTACTAATTTTCGAACTTGAGACCTTGGCAGTAGTGTACGCTCTTGAACATTTCCGGACGTTCCTCGATAGACTCCCGTTCACCATTGTGACCGATTGTGCGGCTTTATCTTTGACCCTGAAGAACAAAGATGTAAACCTGCGGATCGTTCGGATGGCCCTGGCTTTAGAAAACTAACTATGCAGTGCAGCACCGCAAAGGTAGTCAAATGTCCCATGTCAATGCATTTAGTAGGGCCGCAGTATAAGGCGTAACCGAAGTTGTCACATCCGATTTAGAGACGAATATTCAAATTGCGCAATCCCACGATAAGAGAATAGTAGAGAATAGGAACTAGAACAAAACATAATGCGGGTCGTTCATGAAACACATGGACACTTAGGGGTGTTCCAATCAGATTAAAAAGTGTTATTGGTTCCCTTAAATGAAGGAGAAGTTACGAGTGTTAATTCTAAATTGTCTGAAGTGCCTCTTTTATTCAGCGCCCCCTCGGAAGAATGACCGTTGTCTCTTTAATCAAAATGTCCCGAGTTCTTTGACTCCCTTCACATCGACCATTCGGGTCCTCCGCCGTCCTTGAACTCGCGACATAAGTATATCTGCTCGAAAGAATCATGTGGAGCATTAGAGAAGTATTTCCAGTACTAAAGGCGTCCACGCCGCATAATCAGCGATCGTGGCACTAGTTTTACCTCTAGTGAATTTCAGAATTTTATGTTCAAAAACAACATCGAGCATATTAAAGTAGCCGCCGGTTCGCCGCAGGCAAACGGTCATATATAGCGTACGAACCAGGACCTTAACGCCATGCAGTCAAGGTTGTCGGAAGAAAGCAATCACTCAGATTGGTGGACGTTGAGTACGCGCTAAATAATACAAAGCATATCTGTACCGGGGTAGCACCGAGTAGGTTACTATACGGAGTAGACCAGTGGGGCCCAATCGTTGTCGAACTAAGCGAGTTTGTATATAGGTATGGCAGAGAGAAAAGCAGGAATCTAGAGGAGTTAAGAGAGAGTGCCTCGGAAGCCATTCGAAAATTCCAATCGCGGAACTAAGAGTATTTCAACCAGCATCATAAGCCTGCCAAAAAATTCGAGGCAGGCGACTTCGTCGTCATAAAAAATGTCGACATTTCGATCGGTACCAACAAAAAACTGATACCGAAGTACCGAGGACCTAACGTCATCACGCAAAAACTATCCAACGATCGGTATGTCGTTAAAGATACTGAGAATTATCAAGTCACGTAGATACCATACCATGGTATTTTAGAGTCCAGTAGATTGCGTAAATGGTTAGAGCCTGGCGAAGTCTTGAACGACGATGGACGCCGAAGAAGAGGGCGGTATTGACCTGGCCGGCAATTGGGGCGATTGCTGTCAGGAGGGCCGAACTGTAGTATCCTCAAACATTTGTCTGTAACAAGTACACCTTTGATTAAATACGCCTAATGAGTATGTAAGGCAAACATTATAAGTAAGTCGTTAGCCATTAAGAGCCGAACAGTATAAGTAAGTCATTAGTGGTATTCAAGCAGGTACGCAAAATTTGCGCCCTCGGAAATTTCGCGAGCTCGGAAACTCGTTTGTATGAAAAATCTGTTTCCGAAGCCTCGGAAATTTCGCACGCCAACTGAGGTGTGCGAAATATACGCGATGTTGTGTGGAAATAAAAGTTAAGCTGGACTCACACTGTCAACCACGTATGAATGTATGATGAAATTTCAAAAATTTTATTTATCTGGTACACTTGATAGAAATAAAAGTAAATATTCTAAGCTAAATGCACCTAATTAAAACTACAACCACAATTTCTAAAAATAAATGCTTTTTTTTTACGAGAAATGCTTGCATTCATGTGTGCTTGATTGAAATGTTGAACTGAAGTTAAAAAGCATACTGCTTGATTGTATGCATGGGTCTTAAACTAACAGCTGATTTTATTCAATTTGTGAAAATGGTCGGGGTAAGTTATTAATTTTTAAACGATTATTAAAATATAGATTACTTATCAAATTTTTTCCACTAGGAAAAAAGACAAACGGAAAAGCGGAATAACCATCGATGGAGCCATAAAGAAATTGAAAGTATGCTGGAAGCTGTTGTTGAAAAAGTTAAAGGAAAGCCTGAGAGTTTTGAGGTTAGTTTTGTTCACCGTTTTCAAGCATGTCCAACTTAAAGGATTTTCTTGTATTAGAAACCGACATCTCAAACCTTTTATGAAGCCATTGCGCAGGACGCAAATTTAACAGGAATAAACTGGAAAGTATTTAAGCACAAAATGCGGCATCAGCGAAGCGCATACATAAAAGCAACGCAATGGAAGTCCAACACAGGTGCCGGTATTTTAGAAGCGGGCGATGGAAAAAGTGTGGCGGAATATGTAGACAAGATTTGCCCCTTCTATAACAAATTAGATGAAGTTTTTGGCAGTCGCAAGCACGTAAACGTGCCGGTAATTGTAACTTCTTCTGATCCTATAAATGAGGTATTGAGTAACGACGATAACAATGCAAATGCCGACGGTGACTTCAGCGACTACGTAGAGCTACAGATATTAGACGATTCCACAGAAGAAACCACTAACAGCTTCATCTGCACTGACAATGATATTGGCAGCGAAACACAAGCGGACGATATACCAGAAGAAACAGAGACGTCGTCTGCTAGCCATAGCAGCATCTCGTTTGGCGTGATTAAAACTGCTAAAAAAAAGAAAGCTGTTCCTACTAACCCCATGTCAGCAATATTTGAAATTCAAAGTCAGCGGTTGGCTTTGGAAAACAATAAATTTGAGTGGCAGAAGGAAAGAGAACATTTAGAAATTGAGGCGAAAAAAATCGAGCTTGAACAACAATTCCAAATGAAGCAAATGGAGTTAGAGATGGAGGAAAGGGTGAGGAAGAATGCGCAGAAAATTTAAGCTGAAACAGAGCTCAAAAAGTTTGAAATGGAGCTAAAATATAAATTTAATAATTAAACCTCTCTCAAAAGTTTCTCAAGCAACGAAATACATGCCTCTTTTGTTATGTTTTGAAGTAATGTTTTTTTTTACGAATATATGAAATGTTTTTTAAGTTTTTATGTATTTTTTTACATTGATTTAGGATATGAGACGACTGAGTATTTTGTGATATTGTTATGGAAAAAATATTTACGGGATATTTGCCCTTTTTTAAATACGATATTTCAAATAAAAATGAAGCCACTAAAATATTTCACTGTGTTTTCGTTTTTATTTCTAGAAGTTAAGGATTAGATATGAGAAGGTTATATAACATATTACAAGCAGTTTAATAAAGACATAACGTGCTGCCGTTTTTTTTCTCCCAGAATGGTGGAGCCTCCTCGGTCTTCAGTTGCACTAGGTTCATCCGAAAATAATTGATCTTGTAATAGCTATTCATCAGCTTTGTCATCCTCAAGTATAATGTTATGCAAAATTGCACAAACCATTATCCACTTGCAGGCCTTTTTTGTGCATGTGTCGTCTTTAATTGCAATTTTAAGCTCTTTCAGACTACCGAATCTCTCCTTTAAATGCATGAAACAGTACTCAATGCGTACTCTATACCGGCTGAAAGTTTTATTGAACCGTTTGCGCTTTTGGGACTCAAACTTAGATCCGACGTGACGAAATGGAGTCAAAACAGTAGATGTACATTTATATGCCGAATCTCCAGCAATCCACTCTTCTACACTGAAATAATCAACAGGATTTAGCGCCAAGTCGCAATTATTAAATATGCGAGCATCGTGCACACTGCCTGGATATCCTGCTACTAAATGTCGAATCCGGAGCTTGTGGTCGTATACGACTTGCACTTTTAAGGAATAAACGTGCTTCCGCGAAAAAAAATCTTCCGGATCTTGTGTAGGTTTCTCTGCCAGTTTCACCTCTGACCCGTCTACATAGCCTACGCAATAAGGTAGCTCATGTGTAGTTGACTGAACTAGCTGTTTCCGTTCTGACGGCGATGGCCAAGAAATATATTAGGTGTAGTAAAAAGAAATCCATTATTTTTCCAATAGATGGCGTTATTTATATGCATCTCGCGTTGTATAAGTCCGATCGTGTTCCGCTAGGGGGCATTAGAAAGATGACAGTTCCTACTAAAAAAGCTTTTTTGACACTTTTTTGATTGATTGATTCAGTTTTGCTTGAGAGCTTGTCAAAGATGGACATCAGCAAAGAGAAAATTCGCTACATTTTACAGTTTTTCTTCGATAAGGGAGAAAACGCAAGCCAGGCGGCTGAAAATGTGAATAGCGTTTATGGACCTGATACTGTAACAGCCAATCATGCGCAATTTTGGTTTCGTCGATTCCGTTCCGGTAACTTCGATGTCAAGGATGCACCACGCACTGGAAGGCCAATTGTCGAAAATGTCGATAAAATAAATCATGGAAATTATCGAGTCCGACCGTCATGTTAGCACTGTTTCGATTGCAAAAGAGCTAAAGATTGCACAAAAAACCGTTTCGAACCATTTGAATAAGCTGGATACACAAAGAAGCTCGATGTATGGGTGCCACACGAGTTAACGCAAAAAAACCTCATAGACCGAATTTCCATCTGCGAATCGCTGCTGAACCGCAACAAAATCGACCCATTTCTGAAGCGGTTGGTGACTGGTGATGAAAAGCGGGTCACTTACGACAACGTCAAGCGAAAACGGTCGTGGTCGAAACACGGTGAACCGGCGGAAACGTGGCCAAGCCAGGATTGACGGCCAGGAAGGTTTTGCTGTGTGTTTGGTGGGATTGGCAGGGAATTATCTACTATGAGCTGCTCCCATACGGCAAAACTCTTAACTCGGAACTCTACTGTCAACAATTGGACCGTCTGAAGGAAGCAATCGCCCATAAGCGGCCAGCTTTGGCCAATAGGAGAGGAATTGTGTTCCATCAGGACACAACGCCAGGCCACACACATCTATAGTGACTCGCCAGAAGCTCCGGGAGTTTGGTTGGGAGGTTCTTCTGCATCCACCTTATAGTCCGGACCTGGCACCAAGTGATTACCATCTGTTCCTGTCCATGGCGAACAATTTTGCTGGTGAAACATTCGCTTCAAGAGAGGCTTCTGAAATTCGACTGTCTCAATTTTTTGCTAATAGGAACGAGGGCTTCTATGAGAGAGGCATAATGAAATTACCTTTAAAATGGCAACAAGTTATCGAACAAAACGGCGCATATTTGACCTAAATCAGGTCATTCTAACTATCTTAAATAAAGCCCTCAATTTAATGCAAAAATAATGGATTTCTTTTTACTACACCTAATATTTGTGCATATGTTTTAGAATGGCACTAAAAACTCTATCGGTAAAAAACTGGAAAAGAGTTTGATTATATATTGAAAGACAAAAGTTTCCATTTTTATTTACTTGGACAGTTCCACCATCGCCAATGCCGAAAAGGCTAGCGATTTTCGCAATTGTTGCTCCTTCGCCGCTCGATCCGAGCCTGTACAGAACAACTGCCAGTTGAGTTTCGACAGGAAATTGTTTTTTTGTTTTTGCGCCATTGAAAACATCGTCGTATTTTATCAAGTCCACGATTTTTTGAACGTTTTCCAGCCGACGCGCACAAACTGCTTAAATCTGTCCTCATCCAGATTTGGAAGCACCTTGCAAACAAAATAGCTGGACTTTGGAACAGATCCGCGAACAAAGGGCGTGCAATAACGACATGTACCTGCTATGCACCATACCATAGCCAAATCATCCAAAATGTCGTCTGTTTTTTTCATCTAGTAAAAAAAAATAAATTTGTAATTGAGACACAAGTACGTATTTAGTAACAAAATTTCCTTACCATAACTTTCCTCGTGAAGCAAACACAGTTCATTTAATGCTACTTCCGAAAAGCACTTTAGAAATTTCTTTTTTTCCGCTTATTTTCGGCATTTGTCCACAAACTCTTAAAACTTTGCAGTAGCTTCTTCTCCTTTCACAAAAGTAAGAAAAGCAGATCAGCTGTTTTCGCAAATTGTTTACACGCTTTGTATGAGGGTCGTTCAAGCAAAAGTGCAAAATTTCCGCGCGCGAAATTTACACATAGCTATTTCCGAGCCTGCTTGAATACCACTATTAAGAAAGTCATTATAAGTTGTCCATTAGTCATTAAGAGCCGAACAGTATAAGT